>VWZI01019341.1:160919-241032 GCA_013396835.1 Psilopogon haemacephalus
GGAATGAGTGTACTGTCCCTTTCCACCTTCCTCACTACACACTAGGTGTTGGGTAATCCTTCTGCAGAATGCTTGGCAAGTTTTCAGTGTGTTTGAGTCATTTTCTGGGTCTGAAAGCAATCCTTCAAAGCATGGAATCTGCTGTTGCTTTGAACATTGAGGTTTGCTCTGGCCAAAAACCTCTGTGATGTTTTTCTATCTGGGATTATTTTTGTTCTGTTATTCAAGTAGCTGTAAAAGTGTTACAAGGAGATACCAAAACCATCAAGGACTTCTTACAAGTTAAGGAAATTTAGAATTAAACCCAAACTTCCAAAAGAATGCTGAGCTATGAAAGATGGAGATGTGTTGTTTCTAATCCAGACAAGAAGCCAGGCAGAGGGTGACCTGCAGGGCAGAAGTGCTCCTGGGCACACACCACACTCTTGCCTTCCAGCTTGTTCTGTCTGTTGGACTGACTGCAGGGGTTGTGATGCCTTCCTGGCCATTTTCTTTTGGAGTAAACTAGAATATGCTGAGATATAATAAGCACCCAGGCCTGGTAGCTTACCATAATGGCTGAGTGCAGAAATGGGAACAAAATTGCAAGAAGAGTTTCTGTGCTCTGTATATTTAGGTGGAGCTACTGCATCTAAGTACAAGGAATGAGCAATGGAAGGCAAGTGAGAGACAGATCTGTGTTTTCTCCCTAGGATTTATGTTTCCGGATGTTAATCAGAGAAGCAGTGCTTGCTGTGTCTTCATCACAGCGTTAGTGTGATTGTGTGTGCACCACTGCTGCTTGCACACATGCAATGGATGAGTGCAGCTGCTTGCATATGTTGAGGAGGCACTGCTGTTGCTGGGCAGGAGATGTACTGCTGGCTGCTGGACTTTTAACTGCGTGGGACAGTACTAGGGAAGCATCTGAGCTGTGTTTTTGGTGGGGACAGCATGTCTGTGGCAGTCTCCACTGCCGAGATGCAGTGCTTGCCTCACACACAGCTGAGATTGCTGCCAGTGGTCCACATTGTCCTCTCACTTTCCAGGCACAGAACAAGCTCGTTAATGATTCTGAAGCTTGACTTGATGCAGATTTTCCCTCCTACTCCTAAACTGTATCATGTTACATGTGTTAATTTTGATGTAAAAATACCCCCAAAACCAGCAGATTTATAACTGATTCAAAAACCCCACAAAAGTCCTCTTCCTTCCTTCAGACAGTGTCTTGCTTTTGAAGTTGTCATGTGCCACAAAAATGCTGAAAAAACACAGATCCAAGTTCTCTCCCAAATCATGTTTGCTGTGACAAAGATACTACATTTTAGGAAAAGAATTCAGAGTGGGAGAAATTTTTCAGTCCACATGAATGAGGTGCAATGTTTTACTGGGGACATGATTGTCTTGTTGCCCTTTGACATTCTGGATAAGCAATTTCCATTTTCTGTGCTCTGATAGCACAATACTAAATGAAGAGTTGCAATAAAATAGCTCATTTTGCTCATTTCAGAAGGCTGAACCTTCAATTAGCTTAATAAAAATTAGACATAGGAAACCAAGGCATTGATCACTTGTGGCAATGGGCATTATGAAGCCACTTAATAAGGCCAGTATGGATTGTTAATTCAGAAATTAGAGACATTTCAAACCCCTGGTTACTCTGCCAGGAAGAGCTGGGCACAGCAATGCATATGTGCATCCCAGAAGGGCAATCCTCTCCTGGGCTGCACGGAGAGAAGCGTGCCCAGCAGACAGGGAGAGGGGACTCTGCCACTTGGCTTTGCTGAGCCCTCACCTGCCATGCTATGCTCAGCTACGGGGCCCTCAGCACAAGGTGCTGGTGGACCTGATGGAGCAGGGGTAGAGGAGGGCCACAGAAATGATTAGCAGAAATGAAGCAATTCTCCTAAAGGGACAGGCTGAGTGAGCTGGGAGAAGTTCTTTCTTTACTGTGAGTGTGGTAGAACACTGGAACAGGTTGCCTAGGGTAGTGGTGAAGGCCCCATCCCTGGAGACATTCAAGGTCACACCTGGTGGGGCTCCTATTGGTGATGTCCCTGTTTACTGCAGGGGGAGTTGGACTAAATGGCCTTTAGAGGTCTCCTCTAAGCCAGTGAATTCTATGATTTCTGGAAGAAATTTTTGCTCACTGCAAGTGGGTAAGACTGATCTATGAAGAAAAGTTTCTTGAAGGTGAAGCTAATTTCATTTTTTTTCTGGTCAAAGGTATTGATGGTGAAGATGATTTGTTTTCAGCTGGAAGTAGTCCTTATTCACAAGGCTTTTTCTGGTAGTATCCAGGCATGATGCAATAACTTTTGAAGGAGAACCTCATTTCTTTGGAACTCCAGTTCCCATCTTTAGTAAATGAACACTTATGAGCTGATGTCCCCATGTCCCTCCAAATGAAGGCCTTGGGTCCTTTTGTTCCCTGTTTGATCTGTATAATCAACCACCAAGGGTAAGACTTCTGAGTGTCCTACTATACCCATAACATTAATTTTTTATTCTTTCTGTTCAAGGTTTATTTGTGTGCTGAAGGAAAATACACTTTTGATAGTAAAGAAGATGTACGGTAGTTAGACAGATGGCACCTAATCATTTCAGGCTTTTAAGCTAAGGAAATAACATGCTTGCAATACATATAGCTACCTTAATTATTATTAAAATAATTTGTTTTGAATTTCTAATCCCTCTGAAATTTAATAGCTAAAGTATCTTGTGATGAACGTCTAGCAGATTGCATTTAGTAATTAATAAATTGATATACAGTGTGTGCTTTTTAGCAGGCTGCCATCTGTTCCTTCCCCTCGCTGGGGACGACACTTAGCCAATAATTGTCACACAGTCAGGGTGGTATAAACAGACACAGTTTAGAGCCTGGAATATTTTTTATTTTAATTTGTAGTAATGCTAATGCTTTATTTTAATGTCTTTTAACATGGCTGCAGAAGCTCGATGGTGCCTAACAGCCTGCGTGGAAGGTAGCATCACTTCTTGTGGCACATTTCTCTAATGGTGTGTGACTTGGAAAGATCCAAGTGACAGCTCTGTCATGTGCCTTGTCACTGAGTAGCATTTTAGCTTCCAATAGCCCTCTTCATGTCTGCTGAGATCCTGCTGCCTCTAGCTTAAACTGACACTGAGCTAGAACTTGCAAGAATTACTGTGCAAGGCAGAGGCACAGGGACTGCTCTTGGTGAAAGCTAATCACAAGCTGGGCTTCCAGGAGAGGCTGGAGCTGAGCTTGCTCTGAAGGATGCTGGAGCTAGGGGCACAGAAAGACAGGTTCTTGCCTCTTGTGCAGGATGACAGACAGCAAGTAAGGGCAGGTTCATCTCATGCAGCCCAAACAGGACCAGCAGAGCAGTCTTTGCTGTGTTTGTGAAATTATGAGACACCTTCTTAGGCATCTGCTGACTTTCTTGTCAGCAAGGCAATGGAGTGAATGAGAAATCAAGGTCTCCAGCCAGGAGGTCCTGCCAGCTCTCAGTGTGTCAACTTGTCCCATGTTTATCCAGACTCATAGAATCACAGAATGGCTTAGGCTGGAAGGGAGGACCTCAAAACTCATCCAGTTCCAACCCCCCTGTGCCATAGGCAGGGACACCTTCCACTAGAACAGGTCGCTCAAGGCCTCACCCAACCTGGCCTTGAACACCTCCCGGGAGGTTGTGGATGACAGAACCTACAGATCTTTGATCACATTCAGTGGTTCTGTGCTCCACAACCTCCCTGGGCCACCTGTGCCAGTGTCTCACCACCATCACCATAAAGAACGTCCTCCTAACATCCAGTTTCAATCTCCCCTCTGCCAGTTTAAACCCATTCTTCCTTGTCCTGTCATTACCAGACCTTGTCAATAGTCCCTCCCCAAACTTCCTGTAGACCCCTTTAGATCCTGCAAGGCCACTCCAAGGTCTCCTGGCAGCCTTCTCTTCTCCAGGCTGCAGAGCCCCAGCTCTCTCAGCCTGTGCTCAGAGCAGAGCTGCTGCAGCCCTCTGAGCATCTTGGTGGCCTCCTCTGGCCTAGCTCCAACAGTTCCACGTCCTGCTTGTCTTGGGGGCTCCAGAGCTGCAGACAGTGCTGCAGGTGGGGTGTGAGGACAGCAGAGCCAAGGGGCACAATCCCCTCCCTTGCCCTGCTGCCCACAGCTGCTCTTGCTGCAGCCTAGCACACAGTTGCTGTCTGGGCTGCACTCACACTGCAGCCTCATCTTGAGCTTTGCATTGTGTGCATAGAAGCAAAAGAGAAGTTGTAGTTGTCAGGTGTGTAAAACACACATAACAAGGGTAGTGGTGGCAAGGAGTCTTAGAGCGCACATCCTCCAATCTTTTGCTTAAAAATGCAGACATTATCATTGCCACAGCCACTGGGAATGCTCTGTCTCGGCTGGGATGTGGTTAGGGTGCCAGGCTCTGAACTCCCCTCCTCAGGCTCCTCAATCACAAGCAGAGCAGGCAGCCTTGTGTTAAATCTGTAATGCCTCATCTTGCAGAACCAGACTTCAAAGGCTGCTGTCTTTGCTGGCATATGCTTACAGCTGCAGTATGTGGTCTGTGTCATGCCGGGAAAGTATCTTTCAGAGAGGTGTAGATGTCTCTCTGTACCAAGCCAGGCTTTGCTTCTGAGCTAGCTGGGTAAGAGAACAGGACCTTCCACACAGGTAAATTTTGCTTTCGTGCATGATCCAGCAGCATGGTCAGGATGGTTCGTGACACTGCTTGCCAAAAATTTGGGGTATCTAAGAATAGTTGTTGCAGTTGCTTTAAATATGTACCTAGAGTGAAAAGAGCAAGTTTGCAGCTTCATTTCAAATTGCAGGGATAATTTCCATTTTAACTGTGTCATTACATTTGCCCTAAAAATTAATGGGAGAGAAGTCACTAAGCTGTTCTGTGAAGTGCATCCTGTACTGTGTGGTACTGTGGCTGGGGTATTTTGCGAGGAATTTCCAGTGCTAGCTGCACTGAGGGAATCACAGCCTGATCACAGGGCAGGTCTTCTGTACTGCAGGATGCAGAGGGGCATTTGGCCTCCCCTTTTTTTCAAAAATCTTTTTGAGATTAGTTGCTCTTAGGAGTTGTAGCAAAAATCACTGTACTCCCAAAACAGTCAGGAATTGGTTTGCAGAGAGGCTTTTCCAGACAGTCTATGGCTACTGAGTAGTTGGCTCTCCACAAGCTCCCCCTGCTCCACTGTGAACAGTGATAAATGCATCTGTACAGTGGAGCTCCCTTTCCTGGCCGTGCCTTGAGGCTGACCAAACTTCACCTTGACACAAGCTGATGCTTTTGCTTCAAGCCTGATTGAAAGCCCTCAGCAGAAACACAGCTGCATTACCATTGTAGGAACACACAAATGAGTTGCTGAGGGAAGCAATTTACCACTGCCCAGTTCCTCTAGAGCTGCTGTCCATTTCCAGGTTCCTACCCTGCAGCTCCTAAGTTATAGCTGTGCCTCTTCTGCAGAGGAATCATGATCCCAGAAGTGTTAGGGAGCACTGCAGCTGGGAGTCACCCATCCCATCCTCGTTCCTCATTCTTTGGGAGGACAGAGCATTAATGAGGTGCTGCCCTGAAACACAAAAGGATGCTGAAAAGAGATGGAAAATGAGCTTTCACTCCGAGTGAAATTAAGATGTCAAAGAACAAAATTAATCAAGATACCAGTGAAAGTAAGGAGAAGAAATTCTCTAATCATCTATACATCAATATTAGAAGCCTGCATAATAAACAAGAGGAGCTTGAACTTCCTGTTTGGAAGCATATTTTGATGTAATTGATACTGCTGAAACCTGCTGGGAGGACCTGATTGATTGGAGTATTAAAATTAATGGCTATAACCTATTTAGGAACAATCAAACATGCAGGAGAAAGGAGAAGGGAGAGGCAATCTGTCAAAGGGTGCATTGCCTGTTTGGAGACATTTGCACCAGGGAAACTTGCTCTCAAATAATGGGATAACTTCATTTAACAGCACATGAGTAGGGGACTGAAAATGTCTGCTACTAAGTCACGCTGAAAAACAGTATTCATCTATTTTGCATTGGTGGGGAAAACTCTATTTTCTTGAAGGGTTTCAGTCTAAATTATAGGCAGTGCCTCACGGTGCTAAGACACGTGGCAAGTAGGGCCAGAAGCATCTGAAAATTACAGATGACTGTCACCTCATTTGGAACTATTCATCTGCATTACACCTCAGCCTGACAAGTGTAAATGTTTAGTGCAGGTGTTCTCACCTGGCATGTATCTGTTGTGCAGTATGGATGAATAATTCTGTCTACATGAGGTCCAGCAAGAAGGAGACTGTGCTTTTTCTAAAACAAACCTCATTAAAACAGGTAGAGAAAGCACCTTTAGGAGGTGAGGGAGGGAGAGAGAGGGAAGTGGACACCGAATAGCTTATGGAGACAATGAACAAGCAGTTGTGGACTACTGTTAATGAAAATGGAGAGGGGTTGGGGCATTCACAGGGAGCAGGAGGGGCATGCATGTACATGTAGGTGTCGCTTCTTTTGCTCCATTACAAAATTGAAATGCTAATAGCGAACCGAAAGAGCTCTGTAAAGCACTCTGGATGTGTTAGCAGTCAAGTCAGACAGTATTGTAGTGGGCATGATGCAGTATCTCCATTCTAGCAGTAGTGCAGAATGATACTAAACATTGAATGTGGAAGACAGGTGTTTTGTAACCAGCTGGTCTGTCTGGTTTGCACCTGAAAGCTTCCAAAATGGGTGATAAAGAATTCTCTGGGACATTATTAGGGTTAAAAGCCTCTGCGTGTGATGACTCCATATTCCCAGTATACCTGAAGGTAAAACAGCTTTAGATAAGACGAATGAGAGGTGGATATGAAAACCATGCTTTCTGTTAGCAATGCCTTGGTTTAATTGTTTTTATTTTGCTTTGTTAGAATACGAAGGATCTGGAACAGAAGTTCAGAGAAAACACTCCAAATGTGGGGTTTGCAAATATAGGGCTGAGTGTGATGAAGATGCAGAAAATGTGGGGTAAGTAATAAGCTTCCTTTAACAAAGTCACTGAACAAAAGGGGGAAATGTTGTTAAAAAAAAATAATTACATGATCATCTGCTTGACTCTGCTTGTTCTTGCTAATTGAAGCTTTAATGCTGTCCAACAGCCATGTGCTTGATGTGTCTGTAAAGAACAAACCATCTGCAGTTGCAAGCTAAAGGGAGAAAACAGCAAAGAGGTATATTGGAGACTCTTCATCAAATGTTTTTCAAACAAAGGACCTTGATTTGTTTTATCCTGGCATCAACAACAACAGAAACCCCCAAAAAAACCCCAAAGCCCCAAACTAAACTGAAACACAAAGTAAATCCTGCTAGTTCATCCCCGAGACTGTTTCCCTTCTCTGTGTTCTGCTTGTTCATGAAGTATTACAAGCAGTAGTTTTCCTCAGTGGGAAGCTTGGACCTAGACAGTAAGTTGAACTGGTGACCTGAGCCACTCACTTCTTCCAACCTTACTGTGCCAGTTGACCTCTTCATGCATCCAGGGCAAAACTGATAAAAAATATCAGTTGTTTGTGAGAACTCACACAGAATCACATGGAATACACCCAGCTGGAAGAGACCTCAAAGGTCATCTAGTACAGGCCTTGACCTAGCACTGAACCGTGTCCCTAAGCGTCACATCCACAGGCTGCTTAAACACTGCAGGGGTGACAGTGACTCCACCATGCCCTGGGCAGACCATTCCATTGTTTGGTAACCCTTTCACTGAAGAAATGTTTCCTAGCATCCAGCCTGAATCTCCCTTGGCACAGCTTGAAACCCCTGACATCCTGTGAGCCTGTGAAGCTTGCTGTGGGTAAGGACTACATTTCTAGAGTCATGCCATGAAATTTGAAAAGGGAGTGAAGGGGTAGCTGAAATGGTATTTAAAGCATGTTCTGCATTTCTGGGCAGAAGTAAAGACCAAGAAAGTGTTGGAGCAGGACACAGAGAAGCTTGTAGAACTGAAATCTGTTTTTCTTGTGCTGTAAAGGGATTTTTAAAAGACACCAAAAACTAATGAAGGTTTAGCTCTAGCTGAATAGGTAGAGCAATCACTCTGAATTCCAGATTTTCCTAGTACAGGGTTCATGAGGGAAGAATTGCACACAAGGGAAGAAACATCAAAGGAAAGGCAATCCTTCATTTGAGATGGTTATGTTCTGAGCTGCAACTGCAACAGCCCTGTTTTTCCAGTTCACCTACATTTATTCCACCTAGCACACCTTTACTCACCTGCCTGCATTTCACACACTTTGCTTTGTTCCAGTGTTTCCATTTTCCATTTGTGAGCAGCTGTGCAGTACACAGGTGTGTACCTGAGGAAGCTCACTGCTGCTGTTGCCCAGTGGGAAAGGGCAGCAAGCTGTGAGGCCAGGCAGTAGAGCACATCTGTGAGCAAATCCCAGATGGGCACAAAGGCAGCAGCCTGGCAAGGCAAGCCCTTCTCAGGAGGCGAGCCCACTCCACAAAGCTGTAAGGCTTTTCCTCTCCTTTTTCCCCCCCTCTTTTCTTTGAATTTACTGTGGGTTTTAAGCACCCAGAACTTCCAACAAGCCACATCCACCTTGAAGCCTGAAAACAAAAAGGAGCCTTGAAAAGTGTTCTGATCTCTGGGGATCTAATTAATTTACTGATAGCAGCAAGTGCTCTTGGAGCCTGAGCTCCTGTCACATCATTTTGCTAACCACGTTTCCTTTGTTATACCTAGCAGCCCCTAATAAATAGGTTGTGCACTCTCATTTCTTATTTATTAAAACCACCTAAAGTTTTTGTTTGTTTAATTATAGCACTTTGTGCTTTCCTGAAATTCAAATGCTGTTAATGAACTACACACATGCAACTTCTCAAATACTTTGTCAGGGCAAGGTGAGCTCTGTTTTTCTTAGGATGGCAAATCTCTGGTGATAAGTGACAAAACTAAAGATGTGTGTTCCTGGTTGCCTCTGCACCCCATTGCTTCTTTCAAAACATCACACCCCATCCTTCTCTTCCTCTTAACTCATCTTTCAGTGTTTCAAAAGGCTTCAGGCTTTTATATTGGATAATGAAGCATAACAATTTAAAGTACCTCAGTCCAGTTCAAGCATTCACTCTCCTACAGTGCACTTAAACCTCCTGCTTTTCCGTGCCAGACAGCTTCTGTCAACGCATCTGTAGCAGCAAGTGGCCAGGTGAAGGCATCATGGTCATAGGCAAAGCAGCAGCTAACAGATCATCAGATGCATGTGGGGGAACAAATGACTGAAACTGAACTTTGGAGCTCTGCAGCTGCAACCATCACAGACTGAGGGGGGTCTTAATTCTGTGTAATGCAAAAGCATCATAGCCTGAATTCTCCAGTGAATAAAGAGCCAGGAGAGAGTCAGCAGCAGGGAAGTTGGTTCTGTGATGCACTTCTGCAGATGGACTGTTCAGACCAGGAAAGAGAGGGCCTGGGCTCTGAAGAGCTGATCTGAAAGGCTGGGGACAGAAGTTCCCCAGTCAAGGGCTCTTCTTGTGGTTTGTTAGGGGTTTATTTTCCTACTTTTAGATGTAAATTTTAGATGATGAAACTTTTGTACCCTGAAGATAAGGTTAAAGCTAAGAGTTTGTCAGTAAGACAGGATCAGAAATTCACAACTATCCCCAAAACAAGCAACTGACAACGCTAATAGTGTCTAAACAAAACAAAGCATGAGAATGTAAGCAATTCCCAAGCAGTTTCAAGTCTAGCCTGAAATGGCACCACGAGGAAGAAAGAAATATTTTCAAAACTTGCCTTGTTTGTCACCAGGCATTACAAAACCCAGTAGTAATTATGGTGCTGCAGGCCCTGCATTCACAGATTCACAAGTTGCACTGGGTTGGAAGGGACCCTCAAAGGTCATCTTGGCCAACTCCCCTGCAGTGAGCACAGACACCTCCAGCTAGATCAGGTTGCCCAGGCCACACTGAGTCAGATCACGAACGGCAGCAGGGACAGGGCCTCAACCACATCCCTGGGCAACCTGTGCCAGTGTTTTACCACTCTCACAGTAAACAAATTCCTCCTTATGTCTGACCTGTATCTACCCTGCTCCAGTCTAAAACCATTGCCCCTTGTCCTGTTGCTACAAGCTCTTCTAAAAAGTCCTTTCCCAGCCTTTCTGTAGGTCCCCTTCAGATATTGAAATGTAGCTGTAAGGTCTCCTCAGAGCCTTTTCCAGACTGAACAGCCTCAGTTCTTTCAATCTAGCCTCATCTTTCTTCAGCCCCTCTGATGATCTTTCTGGCCCTCCTCTGGACCCACTCCAGCAGGTCCATGTCTCTCTTGTCTTGAGGACCCCAGAGCTGGACACAGTACTCCAGGTGAGGTCTCACCAGAGCAGAGTAGGGTGGCAAAATCACCTCTCTTGACCTGCTGGCCATGCTGCTTTTGATGCAGCCCAGGATGCAATCTGCCTTCTGCATTGCCACTGCACATTGTTGGCTCATGTCCAGCTTCTTGTCCTCCAGGACCCCCCACTCATTTTTTGCAGAGCTTCCCACAGAGAGAGATGTTTGGACAGATGAAGTTGTGCCGGAGACATTTATACAAAGGTGCTCCAATGTGCCAAGGATGGGTGCATGCAGGCAGTGGGGGGCTAAGGCTGCAGGAAGGTAACTGTAAGGACAAAGCCAGTGCCATGCAAATTAGGATGAACTCTCCTCTCATTCGTGTCAATAAATGTGCACGACTGCATATAATAAATTCTAATAAACCCCTCATTAGGCTTAAAATCACGTGGGAGCATGTAAACATGATAGTACTTCCTTTTCTGGATCTACTCCTTTCCAGTAAGAAAAAAAATATTGCATGTTCATCACACTGATAATTAATGGCCTCGTAGGTATGTGGAGGTAGATCCCAAGGATGTGTAGAGACTCATTACAGGGACAGTTTCTCACTGTCAGCAGGTGCACTTGAAAAACTATTTGCACTAAAAATGTTCTGTCCTACATTTGTGTGGTCGGCAGCCAGCTACGTGCTAGGTCTTCATTCTTCCCACTTTCATTTTGCAATTTATAGTCACAAATTGTATAGAAAAGGCTGTATCTAGAACAGCCAAAGTGTCCATTTGATGAAATATGAAATAATTCAGATTGCATCATCTTTGTTTTAAACGCAGCATAATAACCCTCTTGTCGTTAACCTTCAAAGGTACGAATGAATGGCTTACTGAAATGACACAGGCAACCAAGCGTGTTGATTTCATATGGCTTCTGAAATAGCAAACCTCATTTTAAGGCATAGCACAAATAGGAGCCCTTTTCTTTTCGGTTCCCTCTCAGGGATCCTGGCACAGCCAGAAAGCAGAATATTCATCTGGTTTTGTTCACACTCGAGAAGAGACAGCGCAAATAGTTAATGTATTAAACCTTCCTAGCAATGTGTTATCTTAGCTGTTAATCAAACCACAAGAACAATAAACGCACTGTTAAGAAGCCCTCTGAAGCACCTATCTGTGATTTCATACCTTGTACTTGGAAGCCTGAGACATCCTTGTGCAGTACACTTTACTCTCCTGGTATTAGCATACAAGCTGGTGTTTGTTCAGGACTTAACAGGACCTAGTTTGTGTTTGCTGGACGTCAATCTTGTTTGCTGTATGTTTCAACTGACAGGTGTGTATGTAATATAGACTGCAGTGGATACAGTTTTAACCCTGTATGTGCTTCTGATGGAAGTTCCTACAACAATCCATGCTTTGTTAGAGAAGCATCATGTCTGAGACAAGAGCAGATTGACATCAGACACCTTGGACACTGCTCAGGTAGGCTTCATTTTGTTTTTCTGGCAAATATCAATTCTGGCAGAAGTGGACTTGGTAGAGCTTTCTGTCTTCCATTTTTGATTACTGATCCAGTTACCAGTAAATTTGTGAGTTCCCCATGCAGAGGAGATACCTGCTGTGTTGACACTGACTTTCTTTGGCTGCTGTTACCTGGAAAAACAGCAAAAGCTCCTTAGGAGAATCTAAGCAGTAGTCCAATGGTTCTTACGTGGGGGGGATGGTCAGAAGCAAGAGAGCAAAAGGAGTACTGGTGTGTGAGGAAACTTTCCCTTCTGCTGCTGTGGGCTGTACAATGTGCCTCCAAGGTCCCAGCTGCACAAGTATTTATCTCTTTTCTAGTATTGGGATGATTACTGAAATCCTGTGACTACTGCTTTCTAGGTAGTCACGTGCAATCAGCAATAACAGCAGTAACACAGCATTTACAGCAATTAACAGCGTTCCACCACCTCTTTGCCAGTTACATCCAGATCTGTGCCTTGGACAGTTTCAGAACCAAACCAGACTGTCACCAAAATAGCCTAGGCCCATAGTATGGAAAAGCTTTGAGATGAAAACCTGGCTGGAGGTGTGGCATGTCTTGGTCTGGATGATGGGGCTAC
This sequence comes from Psilopogon haemacephalus, assembly GCA_013396835.1. Lineage (NCBI taxonomy): Eukaryota > Metazoa > Chordata > Aves > Piciformes > Megalaimidae > Psilopogon > Psilopogon haemacephalus. The sequence continues at coordinate 173,318 of VWZI01019341.1, forward strand.
TGCTCCTGACCAGGTGGGCTGCAGCCCAGTTGTATGGGAAGAACAATGTGGGAATGTGTTGAGTTTTACTGCAATTGAAATACTTTTTATTCTGGCTTCTCAGTGACATAGATGCAGTGATCTTAAAATAAGCCTTTCCTAATAGCTGTTTGTGCATATATTTATCATCTAGATACAGAGGACACAAACGCAGCTGGAAAGAAAGACGATGGCATGCAGTATAGGCCAGAGGTGAAAGGTACTATGCTGACTCTCTGCTGCTTGTTCATGGTTTCTCAGGGGGAGAAAATGGAGCATGCAGGTCCCTTTCTTGTCTGCTTTACAGTTTTAATTTCTGTAACTGAGACAGACCTGTGAACAGCTTCTTTCTTAAAAGCATGTTGCAGGGCTGGCAAGGAGGAGATGTCTGTGATTTCCTCGGGTTTGCCTGCTGTATTCCTCTCAAGATGTGCAGCTGATCCCCACCCTATGTGGCAGTCACAGGACTAGACTCCTCTAAAGTGCTGTGAAAATGATTTTACTGGAAGACACCAAGCTGTGACATTTCTGATGAAATGACACAAGCCTCCCTCCTGTGACCCCCATCCTGTCTCTTAACTTTTGGAAAAAAAAAAAAAAAAAAAAGAAAAAGTCAGGGTCTGTATTTCTTAGTTTGTTCCAAAATGTTTTCAATAAGCCAATATGCTGAATCACATTGGTGGAAATGTTTTATCTGTATGTACCTTACCTTTAATAACTGTGGTATAAATTAAATAGGGCAGAATTTCACTTTCTGCCCAGCTGGTTTATGTGGTGGAAGACCATGCATGCTCTAAGTGTCCCTGCCAGGACAAAATTCCCCTGTCTTTGTCAAATTATTGGCAAAGAGCAGATCTTCATCATTGTTAACCTTTCCACATCTTGTTTTACAAATAACAGAATGGAATGGAGTAGAGTAGAAGATTGGAATGGAATGGAATGGAATGGAATGGAATGGAATGGAATGGAATGGAATGGAATGGAATGGAATAAGAATAGAATAGGAATAGAATAGAATAGTTTAGCTGCCTCACCAATTCAGGGCAGACCCTGAAGAGATAAAGCATGGTGTTCAGAGCATTGTCCAAATACCTTTAAATATTGACAGTCTTGGGGCATCATCCACATTTCCAGGAGCCTCATCCAGTGTTCCACGACCCTTTCAATGAATAAATACTTCCTAATGTCCAGTCTGAATGCTGTTAAACTTGTCTTGCACTCTTATGACCTCTCAAAGCCATCTCACCACGGCTTTCACCATTGTGTGATTGAAAAGCCTTTCAGTGCCAAAAAGCTCTGTATATTTTTCCTTTTCAAAATTCTCTTATTTTCACTCCATATGAAGTACCAGTTGGAATGATTCAAAATTAATTTTCATTTACATTGTGAGGGCATAAAAGGCTTTGAATGCAAGATACGTTATGTAATAAAAAAACATTTTTAGTTTCTATTTAGAATTTAGAGGCTTTTCCTCATTGCATACTGCCCTTGAAATCTCATTAGTGGGCAAAGCCCTACATAATTATTACCATTAATGTACATAGCTTGTTGGGTTTCAAGTTCACAGAGGTGGGTCTTGCGCAAAAATCCTTGGGTGCCTCTTCCTTCTGGCAAATCATCTGAACTCCTAGATCCAGTCGTTCTTCCAAGGCTCCCACAACACTTAAATATTTCAGTTTGAAGCTCTGGAGCAGTCTAGCAGGCCTCTCACATTAAAAATGCATTCCTGTCAATAGGTGGGTAAATGTCTGGCTTATTCTGGGAATCATCTCCGTTTACCAACATTTCTGTGCTCAATATATTAAGTTTTGCTATGATCACTTGGCCACCTCTCAGGGAATGCATTTTTCACTGGGCTTCACATTCTGTGTGACTATGTACATTAAAACAAGACATGGCACAGCTATCTGAGCAGACTAATATGTTTCTGTATAGCTTATTACTAGACTTTGATTGGTACCAGATGTGACAGCAATTAACTACTTGGAGGAGGAGCAAGACAACAGCTCCGTGATGAGCTGTGCCCAATTTTCTCCTCTTAGATGTGCCACTACGTAGCCTATTCCATCAGGGCAGTGATGAACATATTGTCAGCATTAGGCAATGTTCTTCCCTTGTATCAAGGAGTTTTTGTATTTTTGAAGCACAGCCTGAACCAACAGGCTTCCTTATATCTAAAGCATCTAGTATATTTTTTTTTTCTCCTGAAACAAATTGGAAAAGATTCCAGAAAATTTTCAGAGGGAACCTTTAAGAGCAGCACTTTTTTTTCCCTTCTTGTATAAACATGTTCTCACTGGTATTATTTCAGATATCTACAATTGTATGAGATTTCTTCTTCACAGGCCCTTTTTGCTTTGCACCTGCAGTTCATTATAATCTTGCATTTGTGATGCTATAGTCTATTGCCATGGAAATGAGCCTAAGTTCATTTTGAAATGCCAACTCCTGTGTTTAGAAGTTTTGTTCAGAAAAAATTTGAAGGCAAAAATGATTAAAAATGTGTACAGCTTTAGGTAGTTTTAATAGCATGAGGGAAGCATGACAGACGTTGGGGTGGAAGGGACTTCCTGTGCTGAACTGACCTGGCCAGCTGCTGGCTCATCCTCACCTTCCATCCAGGAGGATGGAGGAGGAGATAATCAGAAGAGTAAAACACACTGGTAAAGATAAGGACAGTTTAAGAAATGAAGGGGTAAAAAAGGGAAAAAATTACAAGTGCTGCTAAAGCCATCACTCACATCTTCCCACCAGCAGAGTGGTGCTCAGCTGCTCCCTAAGGAAGACCACTGTGGTAATGTGTTAGATTTCAGCTATAAGAGCCAGTGGTGCCAGCCAGATTTGGGCTTTATCAAGTTGTTTTCTACATACTAATTACAAAATGTGGTTCAGCTTCTTTCTAATTCTTCAGACTTTTCCCTCTGTGTAGATATGGCAGAGAGCTCTCTGGATCTATTAGCTCTTTGCCCCAATGCCTCTGGCAAAGCTTCTGCAGAGCTTCCTGAATTGCCTTGTTTCTGTCACGAATACTTCTTTCAAGAAACCTAACATCGGAAGCATATTTAGATGTCTTTCAGTGCAGCACATGCTAGCAAATCTCTGTTGGTGCCTCTGAAACATCACTCTTAAGCCTTTGCTTTATTATTCTGCATTCCTTTACTCACTACCAGTGTTTAAGATCTGTTGTTCTTGGTTGAGATTTTTTAATGAGTATCATACAACCATTTATAATTGTTTATGCATATTTCCTTTCAAGATGCCAGTGATCAAAGAGAAGACATTTACATTGGAAACCACATACCTTGTTCAGAGAGCTTCAACGGTTACTGTATACATGGAAAATGTGAATTCATTTATTCCACTCAGAAGGCTTCCTGCCGGTAAGTCCTGCACGCCTCCAAAATGTGCTTGAAATTGCTGTAAAGCTTAATCAAAATGTTCTCCAGACATAATTACAGCATGTATTAGTTGGCAGTTATCTAAACCGTGGCAAAAGAGCCATATCTGTGTGCTGTGGGCAGCGCCCAGCTGCTCCAGTCGTGCAGGAGATAGTGCTCAGAGGAGCAGCTCCGTCGCCAGGCACTTCAGAAGCTCTGAGGAGTGTGGCTTCCATGCTGTGTTCTTATTTTCAGGTACTAAATCCTATCTAGAGAAAAGGAAAACTACCAAAAGATGCTTTGTCTTGCGTGGCTTCTCTGTATGACTGCTTTCCCCACTGACCTCTCTGTTCTTACACTAACTGCACATTTTATTGCTCCTGTCATAAACTCTCTCTAGAGTAGCAACGTCTTATTTGTAACATTTATTGCCCTTTTCCACAATAATAGGCTTCATCTAGAGAGCATAAGATTGCAAAATATTTTTTGCCCACACACTTTTTGTCTACAGTACAATCCAGTACGCTCGATGCCAAGCCACTGAGTCTTTCCCAGGTAATTTGAATGTTCCAGTTTATTTCTTTAGCTTCAATTTTTTTATTTTTAGTATTTCACCACCCAAATTCTGTCATTTTATTTTCCTCAAGAAAAAACAAAAGCTGTTTATAGAAAAACTCTGCTTCTTTATAGCATGTAGTACCCTGCTTACTATGAAGTTTCTCTCCTGAAATTTCATCTCACAAGCTTGTACTTTCCAGATTCATGTGGTTCAAGATGCTCTAATTCTGCTTTCCTTTGCTTTGGAAACTTCAGCTATAAATCCATTAGATGCTATCACATTTTCTCTCTTGATCTTTATTGATCGAGGCTATTTAGGGGGTTTTGTACTGCAAAGATTTAAGGGTTTCCAGACTGATCAGAGAGCAGGAAGCTCAAAAAGCAACTTGGCTGAAGCACTTGAAAGCTTCTGCTATTCCTTTTCCCATCTGAAACCCTTTCTTGTTTATTTTCACCTTTCCAACTTACTTGTTTCTCTCTGGCCATAACCAAACCAGCTCAAGATGGCTTTGCTTCTCTTACAGTACTGGGTGCACCCCACACCATCTTGATGGGCATTAGCCAGCACTATTTGATTACAGAATTACTGTGTTGTAGAGCTTGACACTATTTCTGATGGATTTGTCCTCAAAACACTGAAAGCAGAGGTATATGAGGGAAAAAATTCCAGGCTGAACAAGATGATTTTATTGTTTTTTGGATTTTCTTTTTCTGGATTGTGTTAATCATATAGTAATTTATAAGTCAATTGCTATTCAATCACTTAGGTATGATTACTCTAATTACTAATAGGCAATTTAAAAATTAATTTAGTTAATGTACTTCCTCTTTAAATTGTACTTGATAATTATATTTACTGTTACTATCTTCCCTTACATATTTAAACAGCCTGAGCAGTGTTTCAGCACAACAAACCTAGCACAACAAACCTCACGTGATTCCAGTTGAGAATTTCTGGCAGTTCTTAGCCCTAAGTATAAGATCTCAGATTTTCTTGACTATATTAGATATTGATGGTCTCATACTTTAAACGTGTTTTCTACTGGAGTAGTTATTAAGGGGGAAAAAAATATTTCTATCAGATAGCAATCCAGTGTAGTAACCATGTACTTCTTCCAAAGAAAAAAAGTCTCTCTGTCTGGCAAGGAAAACACGATGATGGATGCTAGGGGCAGATTGTTATTGTCACCTGCTTTGCATTCTCATAACACACCCAGCACACACATTGTTTCATTTGGTCAATCATTTCCTGGTAGTGATAGTGTCAAATGACCTACAAGACTGCAGAAGATACCTTGCACATACCAAATTCTGACTTTTGCTTTCATAGGGCAATTAATCTCCTTGTTTGCTGCACAGCAGCCCTCCAGGATTGCCATCAGGCAGGTGGGAGGAAGGTTTTTTAGTAGCAAATGCGCAATGCTTAGTTTAGCAGGCTTTGTGCAGCATGGATCTGGTTTGCCTCTCCTTGCCTGCCTCATGCAGTGCAGTTCTGCCCTTCCCCATCCAGGAAGCATGCTTCAGCTGTCTGCAAAGAAATCTAAACTTCTTTGTGCTAATCTAATCAGCCTATCTTGATAAATCCATGCTGACCTCTGTTTTTCTTGCTATAATGCTGTATTATATTGCTATATATTAGCTCAGCAGAATAATTTAGAATCTCTTCTGCTGGTTTAAGGTAGCTTTAACCAGTGCCTAATACTTCATCCCACAACCTTGTTTGAAGGAACTCAATACTCCTCAATCTCCATTCAATATTTGTCAGAAATGGTCTCCTGTTGCTTCAGTGTTTCTGAGGAACTATCTTTGAATTACTTCTGCTTCATCTGCTTTCTTTTGCCTTTAAAGCAATTCTCACACTGATCACACTTGGACTGTTACCTCCTTTGAAGGAAACAAAAGCAAAGTAGCAATAAGAATTCAGTCCTTTTAGAATAGAATAGAATCAACCAGGTTGGAAGAGACTTCCAAGCTCATCCAGTCCAACCTATCACCCAGCCCTATCCAGTCAACCAGACCATGGCACTAAGTTCCCCATTCAGGCTTTTCTTGAACACCTCCAGGGACAGTGACTCCACCACCTCCCTGGGCACTAGCTGGGAGTCCTCTTCATAATTGTTTCTTTTTGTATGTAACCAACGTGTTCCTCATCCTTTTCCTTCTTGTGTGCTAATACACTTTCAATTTCCTTCCTAGCCATTACTGAGCTTACCATGGGGAGCCTTTCTTTAATAACTCCACTCCTATTGGAACTTGTTTCACACCTGAACCAAAACTCCTTACACAGCAGCACATGGCTGGCAAAAGTAGAGTCACAAGATTATCAATAAACCCTAACTGTTATCCCTGCATTCAAAGGGGAATTAGGAGTTGCATTAGCAGTTGTAGGAAGGTCTTGTGGAGTAGTTATTTCATTCCTCCAAATTGAATTAATTCCTGCCCTAGCATAAAGCTTTTGGATGGATGAGACCAACTTTGTGCTGCACCCAGGTTTATCTGATTCATCTTCCCAAGTGTTGCTTCTCCATCTGCATGTGAGTGTTTCTCCTCCAGCTTTCTATTGCAGAGCTGGAGGCCAGCTGTGCAATTCAGATGCCCTTAATGAGGCATTCACATCGGTCAGTTTTAGAGGTTAGCCGTACAAGGAACTTGCTCAGGGATGTAAGTTGTGCTCTTTGATTCTGCAGACTTCAGCTCTGTGTCTTGGATGGCTCTTGCCTTTCCTCATGGTGCTTCTGTCTCTCTTTCCATGAGACAGGAATTCCATCAGGAGCAGGCTCTGCTGAGTTAATTCCCAATTCGCTCAGACAAGTTGCCAGTAAGAGCAGTCACTACTGTCTTCAGCCACTTCTCCCACACCCCTGGCCAGTTTTTATGGATTCTTCCATGCACTCTCACTTGAACAGTTGTGGACCATAGGGTTTTCTAACCTATCTTCAGTCAAATTCTGATTGGTGACAAGGCAGGAGGGAGTTTGATGCTGATCTTGTCCAATAGGTTTCCCACTTCTATAGGCTGCAGTTTGAAAAGGGACCTTCTTTATCACTTCTCTCCCACATTGACATTGCAGCTGAAGGACCATGCTCACTTTGTGTTTCACGAGCATTGTTTGTGTTTCATTTAACCCTGTCTATCTGTTTCACAGAGTTTCACAGTTATATCCCCAATTTAATAACAACCCCCTACATACTTCTGCCAAATCAGGGCTTTCACCACCTGCTGTCTTTTCAGAGTGCACTACTAACTTTCTCCAGGAAAGCAGAGCATGTCTCCTCTAGGTCTTAGAATCATAGGATGGTCTAGGTTGGAAGAGACCTCAAAGATCATCCGGTTCCAACCTGTGTCTTCTCTTGACACAGAAATATACACCACTCTCCAATCCAAGAGTTACCACACCTCCACCTTCTCACCAACTCTTTCTCAGCTGGGGTCATCTTGGTCTCCTTATTTCATCTGCAGAATGTCTGGGCCATTGCTACATTACAGATTCCATGAAATATTCTTTTCTTTTTCAGGTGTGAATCAGGATATACTGGACAGCACTGTGAAAAGACAGACTTTAGTATTCTTTATGTTGTTCCAAGTAGACAAAAGCTTACGCATGTCCTTATTGCAGCAATAATTGGAGCTGTACAGATTGCCATTATAGTTGCAATTGTCATGTGCATAACAAGGTAGGTAAAGACAAAACCAGGGGGAAATTATGCATTGCATAGATTTACCTGTTCTATATTTAATATTGGATCCCCAGAATTTTATGTGCTTTAACATATACTCTAAAATATCCACATAGGAAATGCCTAATGATGAAAGCAGAAGGATTATGTAACATAGTGCCACTGGTTCTTTTTGGTCACAAAACTCACGTTTGTTTACATTCACAAACCATCAGTAACCACTCTGAATCCCCAGGCCAAATACCCAGCAGAACAGAGCAGCCTTGAAACACATCCAAAAGGTCAGCTGCTGTGTTAGACCTTCACTAGAGTTACTCAAGCATTGCTGGTATCTGGTGGAAGCTGTGATCTCACGTCCACTGAAACCAGAGAGCCTGACAAGATGCTGTTCTCTGCAGTCCTGCTGTAAATGGTGCTCCAGAGAGAGGAGTATTCCTCACACTATATATGCTTTCTTCAAATGAGTCCCATTGTTAGACTCCATGGGCATGTATTTTATGAAATGTAAAGATGCACATGCAAAGAGGTCAGGCTACTGGCTTGTCTCAGACTGTACCCAAACTTTATCAAGAGACATAGATCCTTTTTAATGACAGGGGCTTCAGTTTGCTTATCAAGGACTGAAGCCAACGACTGCTGAGTGCTCTGGGATAGAGTAAGGACAACTTAGTTCCCTTGTAGGTGCATGAAGCATTTAAGTCCTCTTCATGGGTGTCCATGCCACACTTTGACTTTTCCTTCTCAACTTGTCCTTCATTTTTTCTGTTCCAGTTACACTGTGCCATAAAGCTTTCTGTTACTGTGTTAGTGCATGGCTTCCTAAATGCAGTAGGTAGAGTGATGTCCCTGTGAACAAATGGTATCAGGCCTTCTTCCCTACCTCTCCTGTAAGGTTTAGCCTAGCAGGTGTAAGTACGCATATCTAACACCTCCTGCACACCTGAGTTATTTGGCTCATGCATTTCATGGCATCCTATTTTTCACCTGCCACCCTGCTGGCTAGAGCAGTGGTGTGCAAGCTGTAGTTCATCAGCCCTCCTCTTTCAGCCTCCCTGTGACCATTCTCTCGGGGACAGTCTGCTTTGCTGCCTTTTGTGAATACTTTCTTAGTTACATGCCCATCTCCAAGGAAGGGACTGCCTGAGCCACCCCATAGAGAGTCTTGGGTAGGCTCTGTCTCGGGGTGCTACACGCAGCAGGGCACTTCAGAGGGCTGAGTGATCCACTGGCTTGGAAGTCTGAAATGTATATAAAAGGCTAATGCAGCTATTCAAGCTCTGCTGGATCAAGGCTGAAGAACTCAACACCTTGCAGGTTTTAGTTTCAATTTCAAGCAGGACTCCCTTCTGAGTGATCTGGGGTCCAGTGAACGTCCCCAGGTGACAGTCCAGTACCAAACCGCAGCTCATAGACTCCTTGCTGTTGTTAAGTACAGAAAATTAAGTCACTGTGTTATTGCTAGGTTTACTTTTATGCAGCATATATAAAATCAGCCCTCCTTTTTCTTTCTGTCTCTGTATTTTTGCAGAAAATGCCCCAAAAACAATAGAGGACGTCGGCAGAAGCAAAACCTAGGCCATTTTACTTCAGATACATCATCCAGAATGGTTTAACTTAGTGATTTTTATACCTACATTGGCCATGTGATGTACATTTTTATTATATCTTTTTTTAAAGAATGGAAATATTTATTTCAGAGGCCTTATTTTGGAACATTTTTAGTGTAACAATGTTGGTCTGTATCCTGAAAGCATCAGCTCTAACAGCTATGGACTGGTTTAGTATCTTTACTTTTTATGTTTTTGAATACAGTAGTTCATTTTCTGTACCTGTATCACATGGTTATATAATAGAATTGTGCTTTATCCATGGAATGTAATATTTTGGGGAACACAGATTCATTCCACCAATGGTTGTAGATTAAACAAACAAGCAAAAAACCCCAAACCCCCAAAAAACCCTCAAACCAACGAACAGACAAACAAAACCAACAACAAATCAACAAAGTCCACATTTACCTATCAAACAAGGCATGAAGGTAAAAATGTTTACAGCTTACTTTTCTTATGAGAAACTAGAAAACACTGTGTTTAAATACCGTAGATATTTAAATGTTTTTGGAGGTTAGTAACTGATTTTTTAGACACTGCCTATCGCATGAACTGTGGAGCTGTGTGCCGTGTGTAGTTGTGACATATTTATAAACCCTGTGGGCTGGGTCTAAGCACTGCCATCTTCATAAACAATTCCAATGATTTATTTTTAAATAGGAAAATTATAAATGCCATAATTTGGGAAGTTTCCTGGTAGAACAGATGGCATAAGTCCAAAAGAAGTAGGTCCTTAGTAGATGTAGGCATTTGAAGAACTGGTGGCGAGCAGTCGAACACAAATAATTGGAATAAAGCCTACTTTGTCACTGCTAAAGCTGTTTTAATACTTATTAATCTTTTTTTAAAAGGAAGTACATGTTTTAACACCTACAATATGGATTGTATAGTGTTTGTGATTAAAAACTTTAAAAAAACCAACCAAACAAAAAAACCCCAACCCCAACACAATAAAAGTGAATGAATTACTACTGCTCTTGTAGAGAGTATTTTCAAGAGCTAGGAAGTCCCTCCAAATTAGCCTGCTGGTCATAGTTATATTAATAGGTTGTTAGTTGTCGTCTGAAAGATTCCCAAGATGAAGTGTGAATAGGATGTGTTCAGCTGTTTTAACATGTAGTTTAGGCTTTACAAAATTTTGCATGTAGGATTTCATAATTTGTTCAATTTAAAAGAAAGGGAAAAAAAAGGGAAAAAAAAACCCCAAAAACTCTTTCAGCATTTTGAACTGGAAAAGCATGTCACAATACAGCGTTTTCACTATACTGCCTCTGGCTTAGTGTGTTTATTTGTTACCCTCTGTGGTAATTGCAGCACCATGAAGAGCTCAAGTTGTTTTGCTGGAACAAACAACGGTGCTTGTTTTCCTGACTGCTCTTTGAATTCAGAGGAAAGCACGCCAGTAACCCAGACCCAAAAGTAGATTGTTCAAAATATGCAAGTTTGCCCCCCTGCTTAATTAGTATGTTACTTAACTTTCCCGGATTAACACTAATAACTTCATCAGCACAGAAGCGTGACCCTTTTTAAACGTATATTCCTTTCCAGACATTGCTTCCTAATTTTAGGGGTTTCATGTTGCTGAAAGTATCTGAACAATCATGTGTGGATATTTTGTAGTCAGAAGTATTTGACCGAGCTCCAGGAGTGGTGTTTCACACCCTACTTTGAGCACCGCCGGGGCCAGCTGTCACCCTGGCTCCCCGCAGCAGTGCCAGAGTCACTCTGGCAGGATCACTGAAACTGCCTCCCGCCGACCCGGCCGAAAGCAGGCAAAATGGATCGCCGCGAAATCACCTCGGAGGCTGACAGAGCCCACCAAAACCGTCTCTCCAGCCTCATCGAGGAGGAGGAAGAGCAAGATGCAGCTTACACAATTGTGACAGTCCTGGACAAAGTGGCCAACATTGTGGACAGCGTGCAGGCGAGCCAGAAGAGGATAGAGGAGAGGCACAGGGAGATGGAAGACGCCATCAAGACCATACAGATTGACATTTTGAAGCTTGCCCAGGCTCACGGCAACACAAGCTACACAGTGAACAAGTTACTGGAGAAAACTCGCAAGGTCAGCTCCACCATGAAGGAGGTGCGGGCACGCGTGGAGAGGCAGAGCATCAGTGTGCGGAAGGTGGAAGCCAAGCAACAGGAGATGCTGAAGAAAAACAAATTCCGGGTTGTGATCTATCAGGTAACCACAGACCTAATTTTGTGTAGTGCTCTCGTTGTGCCACCTCCTCAGCACACGCTGGGAGGCATTGGTTAATGAACTGAAAGACGTGGCCGCTCGAACACAAGAGTTGGTTTATGCTTTCTTTAACAGTGAGTTGTGCTCCTTGGCGCCTTTCAGCATGAACCTACTAGCAGCCACACAGGCAGGCTATTATTAGGCAGGCTTCTGAGCCGGTCGCATAAGATTAACTGCAGATCAGCAAGGACTATTTGTTGCCTCTCCAAAAGGTAATATGAGGCAGGCCGTGTAAATCGTGTCATATAAACCATGCCTGACATTCATCCCTGTTATTTTTTTCACCGTATTAGGTAGAAGTCCAAATAGCAAAAGAGTTTGCATCGTGCCTGGAACACAGACTTCCTTCTAACAGTGATTTTGAAACACGTGATTGATTTAGCTTGCAGCATTAGTCAGGCTTTTGTACTGCTGACAAACTCAGACTTGTTTCCTCACTGCAGTCTATAGTGGTACAAGCACAAACTAAAGCTCAGACCCACAAACTCTTCGTGACAGCAAATAGTACCTTGCATGCTCTGCTCTGGAAATGCTTTAACCAGCACTGCTCTTCCAATTGTATTGGGCAAGTAAATCATTAATTTTTGTTCACTGACCTCATTGTTCTTATATTGTTGTGTTAGAACAGAAATGTCATGAAATAGGATGGCTTTGCCTTTGTTCATACAGCTCTGCAGGCAGCTCTGTGGGACCAGATTCTGTCATTTGCTGGAACTTCCCAGTTCCCCAAGTCAGTACAAAATGAGATTGTTTAGCCTTTTGCCAGAAGCAGTTTCTCCGTAATACCACAGAGTCCCCAAAGCTTCTTCCAAGTAAGTCATATACATTACTGGGTGTCTGAAAATGTCAGCCCTCCTGGGCAAGGCCACGCACCCCCTGCCCAGATTTACACCGTGGGCTTGCTTGCCTGTAAACAACATGGCTTGCGATGAATGGAGCCATGTGTCTCACGGAGCCTACTCACCACTCTATACAGCTGACAAATTCTTGTGCCTAATCTAGTTTTCTGAACTACTTCAGCTTCTAGTACTGGGAAAAAATAGCTACAAACAAACAAACAAAACCAGAAGCAAACAAACAAACAAAATAAATAAATAAATAAATAAATAAAAGAGTAAATGCTGAAGGCAGGGAATGCTACCACTTTAATGTTATGTTAGTAGCATATGCAGCCAAATGATGCTTGACAGATTTTTTTGACTGAATGGCTTACTATGGATGTTCAGGAGAAAGCACAGTCACAGTCTGGCCTATTGTTAAAGTTACTGCAGCCTGCACTATCATGATGGAATGGAAGACAGGTACTTTTACTTTTTCATTGCAAATCACTTCCCAGCTAAAGGCAGTAAATATCTGACTCCTCTGCTTAATGGCATAATGTGGTTTCATTGATGGGCTTTTACCATCATGATTGTAGTAAAATCAATGCTTTGAAAACATTTGTCTTTAAAACTGTGTTCATTGCATAATGCAATTTTTTTTCTCTTAGCAAGACATGAATGGTTGCTTAAAGTGTAATAAAATCTGGCAGAAATCGATTTAGGTACAGCTGTAAAGAACACCTGTTGCTGTATTAAGATACTCCAACAAAAGGTGAGTCTCATGATCTCTGCTATCTCTAAGAATCACCTTCAGTACAAGTTTCTAACTCTCTGCCAGACAAGAATGGCCTCCATCCTGTTGTGTGTGTTTACCTCTCGGGCAGTACCATTCAGGAAAGGAAGCAGCATTTTTGACTGCTTCCTCTGCCTACCATAGTTAAGAGCCTCCAGCATTTTGCAAGGTAGCTTGAAGAACCTTTTCTCTCTTGCCCAGAGAGCAGATAGGCTGATCCCTTTAGGATCCAACACTGAACACCTTTCTGGAGGAGGACAGCTGTGTTGCTCCAAGAGAGATGGAAGGTGGTAGGCAGCCAGGAGCATGCTGCAGCTTGAAAACACAGGCACAGGAGTGAAAGTCTCACACCGGTGCAGTGCCTTTAACACTATTTGCATCGGTGTGCCACCACCTGAGTGATTGAGGCTTGGCTGCCAGAAGTGGGAGTCTGTTAATAGCTACAGAAGCAGCACACTCCCTTCGCTGTGCTTTACAAATGGGTATAACCAAGTTGTTTACTTGCTGCTTGTGAGTGACAGCTCATCTGTAGTGAGTTTTTTTTTTTTTCTGATGAACCATTTGGGACATTGTGATGGAGCCAAAGTGTAGCTGCTGTGGAATGCCTGCGTGGGTGAGGGCATGTGGGTTTTAGTTTTAACTTTAGCCAGAACATTGAGGAAAAGGAAAACCCCAATTAAATCCTAAAGGCTTTCTTTCAAGCAGATAGCTTTGATCTTATCACTGATAGAAGGAGTAGGCAGGTTGAAAACGATCATTGGCTGGAGGAAATTGTCCCCAGAGACCTCGGCAGTGATGAAAAGCAATGGCAACAGCCTCACATTAAGAGACAAAATGATCATCCATAGGCATAATGATTAGGGAAATTGAGAGTGGTCTTTTTTAAAAGGCCATGCGGCTGAGGTAGAGATTTGGTAGCAGGCTGCTCTCCTCTCCAGGCTGATTGCAGGACTCAAAATGCCAGGTTACTTCAGAGAGTCAGCCAAGTCTTTGACCCCAGAGTGCTATGTGCCTAGGGGTGTAGTAGGGAATGCAAAGTACGTTACAGGTTGTTCAGGTTACCGCTCGCTTCTCTTCAGGTTAGTCTGAATAACCAGCTGTGTGAGCCACCTTTTTTCTGCAGTCAAAGCACTTCTAACAGGTTAGCTCGTTCTGATTTAGCTGAATTAGAATTTGTTGGGTTTGCTTGGGTTTTTTTTTTGGTGGGGTTTTTGTTTTGTTTTAATCCTGAAAGCTTTCTTGCTTGCTTTTCTGCATGCTCTCCAAGTCCTTCTTGTATACAGACAGCAGGGACTCCATGTTACAGTTTCTGGGTTTGTTTTTTTTTTACGTTATTACTTCACACAAGTATCATAAATGAGCAGCAGCTTCTTGTGAAGGGCTGTGTGCCTTTGTTTTAGTCATTACTGCCTGATGGTTGAAATTAGTGGTCACAGTAGCAGTGTCTGAAACCAAGCAAGGTTATGGCTTGAGTGGCCTACACAGTTGCTTTGTTCTCCTTGCCACTGCTGCATCATAAGCAGAGGAAAAGGCTAGGATAGCAGCCATGCATATGTCACTCATATTATGCACAAATTAATCAAAGTGGCTTTTCCTGGCCACTGTTCTTCTGCATCATAGCTTGGACAGTAGCAATGATGAGATCAAGATGGGGACAATAATCTGAAAATCTGACCTGGCAGCACTTCCATCCAACGTGGCAGTAATAGTCAGGGCATCTCAAGCTTGAGATGAGGCTGCAAACCCAGATTCTGAAAGACTAGGCATGCAGACTCACAGGCCTTGAGCACAGAGTTTTAATTACAGCTACTCTGAAGAAAAACTATGACAGTAACTGTGGCATGAAAGGCAGCAAATGCAGCACTCTTGTTTAGAGAAAGACAACTGCTGCCATCGTTCTGGTAGCGTTCAGGCTCAGAGGGGGCTCTGCAGAACACCAGGTTAAACAGCTCACCAAGAGTAGATTGTGCCAGGTAATTCATATTTGCCTGTTTTCCTGTTTTGCAGAGACAGGAGAGACCATCTCCTTTCTCATATTTAGGTGTCTGGGAAACTAACAAACGACAGTGGATTGTATTGAAAGGGCAAGGGAGGGTTTCAAAAAGGGTTTGCTTCTAAGACTGTTTGTCAAGTGTGTAATATTTTCATTAAAGCTCTCGGGCCAAAGGAAGACAGGGATACTAATTAAATATGTTCAACATGAGGAGCTGTGAGCTCAGAGAAAGATAGACGAGAAACCAAATCATCAGAGCTGCAGTAATGCTGATCTAAATCTACACTGCCTCAATGCCTGTGGGTAGCAGCAGCCCTTGTTGTTAGCTTGCCCTCTAAGGCCTCGTTATTTGGAAAAGACAGAAGTGCTGTGTTCAGCGCTCACAAGCTGAGAGCTCACTTCATGGTGAGGCACTCAAAAATGCTTCAGGCAAGGTATTTCCAGCAATGGGTGAGTAATGCCTAGTGCCCTTGCCCAAAGCACTTCCGAGCCCACTTGGGCTACCATCATGCACAGTTACCATCACCCCTGTTCAAGTAAGTTGTGTTCAAACTGAATAGGTATGGAAAACAGCTACCAGGCTGATCAGAGGCATGAGATGCCCTGGTCCACGCAGGGAGACCAGAAGGTCCTAGTTTGGCTTAGGCCAGCAAGAAAAGACACTCAGAGAGATTGTGGCTGTCATTTACACGTACAGTGGGGCAGTAAAGGCCACTGGGAGAAGCTGAAATATGTGCCATCTGTCCATGAGTCATCTAAGGTCAGAAACAGACAAATGGATTCTTAGTCCTGGAAATGTGAGAGGAAGAAAGCCTTCTGCTAAAACCCATGGGGAGAGAAGAAAACCTAAAGTGATGTTAAAGTGGATTCTGAAAACTCAATGGAAAAACCCATGGCATAGGTTGACTGCCAGGCACAGAAGGCTCAGCAGCTCAGCCACACCAGGCCTTTGTTGGAGCCTTGTGGTGTAACACTTAGAAATAAATATTTTTACAGCTGGGACAGGTAATTACCTTTGCTGAGATTACAGAGACTAAAAGAAACACAGTGGCTGTGTCAAAGACTGCAGCAAGAGTCCTTTGTAGTGGCAAGCTCAGTCCTTCATCACAAAGCACTGAGGTGGCCCCGTGCTGTGCAGCACACCACTGGTGGAGTGACAAAGCCAGCACCGAAGTGCTGCAGGCAGTTAAGAGGATCATCAAATTTAGAGGGGAGAGGGGGAAATCAACCACTTTCAACCAGCTGAAGGAAAGTAGTACTTGTAGAGAAGCGTTCAGAACGAAAGAGAAAATGAAACTGCAAAAAACTGTAAAAGCAGCTGTTGGACTACTCCTGTGTTCCTAAAATGAAATACATTGCCCATTTCACAGAGCTGTGCTGAGAGTAGGTTTAAAATGCTGCACCTGTTTGATCTGCTGTGATTGGAGTCTCCAGACCTATTCCTTTGTGGTGATCCTCACAAATAACAGGCCACTGTTGCTTTTTCTCCATTTACTGAGTGGTGGAAACAACTGATCTTAATTTACATGTGCTCTGGGTGCAGTTGTTCAGGCCTGCCTTTGTTGCTGCAAGCCAGCAGAAGACCATAGCTGCCCCATGAGCCTTCCTTGTCCTGCCTCTCTGTTACATCCCAGAGTGACTTCACTGACAGAAGCTGTGGCTGTCCACCGAGGGCAGTGTCTTCCGCAGCAGCCTTCATGCCTGAGGCTCGGATTCAGGAATGGGCTTGACTAGGGCCATGCATTGGGATTTATATTCTCAGCACTACTGAGGATAGCTGAATCTTGCCATTACTCTTTTAGTACAGAAGTAACATTGATCAAAAAAGCACAGGCACAGACACAAGGACTATGTGAAGTCATTAACAGCAAGTTTCAGATTTTGGGACAGGGCTCATCTTGCCAGGCATTAGATATCAGTCATGAAGAGGTTTGCACATTTGGCCTGTGGACACCATTCATTCACAAGAGGTAAGTATGAGGGAGCCTTATGCACCAATCTGTTGTAGATAACTACCTCGAGATGCCATTTCTACTTTATAAGTACCTGCTATTCAATTCTGTTGAGTTGAAAGGGTATCCAGAAGTGGTTGCTTGGGCAGATGAGTAGTCCCTGACGACTGCCTGGGTTTCACTTGTACTTGAGAGCACTTCCCTGCTCTAGCTAGCTTGCAACAAGAGCAGTCAGCTTGTGAAGAATGAATGAATCAAAATATTACCAAACTTTTTTTCTTCCTCTTATCACATCTTCTCCTCCTCTGACAAAGGACTGATATCTACAGATAAGTTGGAAGTAAAGAATTTCTCCAGTTTGCAAACCTGCAGACTAACCTACAGAGCTATTCCCCAGGCTAGCTGGGTAAAACAATAACAAAGCAAAGTGAGTGTGAAGTTTTAATTTTCCCCGGGAGCTGCAGTATTCCTTTTCATGCAGCATGTGGTAGCCTGGAGCCTCTCTAAGTGATGTGGAGTAACTGAGTACCACTTGCTCACCCCAGCTTGCTGCAGCCAGACAATGAGCATGAGCTGGGTTTCTTTATAGTCGTTGTGCACTCCTGG
The DNA here is from genome assembly GCA_013396835.1 of Psilopogon haemacephalus. Taxonomy (NCBI): domain Eukaryota; kingdom Metazoa; phylum Chordata; class Aves; order Piciformes; family Megalaimidae; genus Psilopogon; species Psilopogon haemacephalus. The sequence goes on from VWZI01019341.1 coordinate 190,968, forward strand.
TTAGATGGATGAACTCGTGTCAGAATTTAAAGACAAGGGGCGTGTATTGGGACTCACAAAAGAGCAGTGAGGGGGGCTGACCGTTCTGGCCATGGTGCTTTCTCATTACGTAAAAGTAATTCTAACTATGATCAACAACACTTGGCCATAAAGTCACACGTGCTGATTCTCTAAAAAGAATAAACCCAAGTCTCTTAGGTGCCCTTTAAAAATAATCCTATTTTTCTCTCATCTAAGCAGCTTTTTGGTCTAATGCAGAGATTCTGAAATGGCAAATTTGCAGGAAAAAAATTATGAAGGGATTGCTTAAGATTTATAAAGCCTTGTTGAGCTGCTGGAATATGAGTAAAAGGACTGAATGATCTGTAATTGGTTATTCATTAGCGGTTTCATATTGATTTAGAGAACAGTTTCAAGGAGATGTTTTAGTGATTTACCTCAGCTGTCAGTCTGAATTACAAAGCCTTCATTTCACATGCAAATTTTCCAGATTTCTTTGGGCCTGGTGGTGCTGCAGTTACCTACCCAAAGGCTGCCAGTCATTTGCATGACCAGCAGCAGCCAGACCAGGTGCTGGGTGCCCTTCCACCAGTTTGCTGCTTTGTGCTCTGCTTCAGAATTGTCAGGTGATCACAGTCCCATCTGTGCCGATGGTTGTCATCACCTGCAACTTCTCTGTCTCACACCCCAAGGCTCCAAGATTATTTGCTATGAGCTTTTGCCTGTGTACCACAACTCGAAGTTATGGAGGTTGATTTCTCCTCCCAGCTTTTCCTGTAAGCAGCTTCTTCAGGAACATTTTGAGTCTTTGTTTTATATATATATATATATATTTTTTTAAATATATTATTATATTTAGAACTGTATATAAATATATTATTTTTTTGGTCATTGTTTTTTCTCTGCTATAGTTTTTTTTTTTTCCAAAAGGTTTCATTTGATAAAGTTTTTAATTTAAATCAGATAGCAGTTGAGAGCTGATAATGGTTGCCTTTAGTAAACCTTGTTGAAATTTCATTTTGAATCTATTTGAAAAGAGAGTGAAAAGCTAGTTTATAGCATTTCTAGTACACAGTTACACATATGAAAGTGTATTTTAAGTTTTTCTCTTTGCCCACTCTAAAAGCTCAGTCTGGGCTTTGAAATGCAAAGTTAGAATAAGTGTGAAAAATAATGCAAGGCAAAGAGGATTAAAGCTCTTGAACCAGCCACATCCATTAAAATGCCTTCATATCCCATTAGTTTTTTTGGATGGCATTATAATAAAATTTGTTAATGTACTTAAAGCTAAGTTATTGTTGTATAGTGATACTGTGTCACTGCTTCATCTAGTGAACCCAGCAGACTCTTGAATTAGCAGTCCACCTTTTTTTTTTACATGAAAATAATACCATTGCTGCTTTTAATTATTGATCCCATCTGAGTGGAGGTTTAGCTAACCAGTTTGTAAGGGAATCTTTTTAAAACCACTTCATCCTTTGCCTAGCCTCACTGACCCTGCTGAAGGCATGACCATCCCCTTCGCGCAGTGCCCTTGGCTTATTTGCTCTTTAGTTTAGCAGTTAGAGGGGGAAGAGGATATTAGAGCCAAGCTGATGTTTGCCAGGACACCACCACAGAATACCTGAGGCATCACTCAACAATCTGGCCTGCCGATTCCCTTCTCTCCTTGCCCAGAGATGAGGAGTGCCTGACTGTGCAGGCAGGGCTGTCAAACAGGCACAAGGCAGCCTCTTTTCTCCCCACAACTTTCAATTACCTAAGCATCACTACATTGAGAGTTTCATCATAGCGATAAGGAGCATGATCACATTTAAGATTCTTTTTCTGTTGTTTTTAAGGCTTCTGTGAGGTGAGAAAGCATCTGCACTTTATGCTTTGCATAGTTTAAGGAGCCTTTGAAAATTTTCTAAATGCAAATTAAACTGAAATGGGAGCAGAAGGAGAAAATGACAATAGTGGAGTCAGACTTTCTTGAGAATCCAAGTGTTAGAAACACTTCAAACAAGAAATCTGGGTTTGAGCGCTCAGTGTTCCCACAGCCATCCGTTGAAACAGCCTGGGCCATCCTTCATCAAAGCTGAGGTTTGCTCATGTGTTTAAATTCAGCTAGGCCTTCTTTAGTTAAGCCTATTCAAAAAGTTAAATACTCAAAAAGGAGAAAAATCTGAAGTTTAGGTTTAAAATGCTTTCTTAACAAGCCTAAGCTGTATCATCTTTCTATTATGATCTTAGAACTTCTAAGTTTTCATTGTTAAAGTAGTAGATCCAACTAACCTTACAGCTTTGCAGCTGCATTTTTCTCCCTGTCTGGAAAAGGTCTCCAGGCTTTCCCCTCTCATCATTGTCAACAATGCCTTCAGTCTGTCCTCTGAGGAAACAAAACCTGAAGCTGTCTCCTTCCAGGCCACACTTCCTTCCAGACCACTGCATTTTTCAAAGTCTTTCCAGTTTCAGCAGCACAACTCCTAATCTAAATCCTTTCTCCACTCCTACACCTATAACACCCACACACCCCCCCTTCTCAGCACCCCTGCCATCACTTTCCAAAAACATCAGGTCCAGATCTGCAGGCAAGGTACCTGAGCCATAGTGTGTTGGTCTGGAAGGACAGACATCAGACAGAGTGACTGACAGCCCAGCCAGCTCCTCAGCAAAGAGGATCTGGTGTCTGAGCTCAGCTCCATTCTCAGCGTTCTGGGAAATGCCCAACTGCTCACCTCAGTGCAAGGGCCAGAAGGAGGGAGCTGCATCATATGAGCATATATGCTACATTTTCAGTACAAAACCAAAACAGCCTCCAAATCAGCCACTTTTTTTCATTGAGAAGGAAAAAATGTCCTACCTTTAAAGGTCCAGGTCTGTTTTCCAGTGTGTTGCAAAGTGGACTAACTTTTTAGGAGATGAAGGCCAAGGAGCACATCGGGATCAGCGTGAGCATACTCTGCAGGGTGCACCCTCTCCAGGTGCTCCCTCTGGGAGAAGTGGTGAAAAGGAAGGGGACTGATCAGCTTCCACAGATTTTTTTTTCCCTTGGTTTCTGTCTCTGGCATGGGCAGGTCTTTACATTTTGCCATTGGCAGCGCAGAGTGACCTTTGTACTAACTAATGGACAGACCATGACTGCACTCCCTTTCCTCAAGAAATCAGGTTAAAAATACCTGACTGTTCGGTATAATCTTTTACTGTAGAACAATATCCTTTCTGCATTTTATTTGAGCACCTACAAATTTAGTTCAAAGAGCCTCCCTTGCCTCCCATCAAGTGGTGGCAGCAGACCTGGATCCTTTCTTGCAAAATGCTTAAGTAGATTTTTAAACTAAAATCTTGCACAAGGCATCATGGATTGTTCAGCTCCTTCTCACCCTCCTCTAAGATCAGTCTGCCCAGCCCTGTTATTTGCAGTCCCATCTGCTTTCAAGCCATGAAACAAGCTGTCAATTGGTTTAGGGCATTGTCCTTTTCAAGTGACATCAGGAGGTATTCAGTCTTTGCTTTTAGTCAGTCTACAAATGACCTGATAGCTATATGCTTTGACTCCATCTATTTCCCACCTGGTGCTATAACTCATTATTTTCCTGCTCTAGGAAAGATGGGCTCCTCTCTTCTCTCTACCCCACTGATATGTAATCACAAGAAGAAATAGGGAGAGGCAGAGAAAAAAGGAAATGAGCGAGCTAGCCTAAAGAGCCTAAATCACTGTGGTTTTATTATGAAAACTCCTGAACACTGAACAATCTCACTCATACTTTACACCTTCCATTCTGAAATCTTGAGAAGAGAGAGAAATTCACACTCACTTTTAGCTTTGCTGCATTTGATTCTTCAGATGTGTGCAGAAACCAAGTCAAGAGAGAAAATTTAAGATCTGGGAAAGCTCTTTCTCTGAATCTGCAGCAGAATGAAAATTGCTCCTCAGGACCTGCAGCTCGTTTCTGTTTCTCATCTACAAGACCTTCATCTCACACGTTATTATTGTTCATCAGTCATAATCCTGGCATGTATGAAGTCCAAGCTCTCATTGTTAGCTAACAATGAGACTGTAAAGCTAAATACAACAAAAACCTGGCAAACAAATGACAAGAAGTACAGAAAAACAATTATTCTTCTTGCAGGTGAAGGCAGCTCAGATAATAGCAGAGAAAAGAGTCTCTCTGCCTTCTCTCTTTTTAAAAAGCACTCTTCCTATGACCAGCTCACCATATTGTGCTCCTGCCTGCATGTACTGAAATTCCAGAGCAGTCACTCTGGAAACATTTTTGTTGCAATTTCAGCTGAAGGAGCTGGGCTATAATTTACAAACTTGGAGAAATTATTATCCAGCTGTGTTTTAGTTCATTTTCAGAAAAGAAGGGATTATATTTTTATGTAGAATTCTCTATATAATTAATGTTAATTTGCACATTAATGAAGATGATTATTAGCAAAGCATTGTATTTTTGTTCCTGCTGATTTTGACAGGCAAGTTGACTAACATTCTGCTGTAATCAATGCAACATAATTTGCCCCTCTTTCTAATAAGCATTATTTTTACTGGAGGGTTTTTAATGCAGCAAAGGCATGACGGCAGACTCTCCAGTGGGCTTTTTTTGTTTGTTTGTTTTAACATATTGCCAGTACTCTCTAAAATAGCATTAATCATTAATTGCTTCTAATGAGTCACCCCAAAAAAGAGACAGACATCTTTTGGGCCAGAAATCAGTTAATAGCAAAATACCTAGTAAGCCTGACCCATCCTTCATGAGTTCACAACTTCTAATATCTCTCCTACCGTCTGCATTAAGATAATAATTCTAAGGGTAGAGCCCAGACACTGTCATGCCTCAGGAATCAGCTGAAGTAGTTAGTGCTAATAGGAAACAGCTCAGAGGGGTTTTATCTTGCCGTTGTACCTGCCTGGGTTTCCAAGGGCTGCTCCTCTGGGGAAGAGCAACAGCTAGTAGGGAAGAGGGGGCTGGCACTGCCCATCTTACACACCTATTGCAAGTTGCGTTCTGCACTCTGCATCCACTCCTACTTCTAGACAGAAGCGACTCACTGACGCTCAGCCACAAATTTGTAACGTCCATGCAGACAGCAACCAGGGGGATCAGGGGATGAATTCTCTTAGGAGATTCTCCCTGTTCAGATAAATCCTGCCATTACCACAGGCTTTGTTCTTTATTTCCTTTCCACTAAGTGATTCTTAAATGATTCCTTCACTGTCAACAGCTTTCAGAAATCTGTGCCTTTGAGCTTTGATCCTCTAGCAGTCTTTCTTTTGAGAGGCTGCACAGATTCCTAGTGGTGTGGTAGTCAACACTTCTATGCATGAATACAGATCCTATGTGTCCTATACATTTGTGACACTGCATGCTCATCCAGCCCACCAACTCAGCACAGGGGACAGAAGTGCTTGTCAATGCCACTCACGTTTCCAGATGGAACAAGTCCGCTTTGTCTCAGCAATGGTGCAATTGCTGAGTGAGACAGCACATGTTGGGCTTCCTCCACTTCTGAGCTGCCACAGAAATGTGTGTTAAGTTCCAACTAGTCAAAAATGTGCAATAGTCTTGGTGGCAGTAAAGGACTGAAGCTACTGGTATAACTGAAGCACTCCTAGAAAGCACAGAGGGGACATAAGCACAAAAGCCTCTTTTTTTCTACAGGATGTCTGCTTTTACTGATGAGGCATAATGGACCTAGGTTCAATCTTAGGGAAGCAGATAAGCTTTAAAAATAAACAAACAGACAAATAAATAAATAAATCCCTGGACAAATCTGCTCTGAAAACCATTAAAAGCCAGCACAGGTAGGACCATGGCATTCATTAGTTTCAGAACTACAGTGAAAAGAACTCTTTTATCAGGCATAATGTCTTTGCAGCACCTGGTGAAGGCTTCTGCTGCTGTTTGTATAGATGACATATGCTGGACAAGCCTACTTTGCTTTGTTACAAGATTGCATTTCAATTAGCATTAATTAACTACAAGCCAACAAACTAAATGTTTGAATCACTACCCTTTGAAAACACACTTGCTGGAAGATGACTCTGTGCTTTCATTCACAGGAGGAAACTGAGTGTCCCTCATCTCTCTCTGTAATCAAAGATAGGACACCAGGCGAAATGCTAGAGGATGATTTCTTCTCACCTGATGACCTGTCTTCTGATGAAGAATATTATGTTGAAGAAAGCAAAGCAGCCCGGTTCAAGAAATCAGGCATGAGGCGCATAGATGGGATCAAAAAGGCTTTTTCAAGGGAAAATATGCAAAAGACGAGACAAAATTTTGGTAAGAAGGTAGACAGGCTTCGAACTAGAATAGTGACCCCTGAGAGGAGAGAGAGGATCAGGCAGTCAGGAGAGAGACTGAGACAGTCTGGGATGAGGATCAAGAAAACCATTTCCCAAGCTGCCCCCACGAAGGAGGCATTCAAGATCCATAAAAAAGGTAAGGAACAAACAGGAGCCAAAGGTCAGGAGGGGATGCAGGAAGCCGGCGTGCACATCGCCTCTGAGCCCTTCACTGAAGAAATCTCATACACAGAGGTGATCACTAAAGTAAAGAAAGACAAGAATAGTGCAGCAAAAGCTGCTTCCCAGTCAGCTGAAAAAGCAGTGACAATCCCAGAAGCTGTTCTTAAGCAGGAAGGCAAAGAAGGAAGTGGAGGAGGCAGCGATGATGTTCCTTTGCTAGACCTGAAGCAAGTGGCATAAGGAATGAAGGAGCAGGGCCCCCCTGCCGTCCTCCTGAACCAGGACTAACACAGTGTGTACCACTCAGCTTTTGAAACAGTGAGTTTGTGCTCTGCCACAAAACGTGTCGGTGGTGCTCTGGTTTTCCACGGGTGTCTCGAGTGGTGTCTTCCCAACTAAAGCCAAGCCATGCAGACTGAACAAAGGTGCTCCCCCTCTGCCTTGCGGTGTGCCCACAGCCATCACTGACCCAAACACAATTCATGTCTCAAAGGGAGAGGGAAAACTGCTGGATTCTCAAGACTGATGCAGCAGACACTTTACAGCCTAATGATCTCTTTAGTTTTATGTACAGCACTATAAATATCATTGCCATTATTTTATACCAAGTCCTCTAGTCAGAAAACAATACAAAGCTATTCCTTCACATTAACAAAAGGAAGAAGTATGGAAAACGTCCATTTAATTATCTGAATCTTTTCATTTAAGGGCACTTGCTGAAAGAGGTGTCACAAAATGTGCCAGGAAAGATAGGGTTGTGAGTAAATTGTGTTCCTTCTCAGTGGAAAAGAAAGATGGTGAAACGACTAAAGATTATTTCCAGAGTTGGGGAAGAGGAAGGTTTGGTGTACGTAAGCAATGCGTTTTCTGCACTGAGAGTGTTCATTAAAAAAGCAGGAGACACGTTAAATATAGGGCAGCAGAGGGGAAAATGAATGAGGGGAAAGATGTGACTGTGAGGAAGGTAAGGGCATGAAGCAGTAAAATAGGACTCAGATTAGTGCATGGGTTCTGGATAAACAGAAAAATATTGCAACTGAAGTTTCCCTGAGTTCTTGTAAAGAATTGCTTACTCTGGCTAGAGGATCAGAGGGCTCCTGAACACAGCTGACCAGGCCAGGCACTTGTTTTGCTTTCCATTCGCTGTACTTTTCCTGCGCTTCACTGTAATTAAAATCTGCTCTGCAAAGCCACTGAAGTAGAGGGCCAATCCATAACTCAGTTATTTGTTTCCTGCCATCATCGTCGACCAGCCACAGCCTCAGGGATTATGAGACAGACACCTTTTGGCATATGGAATGCTGTTTATTTGCACCACTCAGGATCCAGTGCCCTGACATCAGAGCTGTTTGTAAACACCACTGCTGCGCTGACATGAGGTGCAAGACTCTATTGCTCTCTTCTCTCTCAAATGGAGTTGCCTTCAGAGCAGTTTACCTACAGCAATGTTAGTCATTACTACCTGTGTAGAACTTGTACAATATTGCCAAAAGCTGTACGATTGTACTTCATATCTCGGACTTATTTCAACAGCAGAGCATAACTTGGTTACCTATATACATTGTTTGAGCACTCCCAGATAATTGTTAATCTATAATTTAAATATAATTAGTTTGATTTCAAATATTCTGCCTGACAGTTTCATTCAGTTTCGTGTACATCACACCTGAAGCCTGGTCGGGGAAGGTCGACGTTGTCCTATGTCAGTGACATTTCAAATCAAGTTATTGTGGTCAGACTGGAAGCAGCAATTCCACGGAATGGAAGGGCAGGGCAGGGCAAGGAAAGGAGACTGAGACATTTCTTTCAGCAGAGAATTGTACATCTCCACTGTACTGTAGTTACATATCAAAAGAAAACAAGGTCTTGCTTACAGGATAGACAGGATTTTTGGTTGGTTGCTTTTTTCACTAGTGATAGGAAGTCTTTTCTAGAACCAGGTGGCTGTATGCTGTTTTTGCAGTTCCATATAGTAGCACAGCTATGTGGAAATACTGCATGATTTGTCTGGTTCTTCTCTAACATGGCCTGCATACTGTTCTGCAAGATTTGACATTTTCCTGAACTGACAAACGGGGTTTAGTTATTGAAATGAAAATGTCAATGTTCAAATAAGCTATTTATTTGCATTTTTACACAGCAGAACATTAAGTGCTAGAACATAATTGCCTATAGATTTTCTTTATATTGCATTCCATTTTCTCATTTTACTCAACAAAGAAAGGAAGTGATGCTGTTTCCATGGAGCTTATCACATAGCACTGCATATAACCCCTATTAAATATGTATTTTTTAATGTTTACTTCTAAATTCAGTTTTTCAGAGGATGCTTTGTTTTCATCTCAAGTAGCGAGTTCTTCAGTTGTGGAAAGCATTTCAGTGCATGCCCTTCATTTTAATAGTCTTACTGACTTGAATTTTACATATACCAAGAGACCAAAGTTAATTCACCTCCATATTCCTTCAGAGCAGGATGGTACGGGGAGAAGACTGTGCTTTACAACTCTCATTTCTGTACAACAGCAGAGCCTTTTCCTCATTTAAGTTCCCCTTTCACATCATTTCCAAGAGCAATCATCTGGAAGCTCAATCCTTCACCCTTCCCAAGAACATAATTCTCAATGAAGTTGGTTGATGCACAGCTGTGGAGGCCTGGAGTGTATGTTTTGAGCAGGTGGCTTTGCTTGGTAAAATAATCTCACTGACACTGGGTGTGCTGCTCCTGGCTCAGCAGGAGAAAGGGACCCTTGCCCTCTGCTCTGTTTCCCAACATCAAACCTGGCCCTTGTTGCTCAGTTGTGAGTGGGTGTGTGAATATCAAAACTTCCCCATGGAAAGAGCCCTGCAATTGCTAACTGCAGAGTAAGACTGGTTATGGCAAAGGCTGAAGTGCTTTTTCAGACACCAGCTGAAAAGAAAGGGAAGTGTTTATACAAAGAAATTGAAAGCATTTACAAGGAGGGAGAGAGAAAAAAAGTGATTAAGAAAGCATTCACTGCAATAACATCCAACAGAAATTTCTTTTGCTTTGAATTTGTGCTAGTGGAAAAAGCCAAATAGCTGGCTGGCTGTTAAAAGAGCAGTAGCAATCACCCTTCAATTATGGGGTAGACAGACATGGTGGTAACACACAAAAATTACTTCAACCATTTCAGGTGAATCTACTTCCAGAAATGGCCTTCTACATTTTTTTTACCTAAACTGCAAAATAGAAAGCAGTTGAGAAGTTTGAGATTCCACGGTCAGGCAATGACTGGTGCTAAATGTGTTCACTCTGAGTTTCAAAACTCCTCTCTTACTAATAATGAGGCCTGCATGTACATCTTTATAGTGGAGTATAGGTTCAGAAAAAAGTTAGTATGTGCAGAGGCCACTACATGTGCAAGATAAACTCACCTGATCATGCAGCTTCCACAATCATCTGTACAAACAAGTTGAAGGAAATGATAGCAAGTGCTTGTTAAAGCACCCAGCAAGCCTAGAGATACAAAATCAAAGGAACTGTGCATTGAATGCACGCTGAGAAACAACGCTTTGCCAGACCTTTAACTCACTTGTCCTTACAGATTTAATAATGCTATGGATGGTAAGTTTTTAACTATGAAATTGGATTTTAAAGGAATGATATCATATTTTGAATAAGTTTTAAGAAGATATCATCTACAAAAGAACCACCATAAATGTTAGAGTACTTGTCACTATCCTAAGCACCTTTTTTTCCCTAGTGTTTCCCTTATGAGCAATCTAGTTGATTATACCTTTACTTGCTTTTTAACTGTTGCCAAATTTTACACCTGCAACAGTTTTCCCTCTGATATTCCTAAGTTAGATTCCTTTAGCACTTTTGCTGTGAACAAAGCAAACCGATGTATGTGTAATTAACACTCTCTCTATACATCAGGTATTGATGCCCATACCCCTAAGAGAACATGGCCACCACTTGGTCAGAAGCAACAGAAGCCCTACTGGCTGCAGATGGATTTTTCTAGGTGGTTCTTTCCTTATAGCTACCTGTTGGTCCTTATTTTGAACTGCAGAGCAGTGCAACTCCTCGTAAAGTCCAATGGTCAGGATTCTGCACCGTTTTCAGATCCAAAGAGAAAATGTATGTCAGATCTGTCCTCCGAGGCTTTTTGTAGACAGGGCAGCAGTAGACACTTCCTTGTTGCTTCCTGGGGTGATTCAGTAGTGCTGTTGTGCTAACAGCATACACATGGACTACAGGAAGACTGGTGAACAGCACCTGAGGATGGTAAAAGAAAGATGGAGCTCAGCATTAGAGAAGCAGGACAGGGTGTCTGAACCACAAATGCTGGAACTGGATTCATCAATGGCAAAGGCACCAGCCCCTCAGCAGCAGTATGCAAGAGAACACAAGTCCTCTGCTCTCTATTATACTGACTCTAAGCCAGTGACTGCTCAGAGACAAGGGATGTGCAGCAGGGAGAGAGATCATTGTCTTTTTGCCCATCCTTTCCCCACTTTGCCTAGTATTCCCCATTCTTTCTCCACCTCCTGTTCTACCAATGAGCTACCAAAGGCAGGATTCTTTAACAAGCCCACTTTTTACCTCTGGACTGCTGGCAATGGAGCTTCAAAGACACAAGGTACACGAGGTACAAGGTGTTTAGGCAGACTAGAGCCTCTCAGGCCTTTCAGTAATATAAAGTATTCATTGGCAGGGGGAGAGCAACCCAAGAGCTTGCTGAACATCCCAGAATGCCTGTGTAAATTCCATATTTGAAGGTGTCTTTTGACCAACCAGGCAACAACTGTCAGCAGAAGCTACAGCTGGCAAAGTCTGGTTTGTAAGAGTTTGCTCTCAGACACAGAAGTGTTTTTACCTATGGAGAGGTCTTAACTCCAGTTCCAGGAGAGTCTGGAAAAAAATCTTTAGTGCAGACAATGGCACTATCCTTGGGCAGTGACCATAGCATCTCATCACTGCTCCATGGCTAGGTTTAAATCTGCTTAGTCACACCAGTTAAATGTAACTCTGTGCATGGATAACTGATCATAAGCCCAGAACTAAAGCTCTTCCTCCTATTCTACAACAAATGCCAGGGATTTCAGGTCATCCAGACACTGAACCTCCACAGCAGCTGTCACCAAACCCAGCCCTGGGCTTTGGACATTGTGATAAGGCCCCACTTGGTTAGTCAACAAAGGCTGGCTATGGATTGCAGAGTTTCTTTTTTCAAGCAAAGCTGTGGTTCTTGGGCCCCTGAAGCCCAAGAGCCCAGCATCTGGTCTGCTCTAGTGCACTGCATCCCAAGTTCATTTTCTGACAGAAATATTTTTGTTTGATTCTGGCGGGTGGACAACTTTTCTTCTGCCCAGCCCTGCCAGTGCTTTAGCCTCTTAAAAATCTGTTGTGAAACCTCTGCTGCAGGCACTGAAATGCTTCCTGGTGTTCTGTGAGCACACTATATTATGCCACAGCCAGACATTTTCACTTGATGCTTACCTTAGGTGCCAGCTCAACCAGCTTACTGTTTCTGCGGTCCCAACCTGCCCCTTCAAGGAAAAGGCCATAAATGTAGACCCCACCAATGTCAGCAGGAGGAGGGCCAGTAACATCTTCTTTCATCATCTTGGTCACTTCATTCTGTAAAACAACACTGTCGAGTGCCCATCCTTTTGCTAAATTCATGCGAGTTGTCTCTTGCCTCATAGCAGTGAGAAAGCCCTAAGGAGATTGAATATGACACAGTGGTTAGAAGTACTTGAACTTACCCATTTCAACCTTTTTGTTTTTTTCTCCTATATATAACAGTGACATCAGTGACTGAATTTTATCTGTACATAAAACTAAATTCAGTTGTTTAAATCCAGTGCCTTCCTACGTTTTCCCAGTCCCATGCGCTCTTACATACTGTGTATGCATGTGCTGGTGCTAAGGAGCCACCAAACTGCCTTATTTGACATATCACAAGGTGCACATGTAACTCTCCTCAGCTTGTATGCCTACTTTACAACCAGCCAGATGGAGAGAGGTTTACAAGGCTGCCAGATTAATGTGTTTTGTTGCAAATACAGGAAATTGTTAAGCCACAAATGACACTGGAGGTTCATGTGCTGTCTGTGCTATCTTACCTTTCCTTATGCCAACACTGTAACAAATCATGAAGCATTATACAGAACAAAAAAGAAACTACAAACTTGAATCATGCATAGAATCATAGAATGGCAGGGGTTGGAAGAGACTTCTGGAGATCATCTAGTGCAGCTGCCCTGCTAATGCAAGTATGCCTAGATCAGGTTGCACAGGAGCATGTCCAGACAGGTTTTGAAAGTCTCCAGAGGGGACTCCACATTTTCTCTGGGCAGCCTGTTTCAGTGCCCTGTAACCCTCACAGTTTCTCCTTAAGTTCAATTGGAACCTCCTGTGTTCCAGTTTATACCTATTGCCCCTGGCCTTATCACTGGCCACTGCTGACAAGAGCCCAGCCCCATCCTCATGACCTCTGCCCTTCAGATATTTCTACACATTGCTAGGATCTCCTCTCAGTCTTCTCCAGGCTGAAGTGCCCGGGTCTCTGCCTCTCTTTGTAAGAGAGGTGCTTGTGGCTCTGCTTTGGACTCTCTCCAGTAGTTCCATGTCCCTCTTGAACTGGAGATCCCAGAACTGGACACAATACTCCAGGTGCAGCCTTACCAAGGTGGAGTAGAGAGGAAGGAGAACCACCCTTGTCCTGCGGCTACACTATTCTTAACGCTCTCCTCATCTGCTGTTAGAGCTCAAGGAGTTGAAAGAAGTCAGCTGCAGAAACATGAGGCAAATTAGTCTGCTGAATGCAGAGGACAGCTTCTGGCTGCTGGGACTTGAGTGTTTGCTGCGTGTGCTGAGCACTGTGTAGCTGTGCAATGCCCTTCAAGTTACGAGAACATGAGGTGACATTCATGAACTCAGATGTTTTGGCTAACTGACACTGGTTGCTTCTCATTAATGCCATTCCAGAGACCTCAGGAGAAGTGTTTTAAAGAGGTTTTGTGATAGCACAGATAATTGTAATTGCATTTGAAGTAGTTGAGAACTCTAGCATATAGCTAAGGGAGACAGGATTAAAGGCCGAATTCTTCTATCAGAAACACCATTAAATGAAAGCTGAATCTTTGTAGTTAATTTGTGGAATTTTAATTTGTAGAAACAGTACCAATAGTTCAAAATACACCAAGCGTTCACTGCCAGAAGGCCCCAAAGGGCTGCTAGATCCCAGATAAACTGAAATATTAAAGAAAGCAGAGCCTGAAGAGGACAGGACAGAGAAATGACTGTATTAAGGGATTAGTTCAAAGGCACTGTGGAAACACTAGAGAAAAAGCGAGCTCGGAGCTGTGAGCTGTCTGCAGGGCTAAGATTTGGAGTGCAGGCTGTTCTCACAGAGATGGCAGGACCTATGTGCTGTCTGCAGTGGGACTCGTAACACTTCTCTGCTCATTTGAATGAATCCTAGACAGTGTTTCAAGACTATAGCTGTGAGCTGGAGGCCCAGCTGGGTATGCCAGAGCAGGTGAACAGCACAATAAACAGCGAGAAGGAATCGAACGGCTTGAGGTGCCACACAGAGCTGAGGGCTTACTCCCCTCACACCTCTCTGTCAGGGACATAATAGACCACTTGCCATGACATTGTGTTTGATCTGGGGTAATCTCTGCACAGAATTTGAGTTTTGGTCTGGGAATCTGTTTATCGTTGTGTTGGTGGGGGGTGGGGGCAGCCATGCTGAGACTTCACAATCAGGGAAGATTATTCTTCTTTCTTCCTCTGCCTTTCCCTGAACGTCTCCCCAGCATGTTCCCTCCCTGTTAAATAACCACTGCAAACTAACTCTGAACCTTTCACTGATGGAGAAGCAGGTATCTGTGGAAGCTATTACCAGATATATGGAAATCAGTTAATTATATTGCTTCCATAATCATATTCTCTCCTTTACCTTGCTTAGGAGGTTCCTTGTCACTTACTTTGCAGCTTCTACAGCGAGCAAATTACAGCAGGTTTACCAGAATCAAGTAAGCACAGAGGAATGGAGGCACTGTACTTCAGTTTATTAGTATTGGCAATGTTTTGGCATCTGAGGTTTTACTGTGCTACTACTATACAACCAGATGGGAAATCCTGCCTCAGAAGGCTTAAAATCCCTGCACAGGACAAGTGCCAGCTCCTGGATACAGAGATGTAAACAAGGAAACAATAAAACAATGCCAGACACAGGAGGGAATTTGGGAGCTAGACACTGGATATGCTCAGTGTTACGTTCTTTTCAGGGAAAAAAAAAAAAAATCCAGTGACATCAGATTAACTTCCAAGAGGGAGGAAAATTCATGGCACCTCTTATTTTGTTCACTCCAGTTATCTTGGCCCAATGCTCAGAAGGAATCAGGTTTCTTTTACACAGAAGCCTGAGCCTGTTCTCATTTGTATCACTATAAATAAAGATTAACTTCTGTGAAATTACTGAATTTATCCTTGTGTATAAACAGTTCAAGAGAAGGCAAAGCCAGGCCCTATATTATTTTTTATTGCCAGAATGCCTCCTTGCCTCAGTGCTATAAATCTGCTTTATTGTCTTGTGTTATCCATGGCATTTATCCATTGACTATAAACAGTGAGGACCATGCAAGTAGGCAGATTACAAATTACATAGAAGCTGCATTTCATCTCACAAACAAAAAGAATTTGCTGACAGTTTTTCAGGTATTACAAACACCAACACCCCCAAAAGCCAGTTAGGGTTGTGGCCTGCCTGATCACTGTCTAAGTTATTTCAAATGTATCAGAGTGCCACTGTTGATCTGTTGCTAACAAACAAAGAGGGCAAGGATAATCATGCTATTAAAACTCATGCTCATCTCCTTAAAACTCTTGGTTGGGAATCCTTTGCTCAGGGATTCTGTGAGCACACTTCCATGCCTCAAAGGGCTATCAGCTGACAGCTGACACAGGATATATGATAGATGGATATTTCCCAGCAGCAGTCCTACAGAATATTTGCCACTGTTGCTTTCTCTATTCTAGGCAGCTGTTTCAGCTAGCTTTTGCATTGCTAACAAGTACTGAGATTAAAACAGATACTTAAAATAGCTTTTTGCTAAGGCTTCACAGAAACCTGTTGGCTGGATACTCTCACAGTGACTCACTTCCACAACTCCTACTTCCCACAAACATCTGTGAATCACAAAAAGCTTTCATGAACGGGGATAGCTGTGTAAAGAGACTACACATCACCTAGGTATGCATCCTTCACTTCTTTTAATTCTGTGCTCAGCTGTTTCCTTTTTATCTTTCATTGGCTGCCAGGTTTTTATTTTAGATGGTGCAGGCAAGAGGCTGTATTTTTTAAATGCATCTGCAGACCACGTCTGGCACAATCCTGGGGTGGTATAAATAACAAACCCTCCACTTCAAGAAACTGATTTTCAAGGATTGAAAACCAAGTTTGTTTCTCTTCTTCTTGGGTCAAAGTTTTGAAACTTACCTTCTTATGTACGTACTCTAAGGGATTTTAATATAATGACTGAACACAAGACTACTGTAACGGAGTGGGGGGGGGGAGGAAGGTTAACACTGGCATGTGAAAACATGCTTTACTCAATTTCCACATTATAATTAAAGCAGCTTAAAGATGCATTTTGTCATTTTGGACTAGAAAAAATTCTGCAGTAAATGTTGAAGTTAATTTTAAATATATTTCTGCTAAAATTAGACCACACTTCATTATTGAGTCATCTTGAAGTTCTCTCAAGGTCTACTGTAGCTGTTCCACAGGAGTTAAGATCTGTCTGTCAGTCTTACCTGTGGATTAAAGAATCCAGTCATCCAGAACTGGTTTGGTCGGCCACCCTGCAGCCAGCTGCTCAACTGCTGGTTTCTTTCAAGCAGCTCCGTAAACCAAAACCCTAAAGTAGCTGACTCCCAGGAAATCTTAAACCATAGTTTTGGAATTCTAGCATCATACATATTATCCAAAGCATCTTGCAATTCCTCTGACATAATTATGGTTCCTGGAAGATAAGTAAAACATTCAGAATGAACTTTCCCCTAGCTTGCAAAGGCAATTAAAACTTCCAAATTACATTCTGAGTCTAATAATAACCCCTCTTTTGTTGTGCCTTAATTGCATACCTGTTGCACTAAAGTCTTATCAGTTTGCAGTTAATTTGCCCAAACGTATAAGGCTCGATTTGAAGTTAAAGGTGGCAAGATAAATGATATTTCTCCTGTTATTTTGATCAGAAAGAAAGTTTTAAAAGAACCTGACCTCCCTCACACATAATATTTGTATTCATTATATGCACACTGTGTTTGGCATGTGACTAATCACTTCACATTTTTTAATAGATGTTAATGGTTCCCACATACATGATCCATGATGGAGATATACTCTGTAACTCACCTATATCCTCAGCATGTACTGACACTGATTATATTCCTGAAATTCCTTGTTGGCAATGATAACTTTGTACATTTCCATTAGCAAGATTGCCAGTGGGAAAGCAGTTTGTACAATACACATAAATGCAAGATTAAAAGAAAAAAATTCCCCCCTTTCTATTTTTTCAGTTTGTTTTTTTTTTGGGGGGGGGAGGAGGGGGTTGGGGTTTTTTGTTTGTTTAGGGTTTGTTTGTTTGGCGTTTTGTTCGTCTGTTTGCTGGGTTTGTTTTTTTTTCGCAGTGGCAGTGCATGCTCACATATTCCACGCATAGTACAGTTGCCTCCATGAAAATACTCAGTTTACTAAGACAATGACTTTTCAGTGACACCACTCCATGTGCAGCTTGTCATGCATCTTATCAGTCTGTACTTTGGATAGTCCTGAGAGGTGCACACAGCCGTGCCTCAGAAGGTCTTCTCTATTCCAAATGAAATATTTTAAATTACAGAAATTGGCCAGTAGCTCCCATTCCAATTAAATACTTGTGCAACACCAGTGTCCAATGCATCATCACACTGACAACTGCTGTAATTGCCCCAAGATTACAAAAGATACCAAACAGAATGTGTAAAGGAAAGAGAAGTGGTCTGAATGACTGCAATCAAGAAGTGTAGTGGCCCATCCAAACAAATCTGTATGGATATGTGGCCTGTAGTATGCAAGTATCAAATCTCTTCCTTCCATTGAGGCTGGCAGGTCTCCAGATCAGGGGAAGGAGAAAAACAGCCACCGGCTCCAGTGTAAGGCCCTCAACAGGCTGCTTGTGGATACCTGCTCCACTCTTAACCTCCTCTTAACCTCTGGGCTGCAGAGACAGGGTCCCTCACTGCGCTCTTCACCATGGGCTGCAAGGGAATGTCTGCTCTAGCATCCAGAGCACCTCCTCTCTCTCCTTCCTCATTGACCTTTTGTTGGCAGAGTTGTTTCTGACAAATATGCTCACTCCTCTCTTCTCTGGCTGCCATTGTGCTTCTGCAGCAAGTTTTTGCCCTTCCTAAGTACGTTATCACAGAGGCACTACCACCCTTGCTGAAGGGCTCAGCCTCGGCCAGCAGTGGGTCTCTCAGTCATAAGGGAAGCTCCTAGCAGCATCTCACGGAAGCGCCTCCTGTAGCCCCCCTGCTACCAAACCGTTGCCATGCAAAGCCAGTGCACAGGCATTTGCTGCAGTGGCTTCCTAGTCAGATTCAGAATCATGCTTTGGGATAGTTGAGTCTTTAAAAAGACAAGTAATAAACCTTCTCTTTTGGTATAAATATTTTCTGACATACACCCAAGAGCACCAATATTGAAGAATGAAGCCATGGAAAAATGCCACGTTAGACCATGCATTCTAGCCACCCTCTCGAGGCAGAGGAAGTAGGAAAAGATCACTCAGCAACACATGTTGGCTTCAGCTTTGGAGCAGTCTTAGGGCAGACAAGATGCAAAGAACATCCCATTTGAGCCACTTGATCACTGCCATCTGAACTAAGAAAGAACAAACTCTTTCTTCTCTGGTCCTTCATTGTTTTCAGGGTGATGCAGCCAGCTTTGTCCTGTGACAAGGGATGTGAGAGAGACACGTTTTGCTTCCTATTCTTGTCTGACACTTCAAGTACAAGGCTATCACAGAATCACAGAATTAGCCAGCCTGAAAAAGACCTCTAGGATCATTGAGACCAGTCTCTGCCCCAAAACCAGTTGAAATCTTTTAGGATATTTGCCCATTATGACTGAAAGTAGCTGCTGAGAATGGTAAGAGTGTCCCTGAGGATGAGGTACGTTCACAGTTCTGACCTTGCCCATATAGCATTACAAGTATTTCTAGTGAGTGGGTGTCACTTCTGGTGGTAGGCATAAAGTGCTTGAATTTCAGCACTAAATGACATCTGGGGCTGCTGGGATGAAATCCTGCTGCTAAAACATTCTGATAGACATTTTAAAAAATTCATAGTTAGACAATAAAATAATGGTCAGAAATGAAATCAGTAAAAAGCAAGAAAACCAATGGCATCTCTCTGGAGAAAGGTAGTATAGGTGTCTGAAAAGCTTTAACTAAAAAATTGAATGAGCAGCATGTTGCAGGCTTCTCATATTGAACTTCTGAGAAGCTCAGAGCACTGGATACCATATGCAGAGACTGAATGTCCTATGAACTTAACATGAAAGGCTTGAATGTTCTATGAATCAGACAAGCCAGCTGCTTATAGCTTGGATATTTTGGGGGGTTACTTCATGATGTTCCCTTTTTTGAATGGAATAAAGCCCATCTGAAAATTACCAGTGAAAGGTCCCAGATGCCATATGAAGAGACTGAACGTCCTGTGAACTTATCGTGACAGGTTTGAACGTTCCATGAATCAGACAGGACAAATATTTATAACTTGGATATTTTGGGGTTACCTTCATGATATTCCCTTTCTTGGATGGAATAAAGCCTACCTGAGAAGGTCAGGTCAGTTAAAGACATTAGTGTGTTTCCATGCTTCAGAAAGAGTGTTACCTGTAATTAAGCTGTTGCACAGTACAGACAGTTTGGAAATTAGTGCTCTCCATTTTTATTGCCCTAAATTTATACCGTCTCACTTCTAAACCATATCTATATCTACTATATTGCTGTGTAGTGAATAAGCCAAATAAAGCTTCCAATTTCTGAGAATAACTAGCTTCTATTGCTAATTAAGTCAAATAATCTGTTCTTTTAAATCGATCTGGGTTTAGGGTGATTCATTAAATAGATATAAAGTGCTGGATGGAGTAGATCAGGACTACTATTTCATGGAGTTGCCACTACCATACCCACCACAAGCTGAAACTAAAACCTGTGGAATCTGTACAGTTTTCTGTCTACATTTGGAAAGTTCATATTCAGACTAGAAAACATATATATATATAATTTAAATGAGTGGATAAAGTTAGGAACAAAAAGCTCAGCATAACCCCCCAAAAAGCCTCAATTCACTGACTGATTTGTTTGCCACAGAGATGTGAATCAGGAATAACTGGAAGGATTACACAGGGTATAAATGAGATGAGGAGGAGCTAGTTTCTCCATCAAGCACAGTTTGCCAGTAGCTGACATCATTATTATAGGATTGGAGACTATCCCTTAAGGATAATACTTGCTAGACAATGAGTCTGTTAAGCTAGCCTTAACAGTACACAGGAAAAAGCTCAGTGAGCGCATCAATCTATTCCTGCCTGTCACAGTTGCAACTACAGAAGCTGATCCATTAATCCCTACTCAAATTTACCTCCCAAGCAATGAGATTTGTTATTGAAACAGTCACTCTTTGCCTTCACCACCAAGTGGCAACTCCCTCTTTTTAGTTTAGTGTCAAAGGGAAAAATCCCAGCTTACTTACACCTTAATAAGCTTTCCTCCCTTTCAGCTTAATGGCAACAGCTAACTCACTTGTGTTTTCCCCACAGAAAGCATGATTTATTATCTCATCCAAAGGTACAATGTATGGAGAATAAAAGCCCATGTACGTTTCCCTATACGTTAAACTTAATCTTTCCATTTTTTAAAGCATTTTCGTGTTTTGCTAGCTCAGTGACAGCCATTTGCTATACTTATTTGCTTCAAGTAGTCTTTTGGGTATTTCTTCTCTCCCTTTTCATCTGTAGCACTTGGTCACTTGAGTATATGGAGATGATTTCCAGGAAGCTCCTGGAAGCTCATTTAACTCCACATGCTGTTTTAGTTCCAAGGCCTTCAACATTTTATCACCTCCTTTTGCTCTTGGTCTCCAAAAGAGGAAGCCAAGGCTTACAGTGCACAACAGATCATCCCTGTTCTGTTTCCTGTTAGTTCCCCTTGTCCTTTTCTGCTGTAGAATCCTCTGATCGAATTCCTTAAGTCAGGAGACATGAAAGGACTGAAAAACTTGAGTAGCACGTGATTTTTCAGAGAGAAAAGTGCAGAAATCCTGGATTGTCTGCATTAGCTAAATCCTTCAGTCAGTAAGAAGGCAACTTGAAAGCAACCTTGCAAGTTGTTCTGAAGACTTACCAGCTCCAGTACTAAATATACTTGTGCACCCACCAAAATATACAAACAAACAGACAAAAAGCCCACCAAACCAACTGTAAAGCAATCATTTGCAAAAGGAAATCCAGGGATGTCTCCCACAAGGCAATACAAACCAGTACTCTGAGCTAGAGTAACAGAACAGTCAGGTAAGTTATTCTCTACAATTTGTCCTAAATGTGCAGTGTGTGTTTCCAAACAGTTGTCCTGGCCAGCATTGTGACAAGCATACCTAACACTTACTAAGTGGTCCAGAAGTAACATGCCACACTTTGTAAAGGGCAACAGCAGGCTTTCTGGCATTCTTATGAGGATCAGAAGTAAATAATGGAGGAGAGCTGCTGAGCCAAGAGTAGCTATGCCACAAGACACACTAGACTCATCCTCTCAATTCCTCAAATTAATTTCCCACTGTTACATTCCGTTACAAGTCATCTAAAAGCTTTTAGAAGAAAATACATCAATAGGAAAATTATTTCTCTCTCCTAACTCTGGTAGTAATGCACAACTAGCAGCAGGGGTTCTGTGGTCATGTTGCACACATATGACATGAAAGGGTAACAAATCCAAGGTTTCTTGTATGGACTTCACTTGTTCATGGATAGGCAATTCCATAGGACTTGATTGAAAACACAGACTATAAGGTGCCAGAAACAAATGCCAAGGTGGATGTGGTTTTATGACCACAGTAAAATGTAGATATAAATAAACGAGTTAAGCATCTGCTTCTTTCACAACACGCCCTTAAACAAAATGCCAAGTAAGTTAAAAAACATCAGGTAGTAAAGCCAAATTAAAAGCTGCATTCCTTTCCACTGCTAAGGATTCAATAGCTACTTTCAGTGCTATTCCAAGTGTGCTCCACTGCTGAGATTCATGCAAGGCAAATTATGGAAAGCTCCCTCAGAATGCCTCTTCTCACTTTGTTCACCAATAGAAGACACACCAGGTTGCATCAAAATGCTTAACATTCCTACTTCAGTTCATGGAGAAATAAAGACCCTCCTCTCAGTCCCACAGACAAGCCACATTCAGTTCCCCTCTAAAACAAATTTGAAGAGACCAGGAATAACTAGTCAGTAGCATTTACTGCATTTAAGGACACTATCTCCATCAGTAGGAGAGGGGTTCTCTCCAACAGACAGCTAGGGTATGGGTAGTGCACGCCCGAGGGTGCAGTGGAGAAAGGGAAGGCAAGTATACAGGAACTCTATCGTTCACATACTGCCCTACATGGAATGTGGCCATCTTCTGCCAGGGACTCAAAAGCTGCTGTTCATAACCCACTAGGGTCTGGAGTTGTGGTTCAAACCCTTTGTATTACTGCTCCTTTTCTCTAAAAAGATTTCTTTCCTTGGAACATAGTCTCTGTTTAGGTCACTTGAGAGGACAATGATCATTGCTGTTTTCTGATTTATGTGAATCTCTGTATTATACCAACCGTGAAATGCATTCTGGGCAATCAATAAGTAATTAAAACAGAACTAACGGTTGGGACATAACTGAGAGTACAAAGTGCAGCTACAATCTAATTATTACAATTTGATCCAACAGAAGTATCCCTCCAGGCAGCACAGTTTATTGGTGGAGATGCAGGCTTGTGGTGCATGGCTGCACCACAGGCTTGTTGGCTGCATGGCTGCCAACAAACATTGGACATGCTGAGCATCCTCACTTCTCCTAAAAGCTGAACACTGCTCAATGTGCCCTCTGGACAGAGGGATAAAACTGTCTCTGCTAATTCCCTCAACATCCCCCATGTTCAGTGGCACATGGACTCTGACTGAGGAGGGGTTTATATTACCTCAAATGTAGCTCAGTGAGCAACAGCAGAATGACAAAGTCCATCTGTTCACATCCAACATGTAGCACTAATACTCAGATCTCCTTTCACAGCTACATGGCACAACATGAAGATATGTTATAGTCTTAAACATATCATTTGCCTGAGACTTTAGATCTGCTCTAAAGTGGATGCTCAGGCCATAACAGGTTCACAAAGCCAGACGCATAACCAATGCACATATCAAAATTCATGCAACCAGCTTGAGCAGGCAGATCAGATGATGTCATTGTAAAGAAAAAGAAGCACCTGAGATGATCTGAGACTGAAGCCTACTAGTTTTGGGGGAGAATCTAGTATGAGAGAGCTTAGGGGTTTCCCTTTTGATGTGCCTAAATATTCTTTCCATCCCCTAAATAACACTCTGCCACATGTGCTTCATGTATCTTTCATCTTTCTGAAGCCAGTCATTGTTATTGTTAAATACACATCCATTTCACAGCAATTTCTCACTATATTTAACTTGCTTGTCCTTAAGAAAATTATAATGTTGTAGACGATTGCACAAAAGCTACAGCATTAACTTGATTAAACTCTTAGTAGAGGACTATGCCCACTGTGGAACTGAATACTAAGTGCAAATGTTACGCATCCACCCCTCTGCAGAATATTGTACATTTTGAGACTTTAAATATATCTGTCACAATCAAGGAAAGATTGATACTTTATTGGATGGAAAGCATTATTTTAATTTACTTGAAAAGGGTCTCAATGCACATACAAAAGGAAACTTTCAGCTCAGTACTGAAACAGAGAACAATTGTTTCTTCCAGCTTGATCTTTGCATAGGTTATTACAGGGCATGGAAGCTAATTAGCCTTGGGCACATTTGTGAACCTCTTTCCTAGACTCAGATTTGAGGCACGATGTTTCTGAAGCACACATCATTGCCTCACTGTATCACATAAATTCTAGGAAAAGAGCTCTTTTGATTCCCATGGAACAAAAATACAAATTAAAGACATTTTCCTTCATGAAAGGCTCTGTCAAAAAATTGGAAAACACAAGTAAGACAGATTTGAGTACTGGCATCATCTGTATCAGAAGGAAGGCGTTGTGACCTTCTCCCTGGGGTGGACAGTTTTCTGTCTCAGGTATGTTTTGCCTGGAGAACAGCAGACCTGACTGAGATCCTCATCAGAGGGACTGAACCATTCCTACTTCATTTTCATTTATGCTGAGCAACAGCTTACATTCCCTCCTGAAGCAGATGGTAACATCAGTCCTTTCTTTTCCTCACTTCTCTTCTGATCAAATTTTTCATCTGCTTCTAGTTGCCCATACTCTGGACATATTTTAACTACATTCACCATTGCTCACTTTCAGCCAGAGTCCTGCCTCTGAGAGAGAGTGCTGTTCTCTATCTCTTGTGATGGCTAAAACAAAAACCCTATCACTCTTCTGACTGCACTTCCACTCACTTTAGCTTCCATTTAGAGACATCCTATTTGGTGCAACTATTTTAACCAATACTGCACATCTCACATTTAGTTAGAGTCTTTACCACCTGGCCTCCTGAGTGCCCTGTCTCTTAACTATTTAGCATCAACACTTTTACCTTGTTCTATATGGTTATGCCTCATCTTAACTTCATAAATTACTCTGGCACATGACCTGTGAACCTAATCATGCAATACAGCTCCTTGGAGCTCTACAGGCATCCTAGAGAGAATTAGAGAAGTGTAGCAGTGCTATGGGGCATGAACTGCACTACTGAAGCACACGCATACAGAATAAATGAAGGAGAAGTGTCCTTAGAGATGAAGTCAGAAGGCTTTAAGGGGTGGAATAAGTGATCACGCAACAGAGAGATAAAAAGAGAAAAAAAATAAGGGTTGGAGAGAAGAAAAGAGAATGATGTAGAAAGGGATGAAAGGAAGGGAAGTATTGATTTAGTTACACAGCATAAGCAAAAACTAGTAATAAACATGGCATCCTAATTAGTGTGATTTTAAGTATTGTAACTTACCATCGATAGCCAGCTTGAGGTCACCCAGGGTAGTTCGGACTCTTGCTATAACCTGTTGCATGCGGTCAATTTCTTGACGGAGAAAGATGTTTATGGGTTGAACAGCTCCCATCTTTTGAAGCTGGGATTTCACCTGAATGACAACAGTGCAATGGTTACAAAATATTATCTCCTATTTCCCTCACAATCATTTTCGACAGCAAAACAATGTTGTGGGTTTTTTTCAATTGTATTGCATCATTCTTGAGAAAAGAAACTCTTATGTAACAGGTGACCACTCAAGCCCTAAGGGCCAGTTCTAAGATTCAGCACAGTGACTCATTCACTTACCAAAAGGAGCTCCTCCATCATTCCGAGGAGGGAAAGTTCCCTCTTTTTGAAGGGACACAGCAGTTCTTCTCTCCTTCTTAGGCTGT
Source organism: Psilopogon haemacephalus (assembly GCA_013396835.1). NCBI lineage: Eukaryota > Metazoa > Chordata > Aves > Piciformes > Megalaimidae > Psilopogon > Psilopogon haemacephalus. The sequence goes on from VWZI01019341.1 coordinate 216,104, forward strand.
GGGATCTTAGATCTTAAAAAACCCAGCCCACATGCTATACAAAAGCATGTTTCATCTGAACTTCTTCATATCTCCAAGTTGTGTTAGGTAAACTTTTTCAGTTTTTGCCTTGTTGAGTTGCAACAATGCTAGAGATGGAGTTTGACTTCCCAGAATAATAGAGATGCCACACAATTCTGTTACACCATTATGTGTACCTTTTTGTAGGTAGAAGCTTTTAGTCTTCTTAATTTTTAATAATGACAACTTCACTCATATGGAACAGAGAATATTTTCAAAATGTCTGTGTTACTTCAGGACATGTCACAGCAGTAGTAGCAAAAGGATTCCCTGCCTCACTTTTGCATATGATGCATATACAATATACTTCAGACACACACTGTATGCTCCACTTTCATCAAAGATCCCAGTGTAACAGTGATGAGAGAGAATTGAATAGCCTCTGAAGATACTGTGGTGCCTATATCTCATACACTGCCAGAACTCTAAGACTTACAAGAGTTTTTCTCCACTATGATTCAGCTTTCAGAAAGCAAAGACCCCTTTGCACTCACTACCACTCAGCCATACGCAGAGAGATTTAATATTAATAAACAATTTTCATAGTTATTAATAATCTTCACCTGGATATAAAAAATAATAACCAATAATTACTTTTGTATAAATCTGTAACAGTCATTGTTCACACTGAAGCAGCCTGAACCCTGATTTTTGCCTGAGTTTTAGTCACTTCTCTCTTATGCAGGTGAAAATCTGCAAGGGGACTCTGGAACCAAAAAGAGATCTCCACCAGTAAAATAAGATCCTAACTCCAATAATGTATTATTAAAAAGCTAGCCTGTAGGATCAGTTTGTTAGAATAGTTTAAGAGCTTATTTTGAGCTGAAGAAATTTAGAAAGTCTGTTCTTTCAAAAATCAGAAGAGCAGTGGAACTGTGTTGCAGCCAAGCAGAAGACAGGAGATTTGATATAAGGCATGCTATTTCATCAAGGTTACAACTTCACTGTATCTTCCTTTGGATTTTTCACAAATATATATCATTTTATACATTATTATGTACACAATATTTTACACACAAATAATAAACACCCACAGATATTATTATTGCACTGAACAGCAAGTTTCTGCAAGACTAATATAATATAGAAGTTGAGTAGCTGTAACTGCTAGTATGAATTAGGAAATGCTTTGACGATTTCCAATTCTCAAGTTTTTACTTCAAGCCCAATAAAACACTCATTTTCAACTCTATATACTATTCTCTTTGGGAAACAGCTATCAGCAAGGTTATTAATCATATTTTAATCAGAGGGACCCATGAGTTTGTGGGACAGAATGTCCAACATATAGGTGCCAGCCAATTATGCTAATGCTTTGTGGTGTGACAGTTCATTTTACAGATTGAGTTAATGTGCCTCTTCCTGTAAAAGAGAAAAAAACTACAAGCACCTATCGCAAGGGCACAGCTGAGACAATAAAGTCCTTTGGGATAATTTACACAATTAAGTATTCGGATTTTTTTGTCATAGAAAATCAAGGGAAAGCTCCTGCTTTCCGAAAATGTCACAGGAATTGATAATTCTCCCTCTGTCCAAAAAAACAAGAAAAAAAAAGTTTGATTTATTTCCACCCCTCCACCCAGAAGTCTACTGCATACCCACTACTATGAAATAAATTACACAAAATGTAGTCTGTGCATTTTATCCTTTAAATAAGAAATACATTTATTTTGTAGTCTACAAAGCGTGTGCTCATTTTGGGGATCATTTAGTGCAAGAATTTCTCCTATTTGAGAAAATACTTTATGGAAGATAATGTGGTTATTTCCCTGAATATTTCTATTTATGAATCTACAAAGAGAAAACAACATCTATATTCTAAAATATGGATGTACTGCTAATTGTGCAATTTCTCAGCATGTAAACATTGCTCGGATTTGTTTGCACACAACTACAAAAAGACCTGTAACATTTTGAATAATGGAGTTAGCCAATAATGTAGAAATGTGTTAATCCATCCAATATATGCTTGCAATACCAAGCCTGGAGCACCAAGCATAACCAGCTATGAAAACAATTACATATTTCCTTCCTTATTGTATATGAATCAATCCTGACCTTCAGTGAGATTTACGAGGTGTAACATAGTGCCTTTCCTGGAAATCTTTCTCTTAAGATTAGTTTTAAATGCCAGCTCTGAGGTATGGTTGACTGGTTTTGTATGAGAATTATCATCAAGCAATCAGATTACTTACTTCTAGTGCTGTATTTATTATGACATAAAGAGATGGATACGAACTGGAAGTAAAAAAACCTCCAAAGAGAAAACTCACTAACCAAAATAACCTTTCTGAGATTAATATACTAATTCCATAAAGCCTACTTACAACATCTCTTTGCATTATGCACACAGCTGTCACCTAACATAAAGCAAGGTGATTTAAGAAAGGAGTAACTAGAATCATAACCTTAATAGCTTTGTCTACATGAATTGGCAACGCATTTATGTACTATGCCAGGCTCTTCTACGCATCTTTCTTAGCTGTCCGCAAGCCACCAACTCCTGTGTTCCCACACACTTGACAGGATATTCAGCAGAAAAGTGTTTGTCACATACATGCCATTTAAAGGTGAGTGATCAAGTTTCTGTACGAAATGCTATTGTTTGTAACTAGACTTGGTTACTTGGTTCTTTGTTAGCAAAAATAGGAATTCCATCATTCTGCGACATGGTCAAAGTAAGAGGCCTGAGTTTGAAAGACAAGCTCAAGGTGTGATGGTGGTCCTGGACCCAGCTATATACAAGGAAGTAAGCAATGGAATATGTAGAAAGAAGCTCAAGCTATTTTTGCTGGGTGACAACTGAATCTGCTAAGTAAACCAGAGACACCTTACAAAAGCACCTACATTAGTGGCTCAATTCAGATTCCAATTTTTTTTTCCTAGCACTGAAAAGTAGATTTGATGCACACAACCTGGCTGAGGTTCAAATCAAAGTCAGCCAGAAGGCTAGCTTAAAGGGAGTCTAACCTACTCCAACCACTAATAAGTTAGACCAAAGTAAATTTCCCAGTAAAATACCTAATGCAGGCCTGGGGTCCTGAGATGAACTCCTATTCCTATGCAATACTTGCTAATGTAGTCATAGCCTTAGCAGAAGATAAGGCAAAATCAATGCTACATCAAATATTTAATGAAAAAGACATTGCTACTTGGGTTAGAAGCCGACCTCCCATACAGTGCAGTGTCTTCAGAAAGTCTCCATGTCTATTCCCTAGCAAGCTGTTTTTCAAGCTGCAAGGATCATTTTCATTATAAGCCCCTGTGTGTGATAGGCTAACATTTATTCTTGCATCTATCCTCACTCTCACGACTAGACCTAATCATTCTGCCACTTATCTCTTACCTGTAAGGCAAGATCCACAAGGAAAAGTGGTCATGAAAGCCTCTGCCTTAGGAGTGAAAAGAATGAAGGCATTTTTTAGGCCATAAGGAAGGATTATTTTTCTCTTCCTTCACCTGTGTCAAACTGGAGTCTGGTAAGGCACACAGAAGTGACTTGCTTTGTTTGTAGTCTTTTGAGTGGACATTGAGTCAGTGAGAGGAAACACTGCATGAAAACAACAGAAGAATTATATCTTCTGGGATAAAGTGGATTCCCTGTTCTGAAAGCTATTTCTGAAGTCATTGCCAAGGACTAGTAATTTAGAAATCAGGGCCACCATGTGACAGCCTGAATTTTCTCCGGCTTCACAAGGTATCAAGAGTACAATCTGGAGCTCTGAGTATCAGCAAATAATTGGTTTCAGTGCCATCTGTCTCTAACCTATTCTGTTGTGGTTTTAACTCTAAGCAAGTTCACTTCATATTTTCTAAAGGGAACCACAGAACCTGATCAAAGCTAGCAAAGGCACCTGCCACTTCTGCTGAAGAATATTTGCTTTGAATTATCTTGTTTCCTAATTTTTTTTTTGCTCCTTCTCTTCAGTGATACTATCTCTATATCTGGATTTCTGAAGAGTATCACATCATGGCCTTACTGGAGCACAATATTCTTCTAAAAGCAAACCCAAGCTGTGTCACTAGGACTAATGAATGCTCTAAACCAATGAGGCATGCAAAAATCCACTTTCGGACACACTAGCTCAGTGTCTTACAATTTAGTATATTAGTGTCATTTGTTTCAGGACCGTAAAACTGATCTGGTATGTAATCATGTCATGACTACAGGTAGGAAAGTCCTGAATGTTGACTTAAGTTGACAAACAACAGAATTCATCTTTTTCCCTTTTTTCCTGACATCACAGGAATAATGGAATCCATTACAGTCCTTATACTTGCAAGCTTAATTTCATTTGCCTATTATATTGTAGCTTCTCTTAAAATCTGATGCTTCTTTCCTCTAAACTCTCACTTCTTTTCTGAGCTGACTAATTAAATTCTTGGTTATATGTTAGGAACATTTTTTTTTTCTTGTGGTATTTTAGACATTCTCTCTTTTTTCTCTGTCAGTTTATGCAACATTCTCATTTCGTGATGTAGCTTACTCTTGCTATCTCTGCCTTTTCTAAGAGGCTCCAGGATAAAAGAGCTTCAGTTAGATGAGAGACACGTTTGATACAGACTTTTTTCTTATTGTACTAGAGGTATCCACACTCCTAGTTCACAAACAACTGCAGCAAAGAGGGAGAACTAGGTACTAATGGCACAAAAAGGAAATTCCCCTCCAACAAAGAAAATGTTGGTAAAACCTACGTGAGTTATATTACTGAGTTCTAAGATCTGGAGAATGAGAAGAGGGCATCAGGCAAATGAGGAAGGCAAAATGAAAAAGGAAATATTGAATCAGCAACCAGAAGAAGTAATGCCAAATCTCGTAACGCTGCAGCCATAAACTCTTATGTTGTAGTGCAGCTTACACTTTTTTATCACTTTTTGCACCCAGAAAGATGGATGTGCTGTATTTAGTCACTGCAAAGGAGTAACTGCCATGATACAGAAACAAGGTGCAATTTTTAGATGGCTGTGTGGAAAATCACCATTGCTGATGGATGTCATCATGATGGCAATGTGAACTGAAGCAACGGCACATAGAGTGGTGTGATTAATCAAAATGAAGTGCTATTCACAGATCAAGATGTACAGAGCCTGAGAAGACTGGAAATCACCAGCAACAGGTGGGGTCTACACTTATTGATAAGAGAATGAAACAAGTTTATATCTCGAGCTCAGAATGCATAAAATTAAAGGGGAAAACTAGGTCCAGTAGGACATCCTCTGACTGTGCCTCTTAAGAATAAGAAAGGGTGGGGTGAGGGCAGCAAGCTGTTGCTAAAGAATTAATACTTTATACTGGTTTGTTCTGTACAAACACAAATGTCCTTACTGGAATTATATGAGAACAGCAGGCAAGCAAATTGAAGCAAAATATGTTTCCTTAAAGCTCAGAGAAGTTCTTAGAGAAGTGGTACAGAAACAAAGAACTGTCTAACTGTGAGCATCATTACAAAGATGATTGCTTATAAGAAAATAACCTCCTTCATCTATGATTGGCAGATCATGAGAAAAGATAACAGCTTGTCATGTACTGGATGATGAGAGTGACACAGCAATGAAAACAGTTGGTGGTGAATTTTTCGTACAGTCACATGGAAAAGTCTGTATTGTACCCAAATACAGTAGCAATACACAGCCAAGTTGAGAGTGCAGGGGGGAAATTCCAAAATAAACCCTCCAGCCTCTTTGTTCCTGCCTACAACTCCTGGCTCTGTAACTGCTTGTCTCCAAAGCTAAGACACAAGAAAGTGACTAAAAAGGGAGGCCTGCTCTATGTGTGCTTTGTGTGAATGATCTGAGAGAATAAACCAATCAGGAATGAGACTAAGATCAAAAAGAAGAAATTACAGGGGTAAAAGTATTTCTTCAAACGGCTTAGAAAAGGAATTTGGACTAAACAAGTGTATGTGCATTTTACAAGACCAAAAAGCACTGCACAGATTTCCCAGGGGTAAAATCTGGTTCCGATATAAAGTCCAGCACTACTGATGTTTTCTGAGTATTACAAATTCTAATTCTTCAGAAGGAAAAACAGCTGGCTGTTGAACAATGAAATGAAGAAATATTTCTTCGGAGGATTTCACAAACATATTGAAAAAAAATTAGCTCAATACACATATGGCAAACATGGCAAAACCATAAATGCTACCCAGGCATAAAACCAGAAGAAATCAGTTCCATTAGAAACCTTTACTCTGATAGGAGGGATAAGAGAAAAGGTGTAGATTCTAGATGTACAGCTAAGGTGTTAATTATTTAGTAATTAAGTGCTATTATTATACTTACTGTAATTTTATTTGCTACTTCTAATATTTAATTACTGTAAAATGATAATGTTAAAATTAGAAAACTAACTCCATTTCAAAGAAAATTCTACAAGCAAATGATTTATATACTGTTCCTGGAAATCAACAAGCAGGTGAAAGAAAAAGAGGGATATAAATAGTTATGGATGGAAATATAACTACATGGAGAAAGCTTTTAGGAAACATCACCAAAAAAAACAGCTGACTGTAAGTAGCTTGCCATGAAGGGAATGACAAGAGAAGTTCTGAGCTGAATTATGATGGCACAGAAGAGACTACTTATATAAGACATATTAAATTTGAGATGAATAGTAGAACACAAGACAGGAAATAATGTCAGGTCTTCAACACTACTGTCTGTAACCCAAGTGAATATTCTAAGGTGGCCAGAGAAGAAAATAAAGTATAACATAACAACTCTACATTCTGGGCACTCTGCAAGCTTGGGCTGTAACCAGCGGGGAAAAAAGCACTATCACTGCAAACCAGGATTGTAAGTAATAAAATCGTGGGAAGTGAGGAGTTTTCAGCCATTTCTGTTCACAAAATACACGGCAAGACACAATATCCTACTCACAAAATGGTGCAAACTGATGCTGGATATTTCCTCTTAATGTTAATCAAAAATGCAAACAAAGATCAATAAATATTTGTTATGACTCCAACTTCAAAAACTACAGGGTCTGAAAATGGCATTGATAAAACTTGTTGTTCATAATAAGAGTAGGTAAACTGAAAGTTGTAACCATTTTAAGATCACTGATCCTTCAGAAAGAAGCACCAATGTCCTTCTTTAAGATATTTAGGAGGGCAAAAACTTTCTTAATTTTCTGAGCCAAGGTGACTAAGTGGATGATGGCATTTGAAACATGTTTCTGAATATTTTCGATGATAAAGCAAACCAGACTTATAAAAAACCACGCACAATTTAAAGAGCTTTTAAACACACGTGCCAGTTGAATTTTGGAAGTACAATAAAGGTCATAAAACACAGAGACACATACAGCAAGCACCTGTATTGAGAAACTGGCACATACCTCATGAGGGTTATAATCTGGAGGAAGCTTCTCTAGCATCTCATTGGCAAGACGCTGCACCACTGCTTCTCGGCTTTCCCCTCCTCCAGTGCTGCTGCCTTTGGGCTGGATGCTCACTATTGTACTTAATGTTTCATTAGCCAGGTTAGTCTGGTAAGTTATACCTGCATTAGGGTGAAGTCCAAATACCTTAGGGGAAAAAATCGGGAAAATAATTAGTAATTTTCATTCAAAAATGGTATCAATGAAAGAATGGATGCTAATGGATAAACAATAGACACATGTAGGCCAGTGGAAGAACACCCATTTAGCTAAGGACCAAGGCCAAATTACATACAACCAGTAACACAGGGTGCATATATGACAGTGTCTTCATTCAGGTGAGTGGAATCTTTTTACCTGATTATCTCCACATAGTAGGCTTTGGATCATACTGTGGCATGCTTTCAGGAGTTAAAAACAGATTCCTTTCTACTGGTTCAGACTAGAACTAGTTGGGAAAGTGTCATATGTGAACACTGACCTCTCATCACTAGCTCCTTGCCTCTCCTGACCTACTGATGTTGTACCAGCTCAAGTAGATGCCACTAATAATCAGACTAGTTACCATTTCTAAGATGTTGTTTTACTCAGTCTCAGGCTTATAAGGCATGCAGTACAGTGAATAAAGCACTGCCTGTATTCAAAGTACCTACAGATTCTATGACTGACGATGTATTTAGCATATTTTATGGTTTAGGTATTTTAGGTGTAAGTCTCTCATGTCTTATTTCCCCTTCTTCTGAAATGGAATTATTTTATTTAAGATACAGCTAGCACAGAATGACTGCAAAGCTGCCCTTTGTCTGAATGACAATGGCTTTCTCAGAAACTTCCACTGAAGTATCAGTAAGTCTGTGATTGTTAAGTTGACAACAGCAACTCTTCTCCAGGAGGAATTGTACTGTGACTTATTTCACAAGCCCTCAATTAATTACAGCTATTAACTATTTCTCACAAACTTTGAATCACTGATCCAGCAATGAGGAAGGTTTGCACTCCTCCTTTTGTATGTTTTGTATATTACATTAGAATTGGTATATTGCAGGAAGACACTTGTAGCAACCCATTTTTACACACTCTGAGGATATCATATGTGATATTACTGTGCTTGCAAATTTAGAACCTGAGAGACAAGAGATAGAAATGGCTGTACCTGCAACAAAGCCAGGAAAGCTGCAATGACCTACACCAATTGTGGATTTGAGCCCTACAATGGCAGTGCAAAGAAGGTAATACTGCCCAATACTGCATGTGAGAGCAAGTGTGACTTGCAACTACCATGAAATTAAGTTCTGAGCAAGATCTAAGATATTTTACATATAGCAGTTTACTCACCCTGAATATTTATAGCTGTAAAAAGTGAAAGAAGCAATTCACTTTACCACTTTTGCTCTCACAGGATAAGGGTTGCTTTTATTCAGCTGATTTCAGACCCAAGTTAGAAACATAGAAAGTACCTGCTTTTGTGATTGGAAATTCACAAATATTGCCAAGGACAAGGAGGTTATGTGGCAGACTACTCTGGGCCCTATGTTTTAATGCAAGTGACAGGTGAGGGAATGAGAACAAAGAAATGAGACTAGCAAAGCAATGGGTAGACCAGGGTCCTGGACATCCTGTCAATTAATCAAGAGACCAAATTTCTCATCTTTTTGGTCCAAATCTCTGTGCATTTTGATTAAAAAGGAGATGTCGCACTCTGTCTTTCCAATTTATTTTTTACCTGATAAATCTTCAAAACCAATTGTTAAAGCTCTATACCCCTCTGAAATCAAAGTAATTTTCAAAGGGTTTGCTGAGCTCAATAGCCTTTCTTCAGAAGTCAGTGTTTATTTGGATCAGAGGTTGAAAGTTCATCAAAAGAGCAAGGATACTGCAATCAGACTTACTCAGTCTTCCTTTCTTAACCACAGATGGAAAGGGGAGGATACAAAGATACACTGTTTTGACTAGCACAGCATTTTTTGTGGAATAAAGAAGACCAGGAGCTTAAAAGTTTAAAGGTTTCCATAAGCAATTTAGAGAGACTTTGGAATGACAGAGGAAAGTCCTAGCTTTGTTCTCGACCTGTGAAAATGTGAAGGAGAAGAAGATGTTGGAATTCCTGGACTTTATCCTATTTACATAAATGTCAAAGGTAAAATTCCCCTACATCAAACCATAAATACAGATTATTTTCACAGGCATCAAAATACTTCCAAAATAGATTACAGTATGGGGAGACAGATTCCCAAGTGTTTAGAAAAGCACATCCCTGAAAGTGGCACCTGAAATCTGATAGAGTCAAGGTTCATACGCTGAGAGGAATCACTTCATGAGTTGGTCTCATATGGATCCTGCTGCATTTACTCCCAAGCTGGCAAAGGTGCGTCCTTGGCAGCACAAGGCCCTTTGCATTCTGCTTTTGCCACCTTCAGATATTCTAAGCTTTGCAAATGTACTTTATGACCTTGGAATGCTCTTTCCCTCTCAGACAGCACATCATCAGTAACAGAAAGCTATTTTTTTCCTGTTCTGTCTTATTTAATTTTAATAGAACTTAGCTCCAAAGGCGTTCATCAACCTAACAGCAATGAGACAAAAATCCAGAGCATTTCACTTCTGTTTCACTTTGGACTAATTTAATCACATCTATCTAATACTGGAGGGAGGGAAAAGTTGCAGTCCTCCACTCAATATGACCACTGCAGTATACCCACACTGGGTCATGTAAAAGTGGTTGCAACCATGCACCTAACCTTGCACCCTATCCCCTTAATTTATGGCAACATCCAAATCCTCCTGATGCCAAAATGGGATAATCTCCTACCCCTGCTCCCACCTCCTGTACACCTCATTTTAATGTCTGAATTGAGTTATGAGCTTCTTGTTCATCCATTCAAGCCTCCTGCTGCCTTTGATTTCCTGCTTGTTAGGATGGGTCTTCTTGGACTTGCAGGAGGTTATTCCTGAATATAAACAAGTACACTTCTAATCAGTTCTTCCTTGTCCATCAGTATCAGGTACAAGCAAATGTCTTACTTTGTTGGCTCCTTAGTTACCTGTGGCTGGAAGTTGTCATTAATACACTCAAGAAAACTCCTAGACTGCTTAGACACTGCTGTATCACCCTTACAGCATATCTTTAGGGCTACTAAAGTCCTCCATGAATGTGAGACTTCTTCCAAGTGTTTGAAGAAGTCCCTCATCTGCCTCTTCCTGATGAGAAGATCTATACCAGATTAGCTGCCTGCTAATCTCAACCTATATATTTATGGATCTGGAAAATATACTTGATACATTCTCTTACAGAGTGACACTGTAAAGACAAGGGGTTGGATACGAGTTGATACTGGGGAGATTTGGACTGGATGCCAGAAAACTTTTTTTCATCATTTGAACTATCAGCGGAATAAACTCGCAAGGGAGGTGGTGGATTCCCCTACAGTAGACAGTTTCAAGGCCCAGCCTGAAAGGGTGCTGGGCCATCTCATTTAGACTATATTCTTACCCTGAAAGGTTGGACTAGATGATCTTTGAGGTCACTTCTAATCTGGTATTCTATTAATCTATGAAAATGATTAATCTGACAAGACTTCCCTTTAATATACTGAAATATTTTACCTCAGGTGTGTCCATCACTGGCAATTGCTCTATGTACTGCAGATAGTCTTCAACTGTTTTCCCTCTTGGAATAACATAATCTTTATAGAAACAGAACTTGTCACTAAACATATGTTCTCCAAACCAGACTCTGGCATATGTATTCAGCAGTGCTTTGTCAATGTCATCAGTTACACGGCCACCATACTGCACTTCTCCAATCATGTAGCGAACACAGCTCCAGTTCACTCCATGCTTCATGTCCAGATCATCCAAATGATTCTGAACAAATTGTACACTGGCTGTGAAGTCTGCCTGATTAAATTCGTAAGGAATGTTCCAGCCCAATGGACCAAATTTTCGTCTTTCCTGTAAGACAGACAAAAATAAAGGGCTGATTGGTAGTAATGGTGAAGGAAGCACTGTTTTTGCAGGATAGATGAAACATGCTAAGAATGCAGGAAGATCAGCTGGGACTGTCTTTCACCAACACTAAACAAATTATTCTTCTCTGAACATGCACAAGGCCAAATGCTTGATTAATCATCTGGAGTAGTTAAACATTTCTTATCACCAGTGAAGAGATACAAACAAAGAATAGGAATATTAACATTTTCACAAAGTAAAATTCTCTCTTTTAAGTGCAGTGAATCTGTGAGTCTAGAATCTACCGTTTTAGGAATCGATGTCCAAATTCATCACCAGTGACAATTTTCAGCAGTCATCCTATAGACTACACAGATTTTTGGCACAGTATGCAATTGTTAGGGAAAAATCTGGTATTTAAACATTCTTAATTTCTACCAAGAAAGAAGCAATGGACCAAAACCAAGAGTGCCACAGGCCTACATTGGACCACAATGTATCAGTGCATGGATGCCACAAAGTTAAATCAAGTGGGCACCAAATATAAGTGAAGGATACTACAAAATCTGTCAGTAGCATGATGAAAAGATGTGGTTAATCCATAAAGCTCTTTGTTTAATGGAACTCCTGAAAGGCAAGACCCCAAATCACCTTCCACTTTCATTTTTTGCTAGAGGTTTCAGTGCAGGAAGTATTTATATTCACCCTCTTATCCCTTCTCATTGTGAAAGTAGCAGTTTTAAGACTGGTTTTCCAGCCCATGCTGTAAATCAGCAAAAACAGTTGAAAGACAGATTACACAGTCATGCCCAAAGACTTTAACAGAAGTTGACTGTCCTTTTTCACTCCAAAATACCACCCCTGTTGGAGCTACAAGATCACCATGAGCAAAGTTCCAAGACAGTTGTAGTAACAGATGTGTGTTGTTGCCTTTATTGTTTTATTTGCATTAATTTATCAAAAGGAGATCTCTATTTAAATGTGGTTTTGTTTTTTTTTTCCATTTAGTAACATGGTGCATTAATAAATGAAGCATGGTCTTTATGACAGAAGAAAAGAAATATATTTAGAAACCTGGACAGTTGTGTGAAGAAATGCAACAGCATATAGCAATGGTTTCCACTGTGGCATGTTGCTCACTTCCAGCTGATCCTGGGTAACAGATGAGTATGTTCGTTTTAAACCAGCTTTCATACCTAGAAAATAAGTACATAAATGTAATACATGAGCCAAAGGAATGTATGGAAGCATAACTTCAGTTCTGCTGGGCAGAATCCTCTATTCCAATTTACAGTAGCACCTTATTTATAGCTTTAAATAATCTCTTTGAATCAATTATCTGCTCAGCTGGTCATAGCAGGCAAACTTCAGTTACATTTTGTTTCAGGTAGAAGACACCAAATTAAGTTCAGGTGTCTGGAAAGAATTACACTCAGGTAATTATATTCTAAATGTTACTAATAATAACAGAAATGTAAATATAATTATTCAGCAACCGTATGGCAATCAAAGAGACACCTAACATCATATGAAGTATAGCAATTAATAGCCAAGAGTTTGCATTTCAATATTTACATATGAAATGGGATTTTATTTCTATCAAAGATAATTTTATTTAGATTTCATTCCCATAACAATTTCAAAATTCTGTAAGCAGCTTCTCAAACTGGCATGCAGGCACCAAGCTTATGAGACAAGAATCTAAATTCATAGTGCAAATACTAATACTTGAGGAGGTTTGTTTGAGCACTGACATTTCATATCCCAGGAACAGCTCTAGGCAGATAATATTAATACAATCTCAGCTTCCATGCTCAGATGCTTTCAGGCAGCATTGCTGAAGCATCATCTGCCTTTGGCAGACAACATTAATCGTGAGTTACTGACACTGTGTCCCTCTTAAGGTATCTTCCACCTAATCAGCTTAACATGAGCCTAAGAAGAGATTTCATGTGCAGTGAGTAGATTGTCCAAGTCATCATACTTCCTATGACATAATAAAAACCCTGTTTCTTTTTTCCTATTTCACAAAGATCCTGTGAAAAAACAATCAAATTAATACCTTTTCAAAATATTGTAAGGGTATCACGAGAGTTTCAAAATCAAGATAAAGCAATGAAACAAAAGTGCCTTATCATGGCATGTCACCAATGTGGCAGGGCAGCATCAGAAAATTAAACTGTTTGTATTTCATCCAGATTTAAATTGTTACACCAGGCATACTTCTATTACTAAGGGAAAATCATCAATTTGCTATCACCTGACTTATAAAATAGCCTCTTGGAGATACAGACTGTTATCATTTGAATGATGAGGAGGGGTCACAGTAAATAAAAATATGCTGAGCACTGAATTAAAAAGAGAAGAAAAGAAGAAAAATTATTTTAACAGTAGGCTCTTTTGGAAAGCAGAGTATGTACACTGATACAGGATGTCTACCACAATACCAGACATTCTGTAGGCATCTTGCTGATGCTGAAAGGAAGATCAGTACTGAAATAAGAGGTTTAAATGGATGAGGCATTAAATAGGAGCTTGGATCCTCAGCTCCTACAGACTTCTATGTGGAAAGATATATATGCGTGTGTTAATGCATTGCACAGTCAAATATGAGGGAGTTAAAAGACAAAATAATGATAGTGAGTTGCTTCTGTAAATATATAAAGAGTATCTGCAACCTTTCTTGACCAGCAGTGATTTCTGCAATAGGAAGGGAAGTCAAGACAAAATAAATGCATTTTGGAAGGCTATGAGCATGAGAGAGTGAATGTGTCAAAAACCCTCAGTAGCATAAAAGGCCTCCATCATGTAAGTAAACCCCAGTGTTCAGATCCACTATGCGTTATTAACCGTCTTGCCTGTGGCAGAGGCTAAGGGCTGCTCCAGCAGCAGCTCAAAAATGCTTGAAAGACAAATACAAAGGTACTTGGGTCAGTCTCTTTTTAGCAGTGCCAGGTAACACAGTAAGAAGTGACATCCACAGCTACATACTGCAGCTTGGGAGGCTGAGGGTTCAGTGTATTTCCATTATCCAGTAAAGCACAGGACTGGTCCTCCTCTGCATCCTTGAGTGGGGTCAACAGGACAGAAAGAGTGATGAGGTCTCCTAAGCTTAAGAAAGGTCCACTGACCTGGTACTCTCCACAGTTTCTACACAACCAAATCACTATCAATTTCCGTTACAAAAACAACATCCATTTTCTCCCTAGAGGAGTCATACTTCACACATCACAAGACTGACTTACACAGTGCTGTAGTTAGCTAATGAAACAGCAGATAATAAAACCTAAACCACTATAGAGAGTATAATGAGTTGTGTGGAGCAGGGTAGGGGAGCAAGCCCCAAAACTCAAAGAAAGTATGGCTTCTTACCTTGAGGGGGTTCATTAGTAAATTTGATAGAGGACTGCAAAAGATTAATAGGGAACTCTGGATGAGCTTCTGTGGTGACCCAGGTCCTGAAAGCTTCACTAATAGATTCTGTTGTCGCAATGGTGTCCATCAATTCACTAAGAAACTCCAAGCCAAGGTGGCAGTTCTGTAGAAGGAGCCATCCCCCATCTTGTATGCACTGATTTAACAGGCGCCTTGCGTGGACTTCCTGGCCCTGACCCATGGAAATAGCATGACAGGGAATGTTCTGGAAGGAAAGAAGAAAGTTTCTTTTATATGTAGTTCTTTATAGTTATTATATACATGGCACACTGCTTCTGTAGGTCAATGTGTAGTAACGTGGTGCCACAAAGAAAACCAGTATCAACAGAGGTTGATTAGATTAAAACAGAGTGAACAAAGAAGCAAGACCACCTAAGCTGCTCTAATTTTTCACCTGCTGAAAGGAAACTACACCCATTGGGTGTAACCTTTCTGGCAGGTTTGATGATAACTTCAGACTTAAGATTCCTCAGTTTAAACACTCAAGCAAGAGTTAGATCCTAAATTTAAGCACTGCTCATCACAGTCAGACAAATAAAATGAGAGATTAGAGATTTTCAGAAAGAATGAGCATCTGAACTTTCTAATTAATACGCTATTTTTTGGTGCTCCCCACTTGTGCAAGTCTTGCTTAGTGTACACCAAAATCCTGCATCACTAAGTGAAGAGGCATTCTAAGAGGGAGGAAAATTCATGGAGATCTACTGTGAATAACTTCCTCTTGGGAAAAATACTCTTGCATCTACATTGTGAACCATAAAACATAAACCAGAGTGCCTTAAAGTGATGCTGTGATGCAAAGAAGTGTTGAAAGTATCAGATGAACTGACTGAGTGGTATGCTTTCTAAATTAATTTCTGTTGTCACCATATTTATTGGCTCAGACAGCCAACCGTGTCCTGGGCTGCATTAAGAGAGGCATTACCAGCAGGGCAAGGGAGGTGATTCTCCCCCTTTACTCTGCTCTTGTCAGACCCCACCTAGAGTACTGTGTGCAATTCTGGAGCCCCCAGCACAAGAAGGACATGGAACTGTTGGAGAGAGTCCAGAGGAGGGCCACGAAGATGATCAGAGGGCTGGAGCACCTCTGCTATGAGGACAGGCTGAGAGAGTTGGGGCTTTTCAGCCTGGAGAAGAGAAGGCTTCGGGGAGACCTTATAGCAGCCTACCAGTATCTGAGGGGAACTGTTCACAAGGTCTTGTAATGACAGGACGAGGGGGAATGGGTTCAAATTGGCAGAGGGGAGATTTGAAAGGGATGTTAGGAAGAAATTCTTCACAGTGAGGGTGGTGAGGCACTGGAACAGGTTGCCCAGGGAGGTTGTGTCTGCTCCCTCCCTGGATGTGTTCAAGGCCAGGCTGGATGAGGTCTTGAGCGTCCTGATCTAGTGGGAGGTGTCCCTGCCTATGGCGGGGGGGTGGAACTGGATGATCTTTGAGGTCTCTTCCAACCTAGACCATTCTATGATTCTATGATTTATGATTTTTTTTCTATATCTTCTTGTAGCTATCATACTGCAGGTCTTTTTTCAGTGAATGTGACACAGTGAAAGTCACAAGAATTGCTTTGTTCCTTTTAGCTAAACACTTTCCCTAAATAATGGACTGTCATAGCCTGCTGGATAAAGACAGAGAGCTCACTGGAATGAAAAGACTGGAAACACAAAGAATGCAGCATATCCATTCCCTCAATAAATGCATTTTAGCTACTGCTTCAAAGCAAACTTCCAGGGAACACTGGTATGAATACAGATAATGTTACGTGAACATCTTTAAATTGTGGCAGTATCATTCCTAGTTGAAAGGGTAGCTTTCAGTGTCTCTAACAGGCCTAGTAAACTCATTTCAGGAAGGTACCTTTGATTTTGCAAGACGTTCTATATTTTCAGTGGGGTCAGACCCCACTGATAACAAGCATGTCAAAGGTGTTCTACAGTCACCTTCTGTCCACATTGCTTCCATGTCAAGAATAAAGCCTTCTGTGTATTTCCTTCCAAGAGATTCTGCAATGTAGTGTCGAGCCTAAAAAAAAAAAAAAAGTTACCAGTAACATATACATTATGGGGGTTTTAAATACAAATTCACTCACGTAGAATTTACCAATACCTACACTGGAAGACTTTCTAAACTTTAATTTTCAGCTTTGGTATAACAGAAGAAACAGTCGACAGGAGGCAATCATTTAAATTCTCAGATAGCAAAAGAAAGAAAGAAAGAAAGAATGCTGTTCATACAACAGCCATCCTGTGAACATCACTGCTAGGGATTTTTTAAAAGAATTAAATAAATTCTTGCAGAATAGATCCACCGCCAGCTCTGAGGACAGTCCAGACGTTGTCCCTAAATTACTGACTGATAAAGCTTAATGGATAGCCAAACAAAAGAGTTTCTCTATATCAGTTCCATTCTTAGCTCCTCTAAACATGTATTGTTGACACTGTCTCTACAACACAGCAGATTAGTCAGATCTTTCTCCTGACCCACTTACAACCTTCCATATATTTGCTGGAACTTCAAACAAATTCTCCTGTCCAGTGGTTACCCAGTTTAAATTTCTTATGCTGAATACCTACTTCTACAAAACAAACACAGCTCAGACTTTATCCTTCCCTGTGCCTCTGTTGTCCTCTTCTCACAGACATTTTCTAAAAGGACTTATAAGGGTAGCCAGGCATATGAAACTTTTTTTTTTTTACTGGTATGATTTTCCAACTGTGTAAACTACTAGCACAGATTCTAAGGCATTTACTGTGGGAAGAAACACTCAGGAACAAGGTGGGCTGAGGAAGACACCAACTGCAGAACAAATAACTCAATCATCAACTGCTAAGCATAACTTCTGCCCTAGCAAAGAGAGTAAAAATTTGTAACTTGAGGAAATACACTAGAGAAATAAGAGTTAAAGAAGACAATAACAAAAAGGATCCCCTCATTCCTCAAAATTTAAAACAATTACATTTTTTGTACCTGCTCAGAGACTTCTTCCTCAAATAAGCAATAGCAGCTGTGGAAAGATAGTGTCTCCTAAATAGAACACAGATGCCATTGCAACATGCAATATGTAAAGTTGAGACAGGCAAGAAATCAGAAGTACTACTTTCTATTGTAGCTAAGGAGAAAATAGAGTGAAAAGAGGACACTCATAGGCTCATGCATCTCTTTCAGACCTACACAGAAAAAAGAAATCAAAATAAGACAGATTTTGTAAAACCTAAGCCTATTGCAGTTTCTTTTATGACATCGGCCAGAGACAGTCATAATTATTACTTCCTTAGCATGGAGGGTAAGTGAACAATTTATCTGCTATTTTAGTGCACTTGTCATCCAAATTAACTGTTGTCTTTCCACTGCTGTGAAATAATAGGCACACATCTTTTTATTTACCAGAAGAATGTGACCACTTTACAAGTTTCATAGCTCAACTTTAGAAGTGCCACACACAGAAAGAAGTGTTCTTACAGCTCCAACACATTTTTTTTCATGCTTTGCAATGCCCTTTCTAATTCACTGCAGTTAAATAAAATAGTATTTGTTGTAATGAATAGTTGTAAGGATATCAATACCTGATTTTCAAAACCAGTCTCACTCTGTTACAAATATTAAGATAAAACCAAACTCAGAGAAGAGAAGTAAGGAACTATCAATTAGTTCTAAAGGAGATGCCACAGAGTATAGCTACTGTTCAAAAGCCGTATCTTACCTGGGCAACGGTATGGTCAGGGCACCAGCTACGAACGAGGAGCAGCTTATGGAACTGGTCCAGTGAGCTGTCATACCCATCAGGAATAACAGCTCTTGCAGGTGCTTCTTCATCAAACCAAGATTTCCAAGACTTCTCATTCCTAACAATTTGCACCAGGAGCTGATTAAAAGGGTGCAAGCTAGATAACTGCACAAGATTGAGCCATGTCATGTCAAGGATCCACTTTTTTGGTTTTGGTTCCACAGAATTCAAATCCAGACTGGCACCTCCTGCAAAGTTAAAAGCATTACTGAGGTAAACAACCATTGTTAAACAGAAAAGTTACAAGAAAAAAGTACTTATTTCTGTAATTTATTGAGTAAAAATCTTTGTAAACCAGGACATGGAGACCTCGAATTTGCATGGAAGAGTCCCTTAACCAAGATGGGTTGTGAAAATGGTCTTAGTGCCTCTCAAAGCTGGTATCTCAGTACTTTTTGTGCTGCTGCTTTTTTGCCATCTGTAGATCTGGAATAAAACTTGCATACCTAAATGGATACTCAAACCCAAGCCTTTAGATCAGATGTAAAAATCACCTACATTAAGCCAAATCTTCATACACCTAGAGTATAGCATAAAAAAAGCACACAGTGCCTTCATTTTCAGGACTCTGCAACAGCCTCTCAGCTCGACCATCTCTGGGCACCATGATGGGCATCATTGTGCCCATTTACACCTCCATCACAGCTGAATCACAGCTGAAGGCAAGTAGGTATTTGCAAAGCAAACAAAGATACTTGGAGGACAACTACCTGACTGGATTTATGTTATTTTTGTACCCGATTTACTTATCCTATCTTGGAGATAGTGGAGTCCACCACCACTACAGGTTTATAAAGTTATTGTTTTTTTTCTTTGTCATTGTGTCTTAGTTGTGACATGCAGTGGTGGCATAATGCAATGGAGGCAATGTATAAGAATATTTTATGACATGTAACACATTTCCACTTTTTATATTGACATTTAAAGGAGTTTCAGATTCCTCATGCATTCACATACCTGCCCATCATTTATTAAAAGAAATTTTGCTATCCACTATCTCTAAGTTCACAGAAACAGGCATGTGCCAATTCAAAGAAGAGGTATACAGGAGAAAACTGTATGTTCTCTTTCAAAGGAACAGATTTTTGGTTTTTTACTCTTCTGCAATGTAAATGAAGTAAGTTGGATCCTTATTTAAGTACTAGTTTGATAATGAATTGTCTATATGGCTCTTGTTTTGGAAAATTTGTCTCTTAGTTCCTTCTTGGGCTGTACCTGCCCTCATTCACCAGTTAAAAGAGCATTTGGTCCACTGGAAACAACATATTGTTAGTGCAAGCACAGCAAAATGTGCATTTAGCAGTTCACAGACATATATGAACAGGAATATTTGTAGAGAAATTACCTTTGACCAGGGTCTCAAACTCAGCGTGTGAAATTTTCTTGGCCTGCAAGTCAATCTTCAGTGCCAGAAGCAATGCAAACAGGAATCTGTGACTTTCATACAGCCCTCGAACTGTGTACTTGAAGACTTCATAGGTGAGATGCTCGATTATGTATTCTACCCTTTTTGCTGTGATCTGAGATTTCTGAGATCTTTCCAGTGACAGGTCAAAAATGCCAAGGAACTGCCATAAGGATGTTTGGTACATGACATTCACCAAGCTCATTTCCACAATCAGGAAGTAGAGGATGCTACCGCGATGGGCAACAGGCCGATACTCCTCACGTGCAGTGTTGATCTTCACCTCTGTGTCCGCTGCTGTGTTTAATTTTTCACTGACCTTAAAATTAATTGAATAGAGCATGCAGATTAAGTCATGTCACTTGTGGTTTATGCCGTATCAGTAAAATGAGAAAGTCTTGAATAAGATCACAATGGTGTTTTCAGTGAATTTTTGCTTCCCTCTGCCAATGTTTCAACACAGACACTGTCACTTCTCGTGTTCAAACTCGAAGGACAATGGGATTTGATTCAAATTTACACTCGCAGAGTACACTTGGAATATAAAGCAATATCCAGGTTATAGTTTCATATTGCAGTACTTTATGGAGAAAAAATGATGATCTCTCTACTATTTATTTGTTATATAGTGTCTCTGAATGGAAAAAACAAAAGCAGAAAAAAAAACCCCAACCTTTCTACAAATAATGTTTAAATTAAAATTACCAAAATTTATTTCCAAGACATTAAAAATTCACCTCTTCTGCTGTTGTTTTAGTGATTCTTAGGACTTCTATCAGAGATTCATCTCCAACCAAAGAGCCCTCTGTACTGGTTAGGCGGAAGAGTAGATTATCTTCAAGCTGTTGCATTTTTCTTTTGTTATACATCACTTCTTCCATCAGCTTGCCTCTTTCTGCCTCCAGTTCCTGTATTCAGAAATTTTCTTTAGATTAGTTTAGATTAATTCACAGATGTATCATAGAACCTTAGAGGTTGGAAGGGACCTGCAGAGATAATCAAGTCCAGCCTCCCTGCCAGAGCAGAATCACTTAGGGTAGTCCACACAGGAGTGCATCCAGGTGGGTTTTGAATGACACAGAAAGCATTATGATTTCATTCAGGACAGACTAGGGATTTGCTGCTTTTTCAATGACCTCCAGAAATATTATTGTATTGGGACACATTATCATGGCATGTATTGGAAGGGGTTAATTGGAAACAGTCTGTTGTTGGCCCTCGAATATGCCCCACTGTGTAGGCAGAACATGCTGCTCCAAGACGAGCAACTGACAAGAGGGAGTCTTGAAGGCAAGGCTGATTAGGAAAGCATGCAAGGACAGTTAGGAAAACAACAGCTGGAATTTGCCTGCAGACCCCTAAACCTAGCAAATGCACAGGAACCTTCACCCTTAGGTACGTGGAGACGTGGTTAGGCATCACATATTCTGGCCAGATGTGCAGGGCTAGGGGCTGGACTTCTCCCCAGGATTTCAGGCAGCTGTGATAGAGGAACATCTTGCCCCAGCTTCCAACCAGTGCAGCTGCAATGGGGCATAGCAGCAGCACCTGGACCCTCACTTCTGTAACGACACTCAGACCAGTATGTATTTGGGGATTAATAAAGGGACATGCTGAATGCTTTGCTTACATGAGTATGTGTGAGTGCCTTTGTCCACGGGTCTGGGCTGGGGCAGACCCACTTCAGAATCTAACTAGAACAATTATATACTAAAGTAATTTCCATGTATTTGACTAATGGAGACTAATTTGACTAATGTGTCATGCTGAGGAGTAAAACCACATTAGAATGACCAGGAAAACATTTCTCATAGTAAGATGCACAAAATGCTAAACCTAGTTTCCAATGGGAAGTGATAAAATCCACACTGCATTAAGTACTTAAACAAAGGACTGAAAAATACATAGTATGGATGGATTTTACACCGTCAGAGAAGTTGACTGGGTGACCTTTCTCATTTTTAACTTCTATGATTTTGCCACTTTGCAAGACACACTCCTCCTCCTTGTAAAATAGGAAGTGTTACAATTACCATCTATGTCATATGGATTTTTTATGTTATTTCTACAAAAAGACAGTGTCGAGGGAACAATGACAGGTAAGTCAACACCATGCCAAGTAAAATAAAACATCTGTACTGCAGAGTCCAACACAGCTAAGGGATACACTTGCTGCCTACCTTTATTTAATCAGTCAAATCAACCTTCCTGTAAGAAAAGGATAGTTAATGCTGGTCTACCTGCACCTATGGCTTCAGTTTATTTTCATTCTTGTCAACATGCCAGCTAAGAGAAAAAAGGAGATGTAAAGATACATAAAGTACAGGGAAGACTTTCCTATATTTTGGAGAAGTGACACATTTCTTTGCTCTCACAAATTTCTTATTTAGAATTTTTTTTGGCGATATATTCTAGAACTATCCAATGTAGCTCTATGGAAGCTAAAAAAATTGCATCTTAAAAGAGAAGAATGACTTGAGCATCAGTCATTCAGCTTTATTTTTTGTGCATTTTCTCCTCTTTTTATCACTAAAGCAAAAAAAAATTACAGAAAAAAGACTTGTTCTAGAGAACACTCAAACATTCATTTAAGCACATACTTAAACTCAACTTCAGGGTGTGCTTAGTTTAAGAACAGGCACCTCATCCATTCTATTTGTAAGTCTGTAAAGTGTTATCTTTCAGAAAATTAGCAAATCTAGCATGTGTTAGGCTCTTGTTTGCAGGAGGATTTCACAACCATATTTGTAACTTGAAAAATAGCTGTTCTGAACATAAATAGTGGAAGTTATTTCATTATCAAAGGACAAATGGATGATAACATACTTTTTTTCACATAGTTACAGAAGCAACCTTTAAAACTACCATAGCTCAGTCATCATAAACTCATTTGTTTCAGATGTTCTTCAGATTCTCTTTTCAAGCTCTGCCTTTTCTTTGAACCATATTTACCCAGCTCCAGTGACTCTGGCTGTCTACAACAGGACATTCACCTCTTACTGAGGCAGAACAAAAGTGAATTCTTCCTATCTCCTCAAGGAAGAAGTTTATTAAATGTTGTTCACCTGCAACCATTTCCCTGTGCAGCATGTAGTGCTGGTACTAACCACCTACCCTTGCAGGTCTCTTCAGCTGATACACAGCACTGGAAGACTATTTTCCAGTGAGCATATTTTTGCCACAAAATGCAGTCTAAGTGTTGCTACACACATTCTGTATGAATTCTTGGAAGAGTTTTGCACAGGCAAAGTATCTATGTGCAGGGAGAGGAGTAGGTATCTGTCTTTGAGAGTTTAAAAGTAGAAACTTACATATAGGTCATTAGAAAACAATTTCACTTCTATCTGGATTTAAACCTTTGTCTCCCATCTGAGGTAAATGACTCAATCACAGCCACTCCTGCTGATTCTGTTCAATTTTGCTTACATAAGCATACTTCAATTAGAGCAAAGATTGTTTTGGATCCCAAGCTCCTGTCCCACCCTGCTAGTAGGCAGCTATTGCTCAGTACTTGCTGGTGTAGGTTTGCCATTTTTCATTGAATAGTTCAGAGGGGGTTTGGGCTTTTTTAGCCTCTTGTGACTGTCAAACTGAAAGAAGGGCATTTAGATTCTAGTCCTAGCTTCAGCAAATGCTTGTCTGAGCAAAGTGGAAAGGTGTTGGCTTGAGAAAGTGATGGCATCACTAAAGCACCCTGGCTAGAAGGTGCTTTGGGAAGTCAAAGAAGGAGGAATGAATTCCCTTAGGTGGGAAACCATTCTCACATGACCACCACTACCTGAGTTACTTCTTACAAGCAGCAGCTGATTATCCAGACCTTAATCATTGTTACATTTCTCATGAAGACACAATTATGAAATGTTCAATTTGAAATGTCATTCAATAATTTGATGTGAAATAAAACTTATGTGCTTTCACTTTAATGAGAAAGGAAGAAAATATTTCATTTTACTGTAATTGGACTACAGCATCCATGCATTTATGGAGTAAAAACTCCGTATTTGTCCCCAATGCCTATGATGGATTGACTCCTAAGATTTTAGATAACCAGGCTGCTACATTACATCAAATTAGAAAACCCAGAAATTATCAAGGAATTAAATTAATTTGGAAGATGTCTCTGATTTTGTATTATGAAATAAAACTCCTGAAAAACACATGAGAAGATGTAATTCCTTGGATTTGCTCTCACATAATCAATGGAAAGTTTAGCAAGGGCAGATCCAAGTCAGTGTTCCTCCTGAAAAACCTCATGTCTCCTTGAATGCTAGAGCCTGGCTGGCAAAAGTAGTTCAAGTTCATAGGCATTCATTCATGCAATTCAAATGAAGTTCAAAAAAGAATTCTGCATATGCGAGGCTTCTGACTGAACAAGGAACTTTTGCTACATATGTATGTCATGTATAGGCCTGTGATGTATTTTTAATGAATAATTTTGTTTCTTCACTTTCCAAGGCCAGATTGTAAAATAAATGTTTAGGTCCCTCCATACAATTAAAAACCAGCTCCACACTGTCTTTCATCAAATCCTCAGTACCCTAAACTTTTGCTGACATTTTAGTTTCCTAGTTCTTGTATTTCATTTCCCACAGGACATGGAACATATCCATTCATAGTGCAGATACTTCCCTCTGTACAAATAGTGAAAACAAGCAGATACCTGTTTTTCTGTAAGGATGACACGGCCAAGGAGCTGATCTTCCAGCCCCTTCATAGTGACAGTAAAGTCAATCACTGTTGTTCTTGCACTAATTTCTGGAGTGTAGGCTGGATTAGCCAGTTTTGTTGTCATGTAAAGGGTAAACCCCTTCAGCAGATCTACCTCCTTGTCACCTACTTTCACCTGAAAATAAAAGCTGCATTCAGAAAAACAGTTACTGTTTCCAATGAAAAAATACAAAAGAGAGGGGAGGAGA
>VWZI01019341.1:241785-256762 GCA_013396835.1 Psilopogon haemacephalus
TAAATTGTATATAATCATAAAAACATGCAAATGTATTTTGTATATAGTAAATGTAAAACAGAGCTTTATCTTACTTCCAAGCCATCTGAGATGGTCTTGTAGATTTTAATTTGGGGGGGGGGGGAAGTTCCTAACCCACCACAACTTTGTACATTTTCTGCTTAAAGAATGGAAAACCCCAAGCCCATGAGTTCACCTCTCATCTTTCTAAGCATTGCAGAGGTGTGAATCACTGTAGTAGTCACTCTACCAGCATCTGCCCTTGCTGTTGTTCACTTTAACGTTCACCATTCATCTTACTTTGTGTGCTGAACCCGATTTTATGAAATTCTTTTCCAAGATGTTATCAAGAGCAGGATCAAGTTCCTCTCCAACATCTTCTATTAACAAAGGTCTGCCGAGGGACAGGCACTCTTCTATATGACTTCTGAAGAACTTGTGGTTCATAGCTGTGACCTAGAAAGATTTGCTCATAGTATAGCATGCCTTTGCAAACATATAGAGAACAGTATAAAATCTATTGTTGCGTTCAGAAGTTACACTCATTCTGCAGAAATTAGTACGTTGTAGGGACTAACACTCACCTCTGCTGAAATGAGCAGATGATTTGCTTTAAACTTAACAGAAAAGAGGATCACATCTGATGTCTATTGATGTCTATTTATTTTTTACTTACATATCTATCTGATCACTGTAGTATCTTAATATCTTTTAAAGATTCCTTGTTTTATGCTCAGAACACTAAAGCAGGGAAATATTTGTAGGGCTCAGACAAGGAACCAGTGTTACATAGGAGACCTGGTCTCACATCAGATGCTGAATTTCCCATTCAGCTCCTATTTCATGACGTAAAATGTTAAAATTGCTAAATCACATAAAGTCCTTTTCACTTATTTGAATTTTATAAATTTAATATAAGCCTTTGAGGTGGTAATTAAGTAGCCTTTCCAGGCACCTGTTGCACCACAGATTTGGGGTGACTTTTTTACCAGAAAAATAATCTAGAATAGACAATGTTTTAACATAAATCCCTGTCTTGTAGGTGGGTCCCTTTAAAAAAGGTGTAATTAAAAGATCTAGAGCCACATTAAGCAGCATTAAGACAGTATACTACTTAAAAATTAATACTATGTTCCATTACTTTACACTTTTAGCTTTGTTATAAATTGCATATGTGTATTGACCAAAGTATCACATTGCCTACATTTTTTGTCCCAATGGAACTGAGGGATGAAGTTAGTGTCTTATAGACCAACAATAAAACCCTAACAAAACCAGAGCACACTACAGTGTCCCAGACATAAATATTTTGATATTTAGAGTCTTGACACAACTCTCTTCCTCCTGGATTTTACACATGGAGAACTCACATTCTTCTAACAATGTCTAAAAGCTCCTAACCGACTGAATTTTCATCAGAAAAGCTTCCTCTGCAGCTATGCCTATTCCAAGCCACGTTAAGTCTTGAGAGTCCTCAGGAGCCCAGTGCTAAAGCCCCATCAAGATTTACAAATTTCATAGGCTTGATACTCAAATATACTGACTACAAGGTCAGCCTGGTAGACATTTTAATTTTACTCATCATTTAAATGTCATCATAGCTTGTAGTGCATGAATCGTGGGGAAAGAGGAAACAGTAATTCAATCTACATCTCCCAGTCCCTGCTTTGGTGAATATATAAGAACCTTACACAATTACTGGACCAGAGAATGTAAACTGTGTGGGTTTTGGTCAACTTCTGCATGCTGGCACATGGCAAGAGCAGGACACAGTGCAGACCCAGTGCCAGTTAAGGGAGGGAACTGAGCTTCAGCTTGGAGGATTATTTAAATTGACAGAGAGTCAGTGTAGCTCCCTAATTGAAGACTCACTGCCACCACTCCTGAGCTCAGCTTGGCAGCTCTCTGAAACTGAGAGGGAGATGCAAGTCTCAAAGAGAGTGGAACATAAGATACACCCTTGTCTCTGTTGTTTCCTGTTGGTCACTCACACCAGTATTTCTTCATCCATTTTGGGGGGGTCACAGTAGGGTCTAATGGAATGTAGAGGAAGCCACGTTACCTACTGCATCACAGAAGATTCACACAGTCACAGAATGTCTAAATTCTGTGAATACAAATCATATGTCCCAGGAGAGACTTTTAATCATATTTTTAATAAAGGAAACAGTAATTTTCAAGATTTTTGAATGCTGTACATTTTTTTCTGTATATTTTCAGTAATTACTTCCTATTTCTGTATGTTTTTTGAGCATATTCAACTTATCAGAAAATGTGGGTGTGGGCCTTTCTAAACAATGCTAGGAAACTGAGATCTAGGTCCAGCTACAGAAGGTTAAAGATTTAGCTGCTGACCATGATCCCATCAGCTGGCTGAACATCATCATCATCCTCACCTTCATTCTCAGTTCTTATCCATCACTCATTCACACCTCATCACATAATTCACTTCACTTTGAGTGAAGCCAGTACTTCATGGTGGTCATATGATAATCTACTATTGTGGAATAGACTTAATTTATTAGCAACTAATTACTTAGTTCCATCTGGCCTGAAAACATGTCATGTGTTTCAACCTTTATCATAACTCAACTTAATCTTATAGTGAAACAAAGCATGGAAAATAGGCTGATTAGAAACAAAAGGAGAAAGAAAGAAAAAAAAAAAAAGGGAAGAAAAAGGTTTTGAATGGAATAGAAACCCCAGATCCTTAACAGGATGCATTGCTAGACAGAACATGTGAAGGGTGGATAAATTAAGTAACAAATATTTTCATGACATGTAGGTAATCATAAAGATGCAGCCTAAATTTTGGGTTTCTGCTTAATATACCTCAAAGATCGTTATTCTTTTTCCAGAGTCTCCGGGTTTTTTTTCCCTGCTAAGATGCTTACCCTACAATATTACCCATGCAGCACCAAGTGCCTGATCCTTTCTGGTCTTAATTTTGCAAGCCATTTACTTCCCTCTATGTTTCTTTTTCCCTATGACAAGTAATTAAAAGATTAATCATAAAAATCATACAGCATAACAAGTAATTCCAATTTGCTTTTGAAACTGCCTTTCCAAAAGACAGCAGTGCAGTACATGCTATTTTACCCCGACACAGATAGGTCACAGATTTTGCATCAGTCTGGTTTTAATCTTTCTGTAACTGTATATCACAAATATTAGATTTAAATTACAAATATTTAAATATCAGAGTATGCTGACAGGAAAAAAAACACTGATGTGAAATGGCATACATAAAAAATATTAAACAAACGTTTTACCTGGAGTCCATTATTCTTTTCCATATTTTTAATCCAGATCTTTCCTTGACCTTGTGGATCAATCAGCAAAGGATATCTAGATGCTTTTGTGACAATGATGCCATTCTGAATTGAAAGGTCATCATTAGGAAGACCCTGGAGGTTCCATTCACCCACAGCTGCATTGTCAGCGAGCATACCAGTAAGACTCAGGTCCTAGTAGAAAATACGTCATTACACAATTAGAGCCAGTTAGGGGAGTTATACTAAAATGTTTGATGGGATTTTTTTCTTTTTCTTCTGATCATAATGCTTGATAGACGGTAGATGGTAGTTATTGTTTATCATTTCCTTCCTTGAAAGTTCAGTGCCTGAATCACTGAAGCTAAGCAATAATGAAAGTGAATTCTGTTGAGGCTTTGATGTCCCTCAAAGTGTTGGGGAAACTCTGAAACCAGTTCATTATCTAATGACAAGATGATTTTGGTATTGCAAACACTTTTCTTGCTAGATGAAGAGGAAAATCTAGCAATCTTGGTCACAAAAGCTTCCTCCTTTGTGTAGAGTTGTGAAATGGCCTCCAAGGCATCTGAATGCAGGATGGCTTGTGGGAGACTCAAACGGGAAAAAGAGGTGCTATGGATCAATAGCCATGAACTATCATGCAAAGTCATTGTTTCTGTGCTCAGAACTGTTCCCAGCTAACATATTTTCCTGAAGTTTGACCTGCATACATCAACTGACCTGATTATTTTATTCACTATGAACACGGCCTGGCCTCTCAAGAACATGCATGTGAAGGAAATCGCGCTTCAAAGCATAAACCAAACTTTACAGATTAGAACAGTTGCCTAGTGATGTGAGTTTAAAACCAATAAACCAAAGAGTTTTTTTTATTTGCTTCTCCCGATCTTCACTGTAGAATTTCTATTCGTAATTTTCTCTACAAATGTGTTTTAAAAGAAACAAAAAGCCTGTAACTCCCACAAAAAGCCTGTAACTCCCGCAAAAATCACGTAATTCAGCATTTGAAGCCTAAAGCAAAATTTCAAACTCTGTGAGGCTTGTGATACAATCATGGGAGTTGGTGATACCAATGGCTGGAAGACTGAGAAGCTGTTTAAGCCCTTTGACTTTGTACTGTGATTACTGAAGAATCTGAATGAAGCAATGCAAACCATTGCAGACAGAAACTTTCTATTTGTGAAAAGAACAGTAAAGCATTTAAGTCAAAACTGTCAGCAGTTGGAACCTAAAACTATGTTTAGCTCCTTAAGTAGATGAATCAGGTCTAAGCAGCTCCACGCTTTTTTCTTACTGCTGCAGGAAGTATCAGTCACTGCAACTCTGAAACTTCGATAATTTACGTGTCTAATTACACAGAGAGATAGCTAATTTTAAACAGACCTCTCTAAATTGTTATGCCTAAATGACTCATACACCCACAGCCAGCTAATCTGTGACAAAGTAAAGCAAATGTCAAGCTTTTTGCTTGAACTGCAAAGCTGCTTTCTTTCCTGTGGTGCATAGTATCAAGGGAAGCCCATATGCTCCCTTTTGTGAGTACTTAATTCACTAGGAAAAAAAAAAACCCACAACTATTTTCCATACACTATCATTGTCTATCACTATCATAATCCTGTCTTGAACAACAGCTATCTAAACAGAATGGTAATTAAGGTTTAAAACTTGTTAATTATGACAATCTTTGCCTAACCTGTCTGTATGAAACCCAAAAAGGGCTACAGCGAAACAATCCAAAAGGATTCCTCTAATTCTGAAGGCTGCAGCTGACTAGTCATCTGCTTAGAACATCTTCACAGAGGCAGAAATCTAATTCTTCCTGTCTTGTTTTCTAAGGATATAATATATCCAACTTCTTATCCTTAAATGGTAAGAATTCTGACAGATATTCCCCACGGTAAGCAGCTTTTAAGAACATTCTGTACTCGGCATTTGAGAAACAGACCGCCTGGGACAGATACATACAGAATAACTCCCATATCACACCAGTAAAGAATATTGCCTGAGACTAAACTGCTACTGGTACCTTATTAACAAATCCATCTTGGTTTTACATATTCATTCTCGTCAGAAACTTTCAAAGAAATTTGCTGGGCAAGCCACATTTATTCATCCTTGTAATTCATATCATACACTGGACTGGGCTGTGAAGTTCACTGTGTGTCAGGTCAAGGTTAATCACTGCTATAGGAAGCGTCCTGCACCACATAACATTGAGGGGAAAAGGAATTAAAAAAGAGAGAGACAGAGAGAGAGAGCGCAAAGAATCACACCTAACTTCTATTAGATGACCAGGAAGACAAACTTCTCATGGCAGATGTCTTCCTAGTAAAAGTTTTAAGCATCAAATCCACTTAGAACCTGGAAAGAAGATGCGTCATGGATACTAATCTACCTGCAACTGTACCACAACGGTGCAGCCACAGCTGTACACAGGTCACTTATTTCCTTCCAGCACTT
Organism: Psilopogon haemacephalus; assembly: GCA_013396835.1. Taxonomy (NCBI): domain Eukaryota; kingdom Metazoa; phylum Chordata; class Aves; order Piciformes; family Megalaimidae; genus Psilopogon; species Psilopogon haemacephalus. The sequence goes on from VWZI01019341.1 coordinate 247,521, forward strand.
TCCAGCAGCATTTGCTCTGTGAAAAGCTTTGCCAGCTGAGCACAGGACTCATTTGGCCTTAATGCCTCCACTCCTGTACTGACAGTAACAGAAATTGCATGAACTATTCCTCCAGCCTTTACTGATGGAAAAAATGTATGCAGGAATTCACAAAATCCTGTGGAAGGCAACATGGACTCAGGACAGTTTTGATTATTATGGGTTAAATTCTGCCTTCAGCATGAATATGTCTTCCAGGTGCAAGGAAGAACATTAGACAGACCTCCTAAAAATAATGAAATAGGAACAAGGATGCTGTAGGCCACCTATGCAGCAGAGAGCTGCCAGAGATAGCACTCCTGCATTGCAGCATGCTCAGCTTAACAAAGGTAGTACATGATGTGACAGAGGACTGAAGCTGTATGATGGGACCCTAGCTGAGCTGCATTTTAGGCCACCATTGCCTGCACAGACTTAGGCAAATTGAGAAGCTTCAATGCCACACTCACAGCGAATAGCCTCACCACTGACAAATGTACATGGATTTAAGAGCTTAGACTGGAGCAAAATGAAGAGGGGTAACCCAAGCTTTATAAAATCCAGGTGTTGTCTGACTTAAGCATTTCAACAGGTCACTTCAAATTAAACTCCCTTAAATGGTGTGGGTACACAGCAGAGTATATGATAAGAGGGTATTAACTGATAATCCGCATAGGTGCAGGGGGGATATTTCTTAGTTCAAAATGCACAATAGTATTTTCTAGAATTAAGAATTAATCCAGCAACATTAAAAGTGTGAAGCTTTAAAAAGGAAAAATCTGCTTAGTTTCATTCTACAGGTATTTTCTAGCAAATCTAGATTATTAAATTGCTGTACTAAATCAAAATAAAAATAATGGAAATGCTTATTCCTAGACTAGTTCATTGTGGTCAACATTTAATCTATGAAGAACAGGAGGCTAAAGAATGTACAGTGTAAAATGTCAGAAAAGCAGAAGACATTAAAAACCTTTCGCTCAAATTCCCTGTTTATAATCTAGATTACAGTTTGGAGTAAAAAGTGGATATCCAGAGAGAGCACATTCTGAGTGGCAGCACACAAAACTGCAGTGGTAAAAGCAAAAACAGAGCAAATCTTGGTAGAGCCCTGGAATTTGGCTGGGGCATAACTCCCACCATTGTGAGTTGGCATAATTCCCATCCTGTGGGCCTAATTTGAGAGCTGCTGCTTCAAAAACTGCCTGGAGAGGCATGGCAACATCAGATGTGAGGTGCTATTCTCAAACACATATTCACAAGTTATTCATTGTAAGAGGGTAACTTAAAATGTTGAAGGAGACAGTTATGTCTGGTGTTTCCTTCAGTATAGGTATTTCCCACTTCCAGTAAATGCTAGATGGGGCTCATTTGCTTCACTTTATGACTTGAAAGTACAGATTCAACACAGTATTTGCAAAAACCACAGCAAGTATAGGGGACAAATGATACTACCTAGTGGAACCTCTTATGATAAGGTAAATCCGGTTTAAGGTGTCAGATTTTACTTTGTTCCCTATATTATGCAATCTTCTCCCAGGGCAGCTGACCTTAGTACCTCAGATTGGCCTATACACCAATCTTGCAATGCATGACAGTACAAAGAGGGTCTTAAAACATACTGTTTTAGAAGCTCAATTGTCAACTGTTTGGATTTTCTATCTATTAAAAAAATTGATGGAATGTGGCAGCCTGAACATAATCTTCCAGTTATGCACTTTTCTGGAACAGAACACTCTGCACATTACTTCTCTGCAAGGCAAAGAGTAAGGTCAGGACAGATTATGAACACTTACATTACTGTATGGAATTTTGCTGTTGTCCATCTCTTTCTTCCACAATTGGAGCAGTAAATTCCTGTACTCCTGATTGAAAGGTCCAGAGTAAGAGAGAAATCCAGTGGCCAGAAGAACATTTCCCACTAAATTAAAAATTTGATTTTGAAAATTTTTGCTGCTTGCTGTCCATCGAAGCTGTATGTAAAATATGAAGAAGTCATATTAAGGAGGCACAAAACTAGCATGAAGATCTAACTTGAGAAAAGGGGTGGTGATTTTAAACTAAAAGAGGGTAGAAGGAAGAAATGTTTTGCAGTGAAGGTGGTGAAACAGAATAGGTTGTGCAGAGAGGTGATAGATGCCTTATCCCCGGAAACATCCAAAGTGAGGTTGGAAGTGGCTTTGAGCAACCTGACCTAGCTAAAGACGACCCTTCTCAATGCAGGGGGTTTGGAGATGATCTTTAACGGTCTCTTTCAATTCTAACTTTTCTATGACTTTATGATAGATGCTTTAAAGGAGGGTTTAAATGGGAGGAAGAGGATGACCAACAATCACACGAGGAAGTGGAGGAATGGTTTGGCAAACAAAATGTGTGGGATAATATATACAATAGGGATCTTGTAACCTATAAACCAGGGCTAATGGAGGACCACCCCTAGCATATCCACATAAACAAAGAAGTCCTTGCCAGACTGAATGGTGGAGATAGCTTTCATAGGGTTTCTGGACATTAGCACAGCTGGGCACCTCTCTGAAGTGCTTGTAGACTAACGTGCACAGCATGGAGGCCAAGCAAGGAATTAGAGGTCTGCATGCAGTTATGATGTCATGTGGCTCGTGGGGATGTGGTGAGAAGATTTCCACAACTGGAGTACTGGAACAGGTGTATACAGTCTCGTTAGGAAGGATGGGTTGAGAATGTGAGAAGGGCGAGGGAGCAGCAGGAACAAGTGGACTTCTGCATTTGGGACTTTGGGACAGACAATGAGCCAGCTGAAAACTGACTGTTAAGGATTAGAGGACTGGAATGGGCTACCAAGAAAGGCTGTGGAGTCCATATCTTCAGAGGTATCCAAATTCCAATTAGGCAATGCTCTAAGCAACCTCCACAGTTTGACCTTGGTTTGAGCCAGGCAGTGGTGCTGGGTTGGTTTAGATGACTGAATTCAGAGGTCACTTCCAATCTCAAGATTCTCTGATTTTCTGAATATTATTTTTGAATTTTACTTATTCTTTTCTGATTTCTGCTTCACTCTAAGCACACAATCTGCAATCCTGGTCAGGGCCTACATGTTTAAATTTAGGAAATACACATTTAATTCAGTGTCAGTCTTGCCCAAGGCTTCAATATATACAGTTAATTTTTTTTTTTTTAATGACTTTTCAAAAGCAGAGTGGAATAAGATTTCTCACACGAGCTCATAGCACAAGGCTTCAGAAAACCTACAACAAAGCACAGTTAACTCCCTATTTAGGAATTCACTGAAAAATACGATACAGTATCTAACATTTTTGATTTATGTATTTTGAAATACAGCTATGCAAACAAATGCTGAAGTCCAGTAGGATACAACAGTTCAAGCCAAAGCTTTCTTCAATTCTGACTCTGTGTAATCAACCAAGGATTTACCAAAGCAAATAATCAGACGCAGGGGAGGAAAGAAAAAAAACCCCAGAGTATCCTGCTTCCTCTAGAAACCTCAGGCTGAAGCCAGAAAAATGTGCACAGGAAAGGTAAATTTCATGCTCAGTACAGAGGATGATGATTAGCCCATAATTCTGTAAAAGGCTCCAGTAGAAATTTGTTCTTCAAATATAATTCAGGAAATTAGACAATCTTCAAACTCCTATTCTTGTATACTTGGTGAGGAAAAGAGTAATCCCTCTTATAAATATTTTAGGGTGATTATTTAGGTTAAGCCTAATTCCTCTTCTTACTAAAGCTAAAAGGAATTTGGCTCCTTGGTTTAAATCTGAAATTTATCCCAATATGAGCCTTATGATATGACATAAATCTTCATATAGAAGAATTGTTAGAATGAGAAATTCTTTTTCTTTGTTGAACACATTAAGTAAAAAAACCCTAAAACTAAAGTGTTATCTGACATCAGGATGTCACTATGCCTTTCATTTCTTGAGCACTACTAATAACCATTATGCAGTATTCTCAAAACTCAGCACCTACGTTGTACTGCGAACCTACTCATATGTGCTCGTACCTTTTCTCCACCTAATCCCTCAATCAGAGCTGTGGCACTGTTCATCTTCCTTCTGCATGCCTCGGCATCATCAAGTAAGGCCTGCTTCTCTTTCATGGCACTGTCATACATGGCTCGTACTTGATCGAGTTCCATTTGCTTTTCATCCAGCTGAATTTGTGCATTATTCAGTTCTGTCTGAGCAGCTGCAAGTCTTCCCTCTTGCAAGGCTAAATTTGCCTACAAGCATTTAAAAGTAAAGACCAGTTAATACCTACTATTTGGCAAAGGCAACTGACATTCACTTAATGGTACTTTCTGTACTGGGTACTTTTAAAAAGAATACATGTTGAAGGTGACAGCAGGGTGTTTCTTCCTTTTCTACATTTCAACCTGAAACTGGAACATAAGCATAACATTAAAGTTATTCAATGCAATCTTAAAACATTTTAAAAGCATTTTCAGAACAATCTATTGATCATACAATACTTATTTGAAATCACAATACACCTGAAATAGATATACATAAGGCAGCTCCTATGATGTTTCCTGTATTATTTTTTCAGTGCAAAACAAAATTAAGACTGGATTATACCATGGATTATAAAATAGCAATAACGATAAATACAACAAGTGTAATTTTTTTTCTCCTCTGGAAACTGAAACTCTAGAGATTTTTCTCACATCTCTATATAAGTCTGAATGATGAGTTACAACATTTAAATGTGGCCTCTTAACTTCTCTATTCCTAACAGGGAACAAGAAAATGTTCTCTGAATTCAGACTATTTGCAAAGGATTAAGAGTGACAAGGTTCGCATGAAATTCACACTTACAGATAAAGGTTGCTTTCATTTACTCTGAATATTTTAAACAACTTGTTCAAATATCATGCATATTTTAATCCATTTTCTGCTATAAGAGTTATGAAGATCAAAACAGAAAATCTGTAAAAACTGTTTATTACAAATATGAAACCTGGTGCTCACACTGTATCACATCAGAAGAGTAACAGCACAAGGAATCTCTGGGATAACTCTTAGTAAACAGTCTAAGCACAGGTTAGGCTTTTACATCAGCTCTCAACTAAAAGCAGAGCTGTCATTCTTACCAAAATATGATAAAATCAATGAAGTTGTATTGATTTATGAGTTACACACCTAGAGAATAGCACTGTCAGAAAAAAACTCATTTACTGTAGCCACTGTGCTTATTGACAGATCCTAGAGATAAAAAAACCCCATTTTCTAATGGAGATAAGCCAGCAAAATGGCTGCTTATAAAGTTTCTATCATGTAAGAATGCTCAAAAATTTTCAGTTTATCAAAGAGCACATTAAACAGCATCTCCTAAACACTGCTAAATCAGTGAGTCTTGTTAAGACCCAGCTAAGCAGATTTCCGAACCATTGCTGTTACTTTTTAGTGAATTGGGGACTACCAGGAAAAGTTTCAATAAAGGAATTTTGATGCAGTGTAACCGTGTAGGTGATGCAGTGTGACTGTGTCCTGCTCCAGGGGAAAGGTGGAGAAAGTGAGGTAAGAGAGAGTGAGACAGTGCAGGACTTTTCCTGGATATTAATAAGAAAGGCCTGGCAACAAAGGTCTTAATAAAAGAAGCACTCGTAAAAGAGCCATAATAAGAACATAGACAGCAAATCTTACATCCCTTTGGATGCTAGACACCCCACTTTCATCAAACACAGTCTGGGACAGATCCTGCCCATGGTGAGCAAACTCTCTTTTTTGGTCATTATAAATTCCTCTTCATGCTCTGCCTTAATGAAGCAGTTCTCTTACTAAGCCATCTGTTGTCAAGCCTTTCTTACTGAGACTCTGAAGAGCCCTGCACCAGCCCTCTCTTACCTCATCCCTGCCTCCTTTCCCCAGCGCAGAATATTCTCTTAAACTCTCTGAGGGCTACAAATGGGACTAAACCAACATTACGACACCCTATTTCACCTCCTGCTGACAAACAGTAAGGTTGCACAGGGAGATCTGGGAAAAACAGCCCAGGCAGAACAGCTGGAACAACAAAGACCTTAACTTGTCTGTGCAGATTCATATTTCACCTTGACATTTATGACAGTAGGACATGGACCTCAATGGAAAAGGATGGCCATGTGAATTCCCAATACCTATGACCAAGGAAGCCTGGTAAATATGAACAAGAGGCACCCATACAGCAATAAACTACCCAGAAAACTGCCAAAATCTGATAAAACAGACTGCCCAGATCTTAAAAGCTCTTAAAAAGCTTCCATCTGTGAAGATGTAGGGAAAAAAAAATTCAGAAGAGCAAAAAGAAAAATACTGTGTATTCTAACATTAAAAAAATATATATCCTAAATTACACAAGACTTTATGGGATCTTTAGAAGACAATCTAGAATAATAAATTATTTTACAGACAATTTAATCAAAGTTTTCAGTCTATTTCAGATCATATAACAAACCAGTAAAACATTTATTGTATTAGTTTGATTTGTAGGCTGCTTAATCATATGTGATGACTCAGAGTTATGACTGCTACCATAGCAGGATGACCAACCTATAGGAATCCCAGAGGCAGAAAGTCTCTTTGTATCAGATTACCTATGCAATCATCACTATTTGCCCTCTCCCTGTCTTTCTAACTCCAGATTTCAAAATGGTGTGGGTACAAACACAGCTTTTGTATTGACATCACTGGCAGGCTGCCTGGCAGCTTTCTCTGCAGAGCTTTGCCACGAGAGCAACAGCCAAGTCCTTCTGCCAAGGAGAATCTTCTGCACAAGAAGGTTATTACAGTCACAAGCAGCTTCAGACAAAGATTTCCAGCCAATTACAGGTGGGAAGGAAATTTGTCTCTCAACCACAAAAAAACACTGTGGCCTCACACCCTTCATTTCATGCCTCTGAGTCATGCAGCAAAGCAAGGATTCACAGTTTATTCCAGTTGGACACAATGTGAAAGCCCGAATAAATGGATTTCATGTGAATGAATCATTAGGATTTGAGATCCACACTGTTATCTGTGCTCCCAGAGAGAGGGGAGCTAGAACATGCAGCTTCGACCTTTTCTTGCCACTAGCATTGTGGGTACCACACAGGCAATCCTCTCATCTGCTTCAGCCAATGCCTCTTGCCTGCATGCAGCAAGTGCAGACAGTACCTGTGCCAGTAAGGGCCACAGACTAAACTGTTATGCATCTACTTTGCCTCCTCCAAGATGCCTTCAGAGAGTACTGCATAGCAGGTAGTGAGATGGTCCTCGCCTGTTTAATCTTTTTGCATACTACATAAAATTATGTAATCACAGTCCACAGCTATACTGCTAAATCAAACATGCCCAGGACCTTTCTTTGGCACTGACGTTAACTAGCATAAAAGAGCTCACACTAAGCTCTCCCAGCCCTAAACCGGCACACCTGCATGCAAACAGACTCATTAAAATGGCTCCTCAACCAAGGGAGTTCCTCAAAGTTGCCCAGACATTGCTGAGAAAATGCTGCTCAGCCAAGACCAAATTCACACCAGAACATTCAACACTGCAGATGATCACTTCCCAATGTCTAGAAAATTCCCTAACACTGTTTAATTTATTAGAATTGGCATAGCCATGAGTTTCTCGTTGATTGATTGCAAAGTCAGTTTTGCAAATCACCAAGCATATCTGCCCCGATCCAAGAAGGTATTTAAATAATAATGCCTTCACCAATTAAAATCCTCACAGCATTCAGTGCCATCCCTGCTCTTGAGCAGAATGCCCAGATCACTCTGAAGAGCAGTTAGTGCTCAGTAAATCCAGGAAAAGTTACCAGAAATAAAAGAAATCAGAAGAAAAAAGTGGCTGAGACTTGATAGCTCAGCGTATTTTTGACACAGACAACCCACTGGCCTTGTACCATCTTGCTCAGAGCCTCACTATCATGCTAACTTTGGATTAATTACTGTTTAGGGAAACATGTTGAGAGGCAAACACACGCAAAGGTTTTGCACATGTTCCCAAAGTAATGTTTTCTCTTCAGTCTGAACAAATTATATGCTTGCACATACATGCACAATGACATGAATAAGTTCTTGGCCTCAATTTCTTTGCTAGGTCTGACCGTTCTGCCCTAAAAGGCACAGAGAGAGATCAGGCTTCCTATAGGCTTTCCACAGACTCTGCCCATTACTGAAACGTTCTTCATTTTTCCTGTTCAGCTACATGTACTGACTGAAATCTGTTTCGTTAGATGATCTAAGCCTCCCCTTCCCCCCCCAGAGTAGATGCTTTCCTTCCTCAGCTGTTGTGAGCCTTGAACTGAGACATGAATGCTTGCTTGCCTGCCCAGCGGGAGCACCTTGACAAGGATGCACTTATTTGAGTGGACGTTCCTGGGCTGCTACCTCTTCCTCAGGTGCAAGATTTCCTGTCATTGCCTGCTGTGGTTTTTAGTTCAGCATGGCGACAAGTGAAAGCAGAAAGGGCAAGGCAGTCCCGCAGTTGAAAGAGAGTTTGATGGAACAGTCCTCGGTATGGGACAGAATTTATAAACCGTGGACAAATTTCCCTTCATTTTCATAGCAGCTTAAGGAAAACTTAATTAAAAGCACCGGAGAGAACTCTGAAACGACACCCCTATACACAGTACCTTAACTGGAGGCTGTAGGAGTTTAGGGGACCCTAGGTCCCTCTTAACGAAACCACAGGGACAGAGGCCCACCCCAAGGGAATATTGAAACTTTATTACTCCATTCCATCTCCTGGTATCACAAATTAAAAGCTAGAGCCTGAGTGACCTCTCCCTGCCTCTCTCCCCTTCCCAGGGCTGCTGGGGGTTGGCAGGCAGGGAACTGCGCCACCGCGGCCTCGTGGGCCCAGCTGCGGGGGCGCTTTCGGCCTGCCCTCAGGCCGACCGCGGCTGGAAGGCCTGGAAGGTTCTAGAAGGCCAGTTCGGGTCTAGCGGGTTTTGTACTTATTCTACCTTATTACCTTTTGTATATATGCTCCTGTAAATAGCCGGCGTGCAGTATCGTCCTTACTGCTGCAAAGGGCTGAGAGTCATTTCTGTCCTCCATCCCGGCCATGCTGGTGGCGCAGCCTGGGGCAGAGGCTGCGAGAGCCAGGGCGGAAGGCAGAGCTTCGTCACTCTGCTGCTGCCTTCTTCAGCTAGACAACAACAGCAGGCGGTGCTTGGGAACAGGCGGGTCCATGGAGCAGGCTTCCTCGCTCGGTATCCCGACAGAGGGCACAGCTCCGCGTCGCGGGGAAGGCAGCGCCGCT
>VWZI01019341.1:257337-364233 GCA_013396835.1 Psilopogon haemacephalus
CGCCGCTGCGCCACCGCCAGCGCTGGGCCACCACCAGCGCTGCGCCACCGCCGCCGCTGCGCCACCGCCAGCGCTGCGCCACCACCGCCGCCGCTGCGCCACCAGCAGCGCCGCGCGGCTCGGGCAGCAACCTGCGCCCGGGCTGCCTGCCTCTGACCCTCTCCTACAACCTTCGGCTTGCACAACCTGGGTGGCCACTGCTAGGAATGAGTTGTTTTGCACACTGCATTTACTAAAGGATAAGTCAGTATTAATTAGTTTTCTGAAGCTGTCACATTAAAGATAAGTGAGGCTTTGAGGCGCTGTTAAGATGCAATTTTGGACATACTGGATGGATTTTGAAGAGAATTTGTCTCCTAGAACAGCAGTTAAGATAGAGCAGCTTGATTAATTAATTCAATAAACCTGCTTTTAGCACTAGAAGATTTAGCCTGTGCTAGGACCTTATGCAGTTTAATTGTACATTTATTTTCAATTATTTTTCTAGCATCACTCCAGTGGTTCCTGTGATACCCTCCAAATACTTTAAACATTTCTTCCTTCTGTCATCTCCAGTTCTAAAATATTTGTGACTGTTGCTGTAGACCTGACAAGAGGCATCACTGCGCTGAGAAATGCGTGTTCTGTTTTTTTTATCTGACAGTGTGACAAGAATGGCAATACTTGAATACAAAGTTAAATTTATACATAATCTTAAGTCATATATATTCAAATAAAAACTGTAAGAGCTCTTCTGCTGCTGTCAGAGTTGCATCTGCATATGAAGCCACTCTTTTCCCCTAGGTCTTGCTCTATTTTATAGCTCTCAATAGTCACATTTCAAATCCTGTTTTCATTAGTGAACATCCCATTATTTGAAAAGGAAATTGCTACTTATATATCACAGAAATATAGTCTTCTCCATCAGTTACCTGAGTCAAAATACCACGCTTTTAACAAATTTGATTGAGATCTGTCTGGACATACTAAAAGAATATGCCAAGAGTTTTGAATATACCATTGATACAGTGCCGTACACAATAGGAACGTAAGTGCAGCAGAAGCACAACTGATTGAATCTATTTCTTCAGAAAAGAGCCATAAAATCTCCGGTAGAAGCAATGATTATAAATCACTACATAAATATTCAAAGTTCTTTTAATACCCTCTTAAATGAAACATTTTCAAGACAATAAAGCTATCTGTAGGAATGCAGACAATGGTATCTGACCCCTTTCTATTACAGCTCAATGTTACAACAGAATTCTATGCCTGATGACTTCTCACTTTACTATATACACACTCACGTGTAGCAGTTTGATGCTCCAAATTTTTCTTAGAGCTGAATTCCAGCTAAATTCACCAAGGAATGGGGGTCCCTCCACCCCCAGACTCTACTGAGACCACAATGAGTATGCTCCACTTCAAAGACCTACTTGGAGAAATCCCATGGGCTAAGACTCTAGAAAGTGGGATGCCCAAGAGAGCTGGGTAATATTCAAACATCACTTCCTCCATGCTCAAAGTAAGTTCATTTCCTTGAGTGAGAAAATGAGTAGAAGAGGCAGGAGACCTGCACAAATGAGCAAGGAGCTGCTTCAAAAACATCACGTGGAAGAAAGAAGCTCAGTGAATGTGACAAAAGAGACTGGCCACTTGGGAGAATTACAGAAACACAGTCAGGGTATGTAGGGATGCAATAAGGAAGACCAAAGTCCTCTTAGAATTAAGTCTGGCAAAGGAAATAAAAGAGAACAAGAAGGGCTTCTTCAAGTACATCAGTGGTAAAAGTAAGAATACAGAAAAAGTGGGCCCACTACTGAATGAGGTGGGAGCCCTGGTAACATAGGATGCAGAGAAGGCAGAGTTACTGAATGTCTTTTTTTGCTTCAGTCTTTACTGCTAAGACCAGTCCTCAGGAATCCCAAAGTCTGAAAGTAAGAGAAAAAGGCTGGAAGAAGGAAGACTCTCTGCTGACCTGTTGCTAGTGATGCTCCCCAGGGGTCATTACTGGTGTGCTGGTTTGAGGTTAATTGGAATATTGTAATGAGAGAAATGAGATCATTGTTTGTAAAAGAATAATAATGATAAAGTCTGTATTGTTCTTTGGTTTGCTGAAAGGGATAAAAAGCCCAAATGTAAATAATCTGTCCCTCCTTGCTCTGGGACGCTTCTCCCTTTCACATCCCTTTTGCTCTACTATCTTCCACTAACAGATAACAAGTAAGCTTTGCTAAATGTTTTGTCTCATTGTGAGAAAGAAAGAGTGGCTTTGAGCCCCTTCCTGGCAGTTTCTTTGTCTGAGAGGGAATTTGGATTTCTGTATTATTTCTAATTGGTATATACTTGTAAATATTTTGTGTATATATGCTTGTAAATTTAGCTTTGCTGGAAACAGAGCTTGATCTTATTTCCAAGCTGTCTGAGCTGGGGTGGTAAATTTCAAGGTGGGGTGGGGGGTGGGGGGTGGAATTCCTAACCCACCACAACTGGGTCCAGTCTTGTTCAGCATCTTCATCAATGATCTGTAAGAAGGGCTAGAGTGCACCCTCAGCAAGTTTGCTGATGGTACTAAGCAGGAAGGAGTGGTTGATACACCACGAGGCTGTGTGGCCATTCAGCAAGACCTGGACAGACTGGAGAGCCGGGCAAAGGGGAACCTACAGAGTTCAACAAGGTTAAATGTGGAGTCCTGCACTTGGGAAAGAAAGAAACACACACCAGTACAGATTAGGGTTTGACCTGCTGGAAGGCAGCTGCATGAAGAAGGACCTTGGAGTCCTAGTGGATAAGTTATCCATGGAACAGCAATGTGCCCTTGTGGCCCAGAACACCAATGATATCCTGGGGTGCATTAAGAAGAGTGTGTCCAGCATGCCAAGGGAGGGTCTTCTCCCCTTCTACTCTGCCCTGATGAGACCTCATCTGGAATATTGTGCCCAGTTCTGGGCTCCCTGGTTCAAGAGGGAGAAGAAAATACTACAGAAAATCCAAGGGGAAGCTATGAGGATGCTTAAGAGACTGGAACATCTGTTTTATGAGGAAAGGCTGAGAGATCTGGGGCTGCTTAGTCTGGAGAAAAGCCTGAGAGGGGATATAATTACTGTTTACAAGTATGTAAAGGGTGGGTGCCAAGAAGAAGGGGCCAGTTGCTTTTCAGTGGTGCCGTGATAGGATGAGTAGCAACAAATATAAGCTGGAACACAGGAAAGTGAACATCAACACGAGGAGAAATTTCTTTGCAGTGCAAGTGATGGAGCACCAGAACAGGCTTCCCTGAGAGGTTGTGGAGTCCCTTTCTCTAGAGACCTTCAAAACCAACTTGGACCTGTTTCCATGTGGCCTGTCCTAGGTGATACTGCTTTGGCAGGGAGGTTGGGTTCAATGATCTCCAGAGGTCCTTTCCAACCCTTACCATTATTTTATTCCACAATTCTATGATTCCCAAGCCAGTAGGACTGAGGAGGTTTCCTTGAAACCACAGTGCCTGGCCCCAAGTCCAGGGGCAGATGCCCTCTCAATATCTTCTATTTGCAGCTAGCCAGGCTCTGTAGAGAACTGTGATGAAAAGTGCCTTCACACAGTAGCCACTGCACTACAGGGCAGCTGTGTAAAGGTCAAAATTTGGCAGGACATATTTAATTTCTGCATCCTGGACTTCACAACTGGATGCAAAGAAAGAAGAATCTCTGGTTACCTGTAATCTTTTCCAGCCAAAATGATGCAACATTTTTTTCCAATTGACTGTAGTCATCCCTCAGAAAATTATAATTAGTAATATGAAGTACCTTAAGAGGAAGAACTTCTTTATTAATTCCATAGAAGTAAGCCATTGCTCGTGTCCATGAGCAAAGACCTGCAACATTTCCACACACTTTTTTAGCAATCTCCAGATTATAGTCCTCCATATCCAAATAAGGCTCCAAAAGCTCCACAGTTTCTCCTGTAATTGTGTCCTAGTCAATGGGAAGGAAAAAATATTTTTTGAGATGGGTCTCAGAATTAAGTCCGCTTCACATGAAACATTTTTCTTTTTAAAAACATGGTGCTATCACTTCCTGTAGAGGATACTACCAAAACAACACTTTTGCCTTGCACTGTTATCAAGGACAGAACTTCAGTTGGGTTTTTTTGGAAAACCAAGTGAGAATAGCTCTACTTCCATGGCAGCAGGATGACTTGAGTTTGCGTTTTATATCCTCATTTCACCCAGAAGATTTACAAACACTAGTTGTTGCTCCATGACAACTTAAGCTGATCGAAGTTATTGTTGCTCTCCCCTTCAACCAGATGCTCTTATGAAATGCTCATCTTTAATACCATCACTGACATTCAGCGAGCTAGTTTGGAAGCTGATACAACAGAGACCTAGGTCAGCAAATTAGTGATTAGTTTTCTTGTAGTTCCTGTAGTTCTCTGAATAACCTAACCACAACATCAGACAGGCACTGACTTCACTCTTCCTTAACCATAAAAGCAATTTATTTCAGCTATTCACCTCATTATTCTAATCTCAGATATTTTCTCCCTCTTCACAATCTATTGAGAATGTGAAATTCCTGATCTTTGCTGGTGCTGGGAAATCTATAATTACCTAAGCGTCAGAAGAAATGCAGTTCATTTCCTTAAGCAATATAGAGAGTAGAAGGGCTTATATAGGGTAACAATGGTTACCTAACAATAGAGGCATTAAGAATCTTCCCCTTTTTTTGGCAATGTATTAATACTTTCAGTGCATCTGAAAATCATCTTCCACTGTCACTGCCAAACAGTATATCCTCTTCCTAATTTTCTGCATAGCAGAAAGGACTGTCTTGTACTTGGACTGAATCCTTACTACTGTAATAACAAAGACATTCATGGTATTATTTTTAAGAGTGGACATAGTGATGTTCTCACTATGAGCATTTGCTGAAATGCAAACTAGTGCTGGACCAACACTTAAGACTTTTTCATTCTCTTCCTCAAAATTATGAGCAAGCTGGCAAAGGTGGGCAAAATCTCTGCTCATTAACTCAAAAAATACCCTGCTTTTCCTTCTAAGTAATGAATTCTAAACCCAAGGAACTATTTCATCCACCACTCTTCATTGTCTGAAAAAAATATGGAAAGAATAAAACTTTCACAAACAAGTAAGCAGTGAGGTCTACTCAGAAGCCCAGACTAGATGAGCTTTCTTCTCATACATACCCAGTCTCAGAAATAAGAGGCAGGAGGGCAGTATGTGAAATACTGCAACAGAGACAAAAGTAGTCTGGTGTTCCCCACCACATTCCTCAGTGTTACTTCATGCCACGACTTGGTCCCACAGAGGTTAACCAGACTCCTCCAGGGAAAGCTAAATGTGTCACAAGCTACCAGTAAGAACAGATACATTTTTATAGAGCACTGAAAATGGAAGCCTCCTTCAAAGGAAGTTTGAGTAAGCAGTGCATAATTAATCCCCATTACCTTTAAACTCAGTTCCTCTTCCTGTTTAGTGAAGACAGCATTTGGAAAAGTCTCCCAGGAAGAGACTATCTACAGAGGCAGTGCAACTTTCTACATGGTGCCTTGTCAGTGTGTCTCACTGGGGAAAATGGCTCTTGAGGACAGTGAGAACTGTGTTTTCAAGCCACATTTGCACAGCAAAATTACTCCAGTAGCTTAGGAAAGGCACCAGAAAAATGAACAGCCGCAGCAGACTGAAAAATTGGTGTACAAATAGAAGAGTATGTTCTGCAGCATTGCAGAAACCCCAGCTCCTGCCAAACCCTGCTGCCTAGTTTCCTGAACTTTAAAGTTGCTCTATGATGCTGCCATTCCATATTCCAGCCTAGTTCTTTTTCTAATCCAGCTGCCTGTGATAACTTTCTTCACTTCCCTGCAGAGAAATTTCACCTATCTCACAGTGAGTGAATTTTTCTGTAAACAGGACAGGTTTCTGTCCTGACAGATATAAAAACCTGTGTTTGCTTTTATTTTTCCTACAGTCAATACTAAGGTTCTAAGTTCATTATATATTTCACTACTTTTCTAGTGAAAGAACCCCCAAATTCCCAAATAGCTCAGTATGCTTCCTGACAAGATGCACATCATCTTCTGTAGCTCCTCACCAAGGAGTTCAGGAGATGGAACTCTAGAGTGCCATACATGCAAACAGGCCTGGTAGCACTGGAGGTGAGCCATTTGAAAACTCAGCAGCGTGCCCTTTTAAGGCAAATTCCTACTGAGAAACAAGAGCTGCCTGAGCAAAGCCAACACTCAGCTTTTCAAGATTTGATCTAGTGCTTGGGGTACTTGTGTCTGCCATCAAAACCAGGTGGCCCAGGAAAAAGACTCCTGAAGCAATGAGTCATGAAAATGGAGACAGAGTAGCAAAGGTACCTACAACTACAAGCACACTAAATCCTCATCTGTTTCAGACTACCTTTGAAGGCAGAAGACACTTTCCCATGACCACATGATCTAAAAAGAGTTATAGTGGCACTATTCACTTCATACCTTCTGGAAAGTAAGCAACATGCTAAGAAATCCTGAATTATTCATTAGCTTCAGAGCCTCAGTCCATGAAGGCTTCACAGATGGGCGTTCCTGATCAGGTGTTACTGAGTCTATTTTCCTTTGGAAGAGAAGTAGCACACAATCCATAATTCTCATTATCAAATGAGGAGGTTTACCCAGTTTGCGAACAGTTGCAATGTCAGAAGGTTTTATTGTCTGAAAAATTGGAAAATAAAGTAAGTCATTTACTTAAGCAATCAGTAGACTGTAGAGAAAGATGTTTCTCAGGAAGGTTCTACGTGTAATGCAACTGCTGCTGGTTTGGAGGTCACTGACAAACAGTACAGCAGAAAGTTCTTAGAGGTGGTACCAGTCAACGGCTGCTTTATTAGTTACCTCTTCACAGCCTGAGTTTTCTGGGGATTTTTTCTGCAATGACTAGCAAGTCAGTGCTAGTACTTTCAAATTTTGTTTTTCTAAAGTCAGAAGTGTAAGCCATTTTACCACAGATAACAACCATTACCTACATAAGCACATTCAGAATATCTTTGATCCTGACCTGCAGGGCTGCCTCAGCTTCTTCCAATGCAGGCCTTGCAGCTTCAAGCTTCTCTTCTGCTGCTGCCTTATCAATGGCAATGTCATCCACAATGGCCTGAGCCTTGTCTTTCACCTTCTGCACCTGCATTTTCACCTTTTCAGCAGCTTGGGCTTTCATAGTTACTTCCAGTAAAACTTCATCAGCTTTTTTTGAAGCTACAGCCAAATCTTTCTCCTTCACCACCAACTCTTCGGAGAGCTGATTTACTGAAACCTCAGCTTCCATCAGTTTTGCAAGACCTGTGTTGAACAAATTCCATTTTAGTAACAGGGCGCCTACTGAGTGAAGAAGTCTGGGCACCTGAGTGATCCCATTTGTTGAACAGCAAACTTAAGCAAGGGCAATGTCTAGTTGTTATTTAATTATTTTCAAGAAAACTTTTGAATGGGTAAGAGCCTGTAGAAACTGTTGATTGGTGACTTGTTTATACTCTTAGATATTAGAAAGACAGTAAAAATTGAGAAGCATCAGTATTGTGAGTGGCACTCTTGGGAAATATTTGTACAATTTCAGCAATCCTTAAGAAGTTATAGACTGCATCCCCTCTGCAAAACAGGAGCAACCTGGCATCCTCGCTTGTGCAAGTCAAGACAGAAGGAAACTAGGCTGAGCCCCTACATTCCATATTACATGAAGGCCCAGATGAGATGAGGATAGAAGAAACTAGAGACTCGAGCAATTTGATGCTCCAAGGGTTTTAGCAAATGATAAGAATATCATCTAGAAAAGCTTTGAGTACAAAAATTTTCATACATAAAAATGCATGCATCTAAATGTAAATGCATCACATAAATCTTTCTGACCCTCACATAAAAGCATTTATTTTCCTTCTAGGCACCCAGCCACACTCTATCTATGGAGTTACGCATGTGTAGCTCACTCATGCAATTGGCAACAGGGGGAAAAGAAGCAATTTAAGTTCACATTCACTTCCAAACACCCTTCAGTTTTGGAAGCTGTTTAGTTGTTCACTGGGTAAGTCCTTGTGCAGGGCAGTATTTTGGAAAGTTTACATTTAGCATAGAACTATTTCTTTAAAAATATTTTCCAGAAGGACTGAATTGGAACGTTTTTTCACTTTCCCTTGGATTTACTTGTAGCACGTTTAAATGTGAAAACTAGGATCTCAGTGGCTCCTTGGCGTGCATACATGTTCAAAGCAGGAGTTTCAGGTACTTTAACTGCAAACTAATACTATTTTCAAAACTCCTCTGCAATCTATGACATTCATAAGGTTCACTGAAATAAAACCTGTATGCATTTCATAATCACACACCACAGCTCTGAAAACAGGTGCGTGCTTCCCAATGCCAGTGAGCTCACAATTTAAATCCATCCTTCACATTCTTTTCCCCAGATTTTTCTCACCTTTTAAAATCCAAACAACTAAGCAGAAATCAAGCTGGTTTTACAGTACCTGTCCTCATGCGCTCAGACAAGCTTGCGACACTGGCAAACTTCTCCTTGTAAATAGCTTTGAAGCCTCCAATGAAGGACAGGTAAGATTTTGGAGTCACAAACGTTCGTCGCCTGTACCGTTCAAAGTATTCAACACAGATTTCAGCTACAATATCTTGGAATGTTCCCATGGTGTTAACGACACTCTGCTTCACTTCATCTGTGCACTCAACATGGTAGGAAACTAAAAAGTGCTGGGCGACTGCTACAAGAGCATCTTTAGGCCAGCGCTGGAACCAGTCGATAGTACAGCCTGAAATCAGTCCTGGAAATTTGAGTGCACGACTTCTGAACTTTTCTCCAACAGGAGAAAAACAAAGAACCACATGCAGGTTCCTCCGGACTCGGGAAAGAAAGTAATTATAAAGATTTTCAGCGGTGGGCGTACACTTTGGGTACTCCTTCTTCAGTTCTGGTATCAGGTCTTGTGTGATTTCACCTATTTCATCCCGTGCAAAAAGGTTTGAGACTTCACCTGAAGACAAAACATTGTTCATGTACTCGAGAAAAGATTCATCTCTGATTTCATTGTCTGTGAATATAAAGACAATGCCCTTTCCTTCTTGCCCAGCAGTGCGGTACAAGACTTTCAGATCATCCAAGAGGTTGTTGGTGGCATACGTTCTGCATAACAAAAGAATTAAAGAGAGAACAACGAGCGCAGATCACGTTAGGAAACACCTGTCATCTGGCTCAGCTTCACTATGGCATGAAAAAACATCTGAATAAGGAATTTATACTGTATCTCCTGGTTTCATTATTAGGGCTTTTCCTCACAACATTTTTCCCAAAGTGAATGATCAGTACTATAAATGACAGGGAAGGAGTGTAACGTGTTGGAAAATAAGATGGTAGAGCAATACTATGTCTAAGGTAATTACGATGCTGCTTTGCCTCCCTACAGTTTGCAGATATACATCCTTTATTACAGCTGGATTAAGTTGTCAAGTAGGTTCTGATATCTGTAACTATTATGTGAATACAGATGGATTATCTTTCAAAGCTATTGAGAGCAGGCTAAAGCTGATCAACCCTGCTGCAAATGGAGACATAACTGATCCTTCAATATGCCTCATGTACACAAGTAAGAGTCTAATGAAGTCCACACAAATTCAGATAAAGATTTTTAATTAAGTTAATAAAATGGCAGATTTTGCCAATTGTGTTCTTAGCCAATTCAAACTGAAATTCAGTATCTCTTTTCTTTGAAACCAGTTTCTTATTTCCAAGAGTCTCTTCAAAGTCATTAAGTAATGCTTGCAATACATAATTAACCTGTTCTTCAGTATTTAGTAATACTATATTTTTATATTAAGTACACCACACAGAAGGTCTTCTAGCTCCATCTTACCATTGCTTTATAAATACCCCTAATGCAAGCACTGCAGAACTTGTAAAGCAAACGAACTCTTCAGCTATAGTTATTACACTGCTTTGTGGTACTCTGATAAGAATTCCTCTACTCAGTCAGAATAGCAGTCCACCTAGCTCAATACTCTTAACACCAGCAATGGGAGATGCTACATAGACAGAAAACATGACCTAGCATCCACTCTTCACTGCTCCTTTATTCTTAGCCACACCGTACTGAGAGTTGTTGCATTTGGAATGTTAGAAGATATGTCCATCTTTTCCTCCTGGTGTTCACTTATAAACCTGCTGATACTGTCTTCCCACACAGTCTCCTGTAGCATGTTACAAAAGATGACCATCTACTGTGTAAATACACATTTTCATCTGCCTGCGTGTAGTACACCTTCACTTACTTCAGTAAAAGAACCTTTCCTAAGTGACTGAAATATTTATTTGCCTTATTAATGCATTTTGAATTTTGCAAGTCTAGAGACTCTACTTCTGACTACTCCTTTTTCTTTCCCTCCTTTTTTTTATTCCCACTGTCCACTCATCCTGCATCTGGGACACAGGAAGAGGCCGTGGTATGTCTTCTTTCTCCTTTCTCTCATTAGAAACTTCATATCATTGTTCAAAGACCTGACGTATCACTATATGGAAGATTTCTCAATGTGTGGAGTAGTTTACAGACTGAAATACACACTTCTGCCCCTCAGTGCTTACTCTTGTAAACCCTATGTCAAAAGAGAACAGGCTGAAGGTAGCAATTATCCCCAGTCACTTCAAGTATCTACAACTTCCTAAACTCTAGAACCATAATCTATGAAGTCATTGACAGCAGTTGCAACAATACAGTCTAGACACAGAAGCATCTACAGAAAAATTACTATTTCCCTTGGCCATCAGTATTTTCCCACTAGGCAGAACACAGCAGTAGATTATTCCATGTGACCTTTAGTGCAAAGTGGTGTTTCAGTGGGATTTCATAAGGGCACCTTGCAGACTCAAATGCTGAAGCAAGGACAGATTTCTTGTCAATAGCACAAAGGCAGCAAAACAAAGACCCAGAGTCTGCCATCTACAGACTGCATTTGCACAGATGCTTTGACTTTCATTTCTAAGGCAAATTAAGGAGTATCTGCACATACTGCATTGTTACACTACCTTGTTAGAGTAATCTGAAAGCTCTCATATCCAGCAATGTAGGATGTTAATCTGGTCAGACTCTGTTTTCCAGATCCACCCACACCCACCAGCAGTGCATTTCCTTGTGGAGTACGAATGACACGTGAGATTTTAATCAAATGGGTGATTGCATCCTGTGTATTAAGAGAAAGGGGGATGAAAATGTGTAAAAAATAATGTAATGAAGCACTTCCAAGCAACTGCCTCTGAACAGTGAGATGATCTTGGTGAAGCCTATGCCAAAGCCTTAGTTGTGTACTGATCAAACCAACAAGAGATTTCCCTCTGACTTCAGTGGGTATCAATCCTAGCCCAAGAAAAATGTCCTTGTATCGAGGTCTTATGAAGCAGTATCATAAGCAGTGGTTATATGAAGTGTTGCCCCTCAAAGGACAGAAAGAAAAGGAGAAAGACTGTGGTCAACATCTCCCCCAACCTTTTAGCTGAGCAACTTACAGGCTCAGAAGAAAGAAAAGAAGGGGCGATGCAAAGATGTGGAATAATCTGCAGGAACTAAGGCTGCTGGGAGACAGCAGCACAGCTTCAGAGTTTATTTACAAGGCTCACTGGTTACAGGACTGGACATTCTGAACTACCCCCAAACTGATTTGATGGAAACATACAAGATCCATGTAGCAGTAAGTGCAAAAGACCAGGCATTTTCTGCATTAATATAATTACAGGCACTAATACCTTGAAAAATACTAAATCCATCTTTGATCCTTTGATGGTTTCATTGTACTGCTGCATGAACATTTGTAACCTTTCAGCCAAATAATCCAAAGATGGGATTGGCTCATAAATTTTAGGAGCCTTCAACTCTGCGTCATCAGGTTCATCTCCAGTAGCTTCTGGGACATCACGCAGGAAATCCACAAAGTATAGTTCTGTGGATTTACCTTCAAACAGATTTTGACCATGTTCTTCAGAAGCAATCTACAACAATACATGAAGGATTGCTTTACTTATGAAACACTGAATTGGCCTTTGTCCATGGCAGACACTGACAGACTCCTTGCCTACCTTTTGCATCATGTCTTCAAACCAGTCTTTATCACTTTGGCTGACAAACCTGTCTGCAATAACACGTCTGCATTCGTGCTGGAACAAGGCTACCAAAACGTTGATGCTGTGGCAGACTTCTGCAGTAACTGTAAGTATTCCTTGCCAAATGCGGCTGAGGTCTCGTAAATTAAAGACGTAATGAAATTTAGCTGGAGTTGGTAACATCTACAAGAGAATGTTGTACGCTGCAGTCAAACAACTACTACAGAAAAATGTTTTCTATCTGCTATTAAATGAGCATGGACATTTGTCACAAGCTTCAAAATCACTACTACAGGTAAAGCAGAAATGCATGCTTGACATGCAAGAGGCAGCAGTGGAAATGGAGGCATGACAGCAGCAATGACCAGCTCTTCAGTCTCACAGAGATTTCACTTCAGTCTCTCCAAAGCTTTTGAGTCTCAGGAGCATGCACTGAAGGGTAGCCAAGACAATGTAGTTAACAATGGCATTGAAGGCCACAGTAAAAATGTCAGCATTGGTGTTGCCTCTGCTGTTTCCTCCAGATCATTTTTGTCACTCTTTTGTCCTCTCCAAGAACAGGCAAGAAATAGTTCACGAGGAAATGAAAAAGTAGATGAGGAAAAGCGAAGAGCAGAAAAAAATGGGGAAAGAGCATTTGGAAAGAAGAAAGCTACCCTTTCCCTACTTAATTACTTAATTAGCAGTTATAAGCACCATGCCTGTTGAACACACTGCTCAAAACTTGGTTGGTTAATAGTTTCACTAGAGCTCACTCTATTTCTCTATGTAAGCCAAGCTTATGTCTAGAGATGAGCTGTTTGGGAAATTCTGACCAATCTTCTCTGGACTAGAAAATAACATTTACCAAATTCGTATCTTTCCACCACTTCCTCCCCCTCCCCCCCTTCTTTTTTCTTTATTAGAAGATCAAACTTTCTATCAACTATGCTTTTACTGTATTATACTTATATAATGTAATTCTTATATTAGCTCTAGAAGGTATATATGTATGATAATGTTTTTGGTCAGCTAATTAGGTGCTGCTAGCAATAACTTCAGAAGAGAGGCATCAACCAGCAATTATATATACAAGTTACAGCTTCACAATATGAAGTATTGGCAGTACAAAAGACCTGAGGTTTGTTGCTTTGTCACGGTACAAATGTTTCCAAGGCTTCTTAACGGCCAGTTTTACCTTTGCCTTTGTCATTTGCCAAACCCTTCTGCTTGTAGGTACTAATGCTGGAGCCAGTTTACATATGTCTGCAGGGAAATGTCGTTCTTCACAAAAGTAGCCTTCAGCTATGGTTCGAAACACTTTGTCAATGGAGGAAGTGGAGGGCAGTGTGCAGTTGTAGATGGTGAACTGGCGTTTCAGGCGCTGAGGAATGTCGTTCCGACCTCCCCCAGGCTGAATCATAGCAGCTACAAATTGGGTATCAACCACATTGGTGAATTCTCCTGGCTTCTCCAAATTGTAGAAACCTTTCTGTTCCATCAGTTGCCTTACAATCTCATTGGTGACCTGGTTACCACCAAAAGGAGAGAAAGGGAGCAGGTAAGTGTTTCAGGACTCTTGACTGGGAAAAGGCAAGAGGAAATCTCCAGTATAATAAATTCCTAGACAGAAGGAAAGACATCTCTCATCTTTCTTAATTTCAGGTATTTCACTGGACACTTTAGCCATTTATAAAGTCTTGTGACATGGTACCAAGCTCTCTGATGCAGTAGATTGGCTGCATGTAAGCAGTTGTGGATGTGAGGTCAGACATTCAGCTGGATTTCCATAGTATAAACCTATGAAAATCCAGTATTTCAGATCCAAGGCAGACTACATTCAGATTGACACATGCACTTAGATAGCGACAAAGAATGCTAGTTTAGCACCAAGTAGAGACATGTATTTGCACATCGAGAGGCAGAGAGATAACAGGATTAGAGAGCTCTACTGGGAGCACAAAAATTACTTCTTCTCAACAGTAGTTTTTCTGAATTTAAGTCATATTTTCAAAACACAGGTCTATAAATATTCATTTAACCCATCTGAAGACATCTTGCTAGTCTTAGATGTCAACTATGAGGTTAGATTTCACTGTACTTTAAAGTCCAGAGCAGATGGAAGAAGGAAAAAGTCCCTGATTGCCTCTTAGATTTGCTTGCTTCCTCTCCCAGTGTTTCTTAACACAGCTGGGATGAAAATTCTGCAAGCTCTGTATGTAACCAGAACAAAAGGCTTAAAAGCTACATTGATTGCACCAGGTGATGCTGACCCTAAATTTTGGGACTGACACTGTCTTGAAGAAATTGCTTTTAGTGGTCTAGTCCACATCAGGATAGCTTTCTCCTAAACCTTTTTGTCCATCAGCAGTCATAGTAAGATCACCAATTCCCAAGTGGTAACACTTTCTTTTTACCTGATCCCCCCATTCATTAATCACAGGCATGTTGATGTCATCAATGAAGACAGTCATTTTCTTTCCTGATGGAGGACCATACGTGGTGCCCATTCTTTTGTCCATGTAACTTTCTATGCTCCTTTGGAACATATGTGGAAGGGTTGCAGAAGAAAAATTTAGGCATTTGGTCAAGTGAACATCAGGATCATACTTGCTTGTGTAATCCTGTAAAATAAACCAGTTTTAAGTAAAGTGTGTCAGTAGCTCCATATTAATTCAGCCAAAAGCAGCCCTGGGGGAAAAAAAAAAAAAATCCAGCATCTACAATAGTCCTGCTACTACTTCAAAATATCAAACATCCCTGGCCTGAAATTCTAACCACTTACTGTTTCAAATAAAGCTTTTAAGTATTAAAAAGTGGGTGTGCTGGCAGGATTTGTGACCCCCTGGGGGATCCACGCTGGAGCAGTGTGCACCTGAAGGATCATGACAAAGGCCTGTGTTGTAGCAGCTCATGGAGGACTGCATCCCATGGAAGGGACCCCAGGAGAGAGTAGGGAGCAGCGTGAGGAGGGAGAAACAGCAGACAGAAGCTGTTATGGACCAACCCCTGCCCCCATTCCCTATCCTCCTGTACAGCTTGGAGTGTAGGAGGTAGAGGAGTAGAGGATGGAGTGAAGGTGAGCATGGGAAGAAGGGAGAGGTGAGGGGTGGCTGGGTTTAGTGCTGCCTTTTTTATTTCACCATTCTATTCTATTTTTAGTTAGCAATAAACTAAATCGGTTTTCCCCAAGTCTGTTTTGCCCATGCCAGTAACTGGTGAGTGGTTTCTCTGTCCTCACCTCAACCTCTCTTGAGTAAAGGGATTGAAACAGTGCCTGGAAGGGGACTTGCAGCTGCCCAAGGCCAAGCCAGAACAATTATGTATACACAACCATGCAAGACACTTGTGTTTACTCATGAAAGCATTTCAGAATCCTTATATGGTAACTGCAGTAGTCCATGGCACATGAATGAGAGCTGTCTTTGAAAGAGGAGAGGTTATTTAATGGAATTATATTTGCTAGTTAAACTGTATGAGAATTTTCAATTCTACCATACCAGTTTGACATTAAATTCTGGATTTTTGCAATTCATGAACTAACAGTACAGAGAATAAAGGTCTCAATTAATGCTTCGTTATAAATTCTTCATTTTGATGTATAGTGATGCCTTAATGATGATTACTACCTAAAGTGTTCTATATTAAAACTTTTTCACTTTTCCATAACAGCAGCTGCTTATATATGGAAACTTCATTTCCACGAGGTGCAGTAAAGTAAAATTCTACAGAAGGTGAAAGCAGAAGGGAAAGTGTTGTGAAGGCAATTAACTTTTACTTCTAACCTTGAATGAGATCAAGTATCTGCTGGCATTGTGCTTCCTTGTGTAAGGAACATACTCTGCTCTATAGAATAGACACGAGGTAAGCACTCCCAAGAATCAGCTGCAATTATTTTTAGGGGCAGGAATAGCAGCTGAAGGCTGGAGGCTGCCAGTGTCTGGCCAAAAACCAGTATGCAGAATATTAAGAGCAGCACCCAGCCCCCGCCTCTGCACTCTGCTAAAATAGTTCTGCCACTGGTGCCAGGAGCAGAGGTTGACATTACTGCGGCTTGCATGCTGGCATCAAGAGCTGAGCTGAAAAGGCAGGATTAATGGCTTCATTGGTATGACTCACTTTATGTCAGGGCTCAGAGAGCACATGGCTGGGGGACACAAAAAGGCTCCAGATTTTAAGAAAGCCAAAGGTCAGTTTAGGGCAGTGCTTTTCAGTTATCTTCCATTTCAAGACCTCTACAAATCCTCCACTTTTGAATGCTGAAAACCATTAAAGCCATAACAGCTGATTTTTTATTTCAGATAAGAGGTGCTAAGTTTGCTGTGACATCTGGGTTTATTCATCCTTTTGACCACTGGCTCTTCTATAGTCAGTTATTTATCTGTTTTAAGTGTTTTAACCTTCATCGCTCGAGTATGTGGAAAGCACATATTTATTCATTCAATAGCAATCTTGCTATTATTTTGTTGTACAGAAAGAATAATGCCATTCTTGGAAAAGGAATTAAGAAAATAGCTAAAAAATACTGGATTTACAAGTAAAGAATGAGGTTCTTTATTGCTGCTCAGTTTGGCTTGTGGAGGGTATACAAAAGTTTAGTTGAGACATGGCACCACCAACAAAGCAGAGGAAACGAAGAAATCTTCCAGGAATTAGTATTTTATCAACAAAATCACCAGTCTGACTTCTCCAAAGAAAAGAAAGCACATGAAAGAGCATTTATTACATGACCTTGTGGCCATGGTTAGCAGTTCAGAAGAACCCTTCATACAAAAGTCTAGGTACTTCTGGTTCGCTGCTGGCAGGCCATGTGAGTACTGGCCAAATGCCCAAGTACAAATGCCAGTAGGTAATCTGAAGAAAAATCAAATTACTCCTAGGCTTCTGTTTAACGTTTGTGCCAAAGTCAACTATTGCAATATTATGTTACATTGTTTCCACTTCACCTACCTTAATCTTAACTGTTTTTCCTGTTCCCTGTTCCCCAATTAGCAGAACAGCTTTTCTTTGCTTCATGACAGTGTGCATGAGAAAGTCTGCTCGGACACTGTCTACATTTGGAACCAGAATGGAAGTATATTCTGGAACCGAATCTTTAGGGTAAATATATTCAGGGACCTGCATAAGAAAGACATGCAAAAAGTTGGAAACCTCCTACCTGCCCACACAATCATTTTTCATCAGAGCACAAAACTAAAGATACTTTAAAAATGGTACATTAGCAAAGCATTTCTTCCTGAAAGCCAAGCAGCCATTTCTAGTCAGTCAGTACTTTGGCCAAGCCTTTCTAAAGGTTGTTAAACTAATAGGATATTTTCACTCCACTATCTTCTGTTACATGAAGAAAGGTTTTCCTTGCTCAGAGTTCTCGGGCAGGCAACAGCCAGTAGATAAAGCTAAGATCACTTCTGTTTCATTTCCAAAGCTATTTCAAGTACAAGTTCCTATTCTCTGCTAAAGGTATTTATGAGCGTCCTGATCTAGTGGGAGGTGTCCCTGCCTATGGCGGGGGGTTGGAACTGGATGATCTTTGAGGTCTCTTCCAACCTAGACCATTCTATGATTCTATGATTCTATGAAGAAAAATTTAAAAATAGTCTTCCAAAAAACTCTTGAGTCTTTGGTAAGGTTAATCTTCCTAAGGAAATTATGCAGGGTTTTAAATAATAAAATAATCTGCCTCTTTCCAAATACATCTCTCTTGCCTACTCATCAAGAAAGCTTAGCATGTCACAGCATACCAACCTTCTTTGCCCAGTGCTCCCAGTGGCCACAGGCATTGATACCAAACTCAAAGATGGTTTCGTCCCCATTCCCAGTTGGAAGTTCTGTCACTGCAGAGTGCTTCCGTAGGAACAGCTCCATTTTCAGCCTGTCATCTGGTTCCAAGAGAGCTCCAGCTGACCACATTACAGCAAAAAGGAACAAGCGAACAATATGCTCCTTGCTGAGCTGCTTCTCATTTTGGTCAGACAATAAACCCTGCAGAGCAGATGCAAATGTAACTGCTGCCCTCCTAGAACAAAGTCCCAGCACAAGTAACAGAAGAGTGAAAGTCACACCTACCTGCAGCAGGTCAATAGCTTGTTTGATGTACATACATTCTAGGACTGGCATTTTTGGTGAAACGGATGAGGAAACAAAATCTATCACGTCCTGGAAAAGAAAAGCATCATTTGAAGAATCTCTACTAGTTTCAGTGGTGTAACTTACTTTTAGATGAGATCAATTTCTTTCAAATGCATTCTAAAATTCATTCCAAACAACATTTTTCCCCATTTCTAGGACATAAATATTCAGATTTAGACCATGAGATTTTTCTAACAATAACATATTAGAAAAGTTACTTCGATGTACCACAGTCAGCAGAATTATTCATATGAGCTCTGTGAAGTAATTTCCTAAAGAGCAATTTGAAGATTACCTTTCAGTGACATCAGGGATCTGCCATTTGTGCTCTCTACTGGACATTTTAACCCACCATTGCCATTTTATGTAGTGGGAAGATAAAAGCACTACAGTTGCTATAATGATATGTATATAATGTACAACCACACCACTATAAATTTTTACCTGCCTGATCTGTTATGACTGCAACACACCTCCCATGTCCTGCCAGGGAAGGCTAAGACAATGAAGACAATCAACAAAGGAAACAATCACTTAGATATATTTGAAAAATCAGGGTGCTGCTTACCCACTTGCTTATCAGTTTTGTTCCGATTTTTGGTTTACTTCCTTTTGCCACTAAATTTCTCAAAGTAGCCTATGATGAAAATGTACTGGCACAGAGACTGAAGCAAAATTGTTACCTGTCCTACTGAGATAAATTGAGTGAGATTTGTGGGTAACACACAAAACAAAGATATGTATATTATGAGAAAAAAAAAAAACCTCACTTAAGCATCTTAATCTAGAATAGAGCCTATGTCTCAGTGGTCTGAGACAGAAAACAATGTGGGCTGAGGCTCTGCTGCTTGGAGAAATTGAGACTGAGAGGTGACCTCATTCATGTTTATAAATATATAAACAGTAAGAGCCAGGAGGCTGGAGCCAGGCTCTGCTGGGTGATGCCCAGTGACAGCACAAGGAGCACGGGGTGGAAGCTGAGGCATAGGAGATACTCAAAATCCACTTGGAGGCTTTCCTGTGTGACCTACTCTGGGCACTCCTGCTCTGGCAGGGGAGTTGGACTGGATGAGCTTTCAAGGTCCCTTCTGTGATTCTGTGATAATCTTAGCTCAAGGAAGGTGAGGGATTTGTTTGAGGTTTGTCTGTCTGTTTTTCAGAAGTATCCTTGTGTTTTAAACTACCTCCTGGGTTTTATATAAGAACTCAGTGGACTTTCAAATGTCCATAAAAAGAATAAATACACTTTTTCCACTGATGCACAACCATCTGATGCTGCCTCATACCTTAGTGCTACTTGCTGTGCCTTCATTAATAATGATTTTATCCTACATGAAACTTTCTGTGACAAATACTACTTTTATTAGCATAAATAGTGAGTATTTCTCGTAAGCAAATTACAATTACTGTAGGAGTTCTCTTACATCTATGTTGGCTGAATTTAGATTGATTTCAAAAGGCCTCTAAAGGTATGCACAAAGACAAAGTTTTTCCTTTGTTACTATATCTCTGTCTATAACCTAGTCCTCATATTCTTAAAAAAATTAGATATCTCTAAGTTGCTCATATCCACGTTTTTCTCAATACTAGCATTAAAGTATTTGGGGTTTGACTAACACTGCTGATGCATCTTATTTCACTCCTTTTTTTTTAAATATGGAGGAAAATAATAACTGTTAAAAGAGCCACCTAACTACAAAAGTAGTGTTGCCCTCATCTGCAAAATAACTGTTATCACTTCCATTTTTTTTAGAAGAAAGATAGCTCATTAAAAGTGAAAGAAAAATGACAGCATGACAGCTTTCATTTACATTTCTATAATTCCTAAAGCAGCCTTCAGCATAGAACTGACTTCATATTTCACTGCATTTTCATCTCTCAATCTAATAAAATACATATTTTTCTGGATTTTATTGTCATTGCTTCAGGCTTGGGTATTTTAAATGTTGTTATTATGATTTCAGAGCAAGTTGTAGCATAAAATAAAAATAGAATCATGGCAAAGAAGTGGTAAATTGACCCACATATACATTACTTTGGGAGCATATTTTAAAATTCATTATCAAAATTATTTCTCTTGCTGCTGCAGTAAATAATATGTCAAATCATTATGCTTTGGAGGTAGAACAAAATGAACAGCTTGTTAAACACTGGGCTTAAACTAAATGGGCACTAAAATGAAACATATCTGTAAGAAGACATTTGTTTCCATTCAAGGCATTCCAAAACTATATCAATCATTGCTTTTATCATGATTTATAAAGAAAGCTTCTGAAATGTCACTCAGAAGTTCATTTAAAAGTGCATTTGTGAAATCCTACAACTATGAAAAATATTACAGGAGGAACTCCCGTGAAATCCAACACCAGCCAGACAAGTAAGCAGGACGAGGCAAGCTGATGGGAAAGCAAAGGATGCAGGGAAGGTGCTTTTCTTCCACAGATATTGGGGAAATCAGAAGATAACAACATGAAATATTTCTTCTGAAAATTCTAAATAAAAAATAAGGATGTCAACGTAATTGAATAAAGTATACTACTGAGATGATGCTTTTAGGCCCACTACTGAGGACAGCCATTCATAGTACTAATAAAACCTTTTCAATGATTCAGTACACAAAGGCCAAATGGAGGGGGAAATATTTCAGAATTATCCTTTTCAATCTATTGATGGAACACATTTTATTCAGAGAACATAACAAAGAGATGCCATCTCAAAAATCTTCCTTGCAACAGCATGATGGACTACAAAATCAGAAGAAGCCACTGCAGTCACCTATGTTGAGCTTCACAACACCATGGAGTACAGAACTACCCTGAACTAGTCTCAACTATAGCACATCTTCTCATAATAACTAATAATAACTAATAGACCAAATACATTCCTGTTGCCAGGAATTAAGGTTCTACCTTTCTGAATCTAGCTTGATTTATTTTTGAATTGACTTTCGTACATTTAAAAGACAGAAGGATGTTTACCCACTCCCTTTATGTCTAACAACTGTTACAGCCAAAAATATTATCTCTGTTTTGCCAACATGCATTATAAAATAACCACAGATTAAACAACTCATTGCCAACTAACCTATGCAGGCAAATCAAAGCATCCAAATTATTTATCTGTTACTGTTTCACTCATTCATTAATATTAAATATATTTTTTTCTGGTTTTGTTTTCTTCTGTTTTTAATGCTTCATCCTTATTTCAATACATAAACAAAGAGAAGTTAATAATTGAAAAAGTACTCAGGAAGACAAAATGCTCATTAAATAAAGAATAAGAAATGGGTTTTTTTCCCTTCTTCTGAGCTGATGGAATTAAGTACCTGAAATACAGCAGCAAAGCAATTCCAGAGGACATCAGAGTACATAGCAGGTAGTGTCTGCAGCCAAGCTTTTAAAATAGGCTTCCAGTCTAACACTGAAGAACTCATGAAAACCATCCCATTACGAGAAACTGTTGCAGGGGAAGCATTGTCAATGTTGTGAGGTTCAAAAATAATTTTGCAACTGGGAGACATTGGAATACGATCTCCATTGGCCAAAGTAAGAGTCTTATTATCATCCAGGACAGAGTTTAGATTTTCAATCCAGATTGCATCAACAGGTCCATCCAAAACTATCCAGATATGCTCACCCTAAACAACAGAAACATACACATGCAGCTTCATGGACATTGACCAAAAGTGCACATTTACCTAATATGGGAGAATATACTTTATACAAATACTGCACATTATATAAACAATGAGCTGTAATTTGGTGCTGATTAACTCAGCATGGGCTGCAATGTTTATAATTTGCTCATTGATTTTAACCCTCCTTTTGCTATCCTGTGTCACACCAAAAAGGATATTAAGGAAGAGTGGCAAATAATACTTTGCTCTGGGTGAAGCACAAAGTTGTCCCTTTCTTCTCAAGAAGTACATTAGCCAACCCAGCATCTACCAGGGTGGATGAAAGCATTTGGCATTAAAGAGTCAGAGACAGGAGCACCCAGTTGCTCCTTGTGGCATGTTACCTAAGTATTTCATGTACAGCTTCCCGTTTTACAAGTGAGAACTGAATGAAACTTCAGGAGATTTGAGTGTACTTATGATTCCATGACACACCATCTGCAGGCTTGATAAGAGAATTGTCTCTATACTGATTTCTTGCCAACATCTCTTACTTTCTGATATAATTAGTGAAATAGAGTGGCAATAACATAAAACCAGACAAGAGAAAATTAACTTTCCTGTCCTCACATCAAAATATGAACAGCTCCTGCTTTTGCACATGAATGATAGGACTAGAAGGATGCAAAACCCTTATAATCTTTTCTGATTTTATCTGGAACTTCAAGTGCTCCCTGGCATACAGTCTGAATTCTAGTCAGACATAAAGCAAAGCTAACACTGTATTCCCCCAATTAATTTTATAATGGGAGATTCTTTTGTATAAGCAACAGGTGATGAGAACTTACAGGAAGACTATTAAATATCTTTATTCACTATCATGATACAACACCCATTACCTTCTTTGCTTTTAAAGTTTTTCTCCACAAAGTAGAGAAAATCCCATCTGTCCAGTCGTTTGTAGCAACATCCAGGGTACCAAACATCTGGGAAGCTGTGATCGCCTTTGGGTTCATTCTCATTTCTTTATGAGGGGCACCACAATCTGTCATTGCTTTCATCAAAATATGGATGCATTTTGTCTTTCCTGCACCAGTTGGACCCAGAGTCATCATACCTTAAAACAGCACAAAGGGGGTTTAAAGAAAAATGTCAAAGTGTGCTAACATTTAATGGCTCTTTGCATCAATGATCCTTGTTTTATTTTTATCAAAATCCAATATAAAAAAGATGTTTCTCACTCCACTTAATGTTGACTGAAACGGAATTTAAATTAAAAGGCCTCTGTAAATGTCTGCTCTATGATGATAGGCAAGGCTATGTGGGTCTGAACCCTCCCTCAGGCAGTTCTTTTCCTAATTGGAAAACACAACTGCCTTTTGATGTTCACACACAATGACATTGACATGACTGCTAGTAAACAAACCCAGCAATTTCTAAACATATGTAATGAAAATAAGTAGTTCCCAATGATGTGCAAAATCAAGCGTACCCTTCTGGAGCAAAAATATAAAAAATAAGTTCTTGTGTCCTTGCATGCTGACATTTTAATGCATCTTTCTTACATAAGAACAGTGGTCAGCAACAAACTTTTACTTTCATCAGTGTATATAGACTGCCTAAGGAAAATAAGCCAGGTCTTCAATCATAAATTGAGCCTACAGTTGATCCTTTTCAGTTACATTTGCTAAATCACCTATTCAAGAGGCTGAGGGTCTGGTCAAAACTGAGGCTTAGATAACTCCTCTTAACACTAAGGGGAAGTGCACAGCACAGGACTTAGCTGGCTTTGAAATTTTCTACAACAAAGGTATGGAACAAACAATCTCAAGGCCAAGTTAGGAGCCTACTGATCTGGATGTAAATTATCAGCTGAGCACAACATTAAGCAGTTATTTGGTCTAACCAATAATGTGAATGAAACACTTGAGGCATTAAGATCTCCGACTGTGCAAAGCAAATGAGTTATTCCTTTTTATTAGTTCCTTTAGTTTAAGCTTGCTATCCTCACATTCTGATGTGAAAATGGAGTGCAAAAACAATGACAAATTCACAAATCTCTGCACCTTTAGTTACACTGGAACTGGATGATCCTTGTGGTCCCTTCCAACCCTGACTGATTTTATGATTCAGTTGTTAGAGGTTAGGGAGGTGGAAGACATTTCCAAGCAAAGGTATTTTAATTCTACTCAGCTCTGAATTGAGAACCTGGTTTTACTACTGTCTTTGGTACCCTTTCTAAGACAGGATAAGCTTTACTCATTAGCCTTTTTTGCACTGTAAAAATGCATGTTCGGACAATCACAGAAAAGCAAAGTTGGAAGGGGCCTCCAACTCCTCCATGCGGCAGAAGGTGAGTTTATGTCTCCTCAGTGGAAATGCACAGAACAGAATAGAAAGAGCAACACTTGGCATTATATTGCATGCTTGGTAGAATCTATTGAGGGAAAGGTTTGAGAGATCCCTTTTTGTAATCTTCTCAGCATCATGTTCTCACAGTAACATTAAACATGAGCTTCATGACTGAACTGTGTCTGAGGGCAACAATTGTTTTCAGAACATTGACCTAAATGGGCTGTTTCTGAATTTTAATGTGCACTCTATATTTTAATGTGTCCCGGAGAAATTTCAATCACTCAAGGCCACACTCATATTTCCCATAAAAATGGTAAGAAAGCTAAAATCTCACTATGTGCACTGCACACTTAAAAAAAAAGGCCATAACTGTTTCCTAGCAAAATATTCACAGAGGCTTTAAAAACGACATCTGTTCAATTTTAAAATATCTTTTTTTTGTTAAAATATTCTCATTCTGTAGCAAATAAAATAAAAAGCCATTACTTGTATGCAATCTCAAAGGCTCATCTAGCATGCTAACCATGTCGGACGCGCTGAGTTTCGTACAGCTGAATGAGTTTCAGTATCCACGGCGGATGATGAATAAGCCCTGCTTTCTCTGCCTCTTTCTGGATGGCTGACTGGAGTTCAGGATACTCAGCTTTATCCAGGGTAATTCCAGGGAATAAGTCATTAACGAGACTCATAAATAAAGGTTCATCTTCATCTACCTGTCAAGGATAAAGTAAAGGAAAATCTATCATTTATTCAGGCAAATTATCATTGTGGCTGTAAACAGTCTTCAGGAATATGCCGTAGAAGAGATGATGGTAGCAACCCTTATCTTTTCCAAATATTGTAGTTATGAATCACTTGTATTAAGTGAATTTCATACAATGCAGCTACAAGTAACAATTTCTAAATCAAATACTTAGAGCTTATAAAAATATTAACATCTTAATACAGTTCTTCAATGGACACACACAGAGGTTTCTTCATTTGTTACAGAAGGCAGACAGGTTTATTCCAACCATATTTTGCCTTGGATTTTTTATTATTTTTTTTCTTTTTGTAAATCACTGAAGCATGCCTACAGGTTTGAACACATGTAGCAATGCACTGAATAGATTAACATCAGAACAGAGTAATTGGTTTCATCGCGAAACTGGCTCCCAAGGTAAATACACAAAGTCTAGACGTGCTGTAACCTTTCAATTACAGCAATAAAGAGAAAGATGAATACTTTAAATAGTAATATTGAAAGAGATTAGACTATACAAGTAGGCCTTAGCTGCTTCAAATTACCTCACTCATTGTGATTCCTATGATGTTCTGAAAAGGAAACACCACCAAATGTATAAATTGAAATTCTGGATTAAGAAGGATCTTTAATGACATTATGAAAAGTTAATACGATGTATTCTTCCTCTCTCTCCTCAGATAGGGCAGAAAGAATAAAAAACAAGAGTTAATTAGAAGACCCAGTTAGGTCCCTTAGGACCTGATGGTACTTCAATCGTTTTTTTCAGCTAAGGCTTGTGATGTGTTTCCCTCTCTTTAAAATATCAATAGCACTCACATTGTGATTATATTCTAATTCTCCACTCACTAATATACTATATTCAAAGCAGAAAATAATGTATCCAACTGCTGAAGAAAAAGAGCTTCTCAAAGTGCAGAGTAAGTACACTTAAAAATGCAAAGAAAGTACTCTTTAGGGCAAGCCACCAGTGTTACAGTACCAGTTTGGAGAGGTTCATGTCCCGCAGAACTCTCATCACTATTGTTTTCTCTGGCTCTTTGGGACTGCATCTTTTGACTGCTCCAAGTGTTCTTAAAACAGACAGGATATTTCTAAGCCCAAAGTCATAGTGAACCTTGAAATAATGGATAAACACAATTGGTACCACAAAGATTAAGCACTTTAAAGCGAAAATAAAAAAGTAAATAAATATGCTGTTGAAATGATAAATATAATTAATTTCACATCTTTTCATCTGCTGAAAGGTAATTTCCTGAAGGTAATTACCACCATGGTGTGTCCATATCTGGCAAATGTCCCTTTTGGTGTCAGACTATTACTTTTACAGGTCATGGTTAACAGAGATGCATCTTCTATCATTTTCCTAAGTCCATAATTTGCCAGGTGCATAAAGAATAAACCACACATCTTCAGTCCACCTTCTGTTTTCTGCTCATGCAAGGGCTGTTGATACCTTGATCTATGGGATTCATGACTAAAAGGCTCAATCTCTTGCTGATTTAAAGAATCACCCTGAAATTACTCAGATACAATTTCTTTTATGGAATTCTATCCTATTTCTGTACAGGGTGAGTTTCTATTCTGTGGATGTTGTCTCAACAACTTGGTTGAGGACAGGATTTACTCCAACAGCCATGTGCATCTTGGAGGCATGTTTGACCAGCTCTGGACTTCAGGTAGGTGAGGGCTGGAATAGCTTTCCTTGCACTATGGGCACAGGTGCCTATTTCCAGAGCTATACACATACTGAAATTATTTTAGCACTTGTGCCCAAACATACAATTTTGTCTTAGTTGATATGCAAATGTTCTGTGATACGTTTCCTCTTTGATCACTGATGGAAATCCTAGAAAGGAAGCTAGCAGGGTAAAGGTTTTTCATTGTCTGCTGGCTGCTCAGAAAACTAAGTGGTAAAGAGAGACATGAGAGGAGATAACAAAGATATTCTTATCCTGCTCCCTCTGATTGATAGAAACATTTTTGAGACCAAGTGTATAAATTCCCTTTCACAGTGTCTTTTGTGCACTGAACTTGGCCAGCTTCCAGATATGAACTCAGCCACTCTCTCACTTCCCCTGCTCAACATGGCAGGGAGAAAAGTAGATGGAAAAAACCCCCCCAAAACCAAACAAATACTTAAGGGTTGAAGAGAGGCAGGGATCTGTTGGAGAGAATCCAGTGTAGAGCTACCAAGATGACTGCGGGACTGGAACATTTCTCCTACGAAGAGAGACTTAGAGACCTAGGGCTGTTCAGTCTTGAGAGAAGGCAGCTGAGAGGGGATCTGAACAATGTCCATAAATATCTGAGAGGTGTCAAGATGAAGGTGCCAGGCTCTTTTCAGTGGTGCCCAGTAATAGGACAAGGAACAACAGGTGTAGATTAGAACACAGGAGGTTCCACCTCAACATGAGGAGACACTTCTTTATGGTGAGGGTGACAGAGCACTGGAAAGGCTGCCCAGAAAGGTTATGGAGTCTCCTTCTCTGAACACTTTCCAAACCCACCTGGATATGTTCCTATGCAGCCTGTGCTGGGTGATCCTGCTTTGGCAGGGGCATTGGACTTGATCACAAGATGACAGGACTGTGAGAGCAGGTTTGGCAGCAACCAACAGATTAACTCTACTGATGCCAGATCACTAGATTTCATTCAATTTGCCTATAAACTAAGTTGAAGGCTAGTGGAGACACACAGATAATATTACAGGAAATCACTGGCAAGTGTGACCTTTCAGAATATAAAGCTGGTGAGTAAAACTCTCCCAGAAAAGGAAAATGAAAGAAATTGGAACCGATTTGGTAATATATATAGAGAATGAAATTACAGAGATATGGAGAAAGGAAAAAAACCTCCAAATCTATACTCTCTGGTATGATTCTGAAATAATGAGGTAACTATGATGCACCGTTATCATACTAAGGTGTAGTAATCCAAGATTTCTACGTGGAAGTCAACATAGTAACTAACAACTATGTGATATAGAACTGGTAACATAGGTAGCATAGAACATATAGTCACTGTAGCCTGGTTCATTAGGATCCAACCAAGGCAGGCATTTGAGCTGCAACTTACCTATCGGTCATATCATTTCTCCTTGAGACCCTCTAGTGGACAGCCAGGCGAAGGCAATCAAAAGGCAACAACTAGTTCTGTGCTTAAAAGCAGCTCCATCCTTTGTTTCTAATCAAATAGCCCATACTGAACAGCACAGCACCTTTCTGGTAGGACTCAGCAAGACACTGCCTTTTAGGCACTCCTAGGTTGTTCACGGTTCTGACAGATCTATATTTCATAAGTGAGGAGGCTGAAAAACATGTCCTCTGCAAAGCTAATACACATTGTTGCTCATAACACTTCCGACAGCTGCACTGTTTGGAAACCACTAAGCAAACTTCCTTTACAACAGAAATTAGCACAAAAAATACCAATGTGATTATTTCAGACTGTTTCTAGAACTTGCAACTAAGTGAGTGCAAAAAGAATCAGGTGTTCTGTGAAAGCACCTTCTCTACATATCCTTCCAGTGACAGCTTACAGTTGGACAAATGTTTATTTTACCTGTTTAGATAACTGCTCTTCACAGAGTTTGTAGAGTGTGTAGAATTTCTGACTAAGGACTTGGTTGTCTCGGAAACCAGCGCTTGCCAGCTTAACTCGCATAATAATGCTGCGGTCGGGCACCATCATAGCAACTGTGCGGAACTGTATCTTCAGATTTTCTGGAAGTTCCTGGCGTCCTGCATAGCCAGGGTTCTGAAAACATACAAAACACAGCATTATATAATGAAAGTGGGGTAGGAAGGTTTAGCTTCTCTGGTAATCATTTGGCAGACACAGAAGCAGATGCCAGATGGCAAGGGGTAATTTGAGCATGTCACAATTACACATCCCTACACGGTTGCCTAAATACTGCAGTTCATGAAGTATGCAGTATATCACCTGTTACTTGGAGATGCCTGAGACATACAGACCTAGACAGACAACCACGTAGAGGTCTTGATGGAGCTGTTCTAAATGGCTAGTTCCTCAGGGTCTTCTTACTGTTCCAGTGCTGAAGGTTACTGTCCCTTGTGAGCATTCCTGAGCATTTCAATGCAGTCAGCCAAGCAGTGCCAGCCACTACTGAAAATAATTTAAACTGGGATCTGACCTTTCACTGAAGGCATCTAAATCATTCATGTGACTACTGCACAGCTCACTTGTGACAACAGTAGTCTATGGCTATGTGGTGATAACTTCCTAAGCTCTTCCAGCTGTTTACAAATTTCCTGGGAACGGGCCTTTGGTTGTCACTCTTTTTCAAACCAAAGTGCTAACGTGAACACCTTTTCAGAGGTAAGGGACATTAAAATAAAGACAAATGCTTCCATTTCCAGTTGTAAATAGGTAGCCTATAGCTATAGAGTGGGAGCGACAAAACTGCTTTTAAGGTATTCTTAGGTTTTCCTGTTTCTTTGCCTCCTGCACTGTTGGAAGCAGTCCACAGGCACCCAAGACAAATTTTCAGGAGGCTGGTGACCCAGAGTGAGGGTGCTTTCCTTCGTGCTGTCCTAGAGAAGGATTGTGGTCAAAAGATCTTCACAGGTGGTGAAATAATGACCAGCTCAACTATGATAGTCCTTGCAGTGGTCAATTACTTCTGCTTTATTTTGACAGTCATTGACTAAAAGTATGAGAGGACTGAGTTTAGTCTCAGTATGTCAAATATTCAACTAAAAACACCCTTAAAATATATAGTCGATGATAAGTGCATACTTCAAGTCCTATGTTCCATCTACAATTACCAGCAAAAGAAAATATGATCATCATGAAAGACATGGACCTGTTGGAGAGGATCCAGAGGAGGACCACAAAGATGATCAGAAGGCTGGACTACCTCTCCTATGAGAACAGGCTGAGGGCATTCAGTCTGTTCAGCCTGGAGAAGGCTCCAGAGAGACCTTATAGTGGCCTTCCAGTACTTGAACGGCGTCTACAGGAAAGCTGGAGGGAGACTTTTTATAAGGATATGTGGTGACAGGAAAAGGAGCAATAGTTTAAACTACAGCAGCGTAGATTTAGATTAGACATTAAGAAGTTCTTCACTATGAGAGTAGTGAGACTGGAGCAGGTTGCCCAGAGAAATTGTGGACATCTCATCCCTGGAAGTGTCTAAAATAAGGCTGTATGAGGCTTTGAGCAACTTGGTCTAGTGGGAGGTGTCCCTGCCCACAGCAGTGGGGTTGCGACTAGATGATCTTTAAAGGTCCCTTCCAACTCAAACCATTCTATGACCTTTTGATTCTGTGATGATTATTTGACCAAATTATTATTCAGATTGTAGTCACTATTCTCTATTAGACAGTTTCAATTATTTCAACAGAGAAATTTAAATGGGAAATGAAATAGAAAAGATTTTTCACAATGGTGCCTCTTTGATGCATACTCACACACATACCATGGTCAGAAATATACCAAATTCTCTGTCCATGTCAACAACGTCCCCATCAGTGAAAGTGAACTGAGCTTTCTTCTTTTTCTTGCACTGAAGTACAACAGATATCTGCTGAGCAGCTACTGATAAAACAGGGAGTTCAATCCGGTTAAACTCATCAAAGCAACCCCATGCACCTGACTGGGCTAAACCTAAAAAAAAGCAAAAAGAAAAATATTCTGTTTAATATCAGATCAAACAAGAATAAGTTACATATAAAACAGAGCATGATCTATACAACTTGATGCAATGTGAGAAGAACTGAGAGAAAGAAGGCTCAGTACAACCAGAAGTAAAAACTTAAAATAAATGGGGTTGTGCTTTAGTGACACCCTGGAAAACAACTACCCCTTGGAAGAAAGATACACAAACTTCTTTACAAAGAGTCCTACAATTTCATGGCAACCATTCAGCACAAAAGTGTTTAATAATGTTGTATATAGCATCTAGTAGCATAAGCATGCACATAGCATGGGAACTCATCTATGCAAGAGGGTGAAACTGTCAATGATGATCTTGAGAGACACCTACCTAAATGAAAAGCAGAGAATCAAATCAGAAATCACTGTATTTGTGACAGAAGCACTGTAGCACTTAATAGAGACTCAGAGGTCCAAAACTGCTGTTCAACAGAGAAGAATCTGGTATCACACTTCCAACTGTTATTTGCAACAGAGCATGTAGTTCTAGATAGACATTAGTATTTATAATCACCATGAAATAAATGTCTTTAAGATGTTCCTCGGGAACTTTTATCTTACTCCAAATCTCCTTGAGGTCCCTTTATTTCTTTCCTGCCCCTCTTCTCCACAGTATCATCTTCTATGGTGCTCAGCTGTTATTTTTACCATAGAATGCTGATTTCTAATTTTTTTTTTCACTTGGGAAAGGACAAAAAATCATTTGTTCTGCAATGCCACCTGCTGAATGAAGTCAGGAAACCTGACTCTTGGACATGATCGATGTCCCACAGCTTTCAATAAATTCAGTTCTTGCAAAATTGTTTCATTCTGGCAGTGTTTAAAAAAGAAAAAGGAAAGAAAATGCACACATATGTATAAACCCCTCACAAACATAAGCAAAGGCACAGCAAGCAAAATGTCAGCTGCAAAACAGCTTAGAGATCACTGCCTAATTTTATTGTGCACTGTCGTACTGTGCATTAATTTCTGTCTCTGCAGAGAACTTGCTATGACAATCAAAGCCTGTGACTGTCAAATGGACAAAGGAGATTGTTCCTCACCTTTATAGATGCGGCCAAGTCCTCGGTAGTCCATCTGGTCTGAGCAATTGAAAACAACAACATACTTCCCCAGGCACTTGCCCATGTCTTTAGTTGTTTCTGTTTTCCCTGTCCCTGCAGGTCCTGCTGGTGCACCACCCATACTCATGTTCAGGGCCTGTGCTAGAGTGATGTAACACCTAGAGATAGAATAAGGATCTTCATTAATCCTTTCTGCTATTAATTATTTGGAGTCTGTTAACACAACTGCAGCATTTGTGTCATACAAAGCTGGACAGGGTGGAAGAAATGGGTTTGCTTCCAGTGTGAGTTTCTCACACCAAGTGTACATTTTCCCTCTGTGACTCAGCCTCATTCTATGGCACCCAGACCCACTGGATTTTCATCTTTTCTCCCATCTCCTTGCTCTCTCCTCAGAGCACACAAGATGGGTTCTCTGGTCTGCAAACAGGAAGGCACAGAGGCTAGAAACACCTCCCGTTCTTGCCATTCCCTACCAGCATGCCAAATCACAGTGGTGCTGCCAGTCACAGGACCTCTTTCAGATCCAGAAGAAGAAAAAATGAGAGGGAAGGTTGTAAGGAGCAATGGAGAAAGAAGAGAAGGGATCCACAAATCCTAGGATCATGTTCTGCTTGAGTCTCCATGCAGGGCTGAGATCCTCAGGTAAGTCTCAGCTTCACCAGACAGTGTGGAGACTACTGAAGAGTGTAGGAATCCTGTTCCAACCTATAGCATGCCAAAACTCAAAAGTTACATCATATATTTGGGGAGAGAAGATGGGCACTGCGAATCCTCAGTGTGACTAGCATCACTTCCTATAAAATGATGCAGTAGTCATTCTGATAAAATGGCAGTAATGTCCTTTATCACATTATTACTCAGTCATTAATTAACAGGCACTCAGTTAACACAGACAAAATATCACTCCTAACAATTCTGTTACTGAAAATGAGGTAAGGACAAACTGTACATGTAGTACGAGTCCCAAATAGAACATCCACTTCATTTTTTGTATCTGCCATGACATGGTCTATGTCTGACATGATGTTTAGGACCACTCAATTTCAGTCCCATTATCTTAATGTAATGTACTACTGCCAGTGTCTATTTATCATGTGCTTCGGGAACTTCCAGAACCAAAAGTCATTAGGCAAACAGCACCTGACTCCAAGCTGATTAATGGAAAGCAAAGATATCCTTACTTGAAAATTGTCTGAAGCTCATATAAGCCCATATAGCAATATTTTTAAAATATTAAAATGGAGAAAGCCTATAAGGGGAATAAAATCTGTTCTTACACAACACTGCTTAGGCACATAAGTTTGCCGTGCCAACCCTGGAAAACATTTCTGCTTCAAATAGTCTTTCAATATATGGCTGTGAATAGCCACTAATCCCTGAAGCTCTGTTTGGCTTTCCTAGATGTGCCAAAGGCAGACCTTTTTTGCTGGCATTACCATCTGAAACCCCTTGGGAAGGCCTCACTTTCTTCAATGTCACTCTGTGATGGTTTTCAATCTCACGTGACATAGCATCTTCAATCAATCCCTAACCTGCTTAGGTTGCATTTTAATCCTGTGAACAAACTTCGACTGACAACATTTTCTTGATACTGTCTCTCCCAGCAAGCAAAACTATTGTCTGTGTGGTGGTGCTGCCATACTCACAAATCAACTGCACACTCACTGCTGCAAACACATCTCTATCTGGCACAGGAATAGTAGGGTACGTAACGTGGAATTAGACAGATGTGTGCCAAATATTCAAAGCCAGGTATCCAAGCGTAGGGCTTTCACTCTCTTAAATAGCTCACTGGGCATAATTTCAGTTCAGAAACTGGCAAAAGGCTGAAATGTCACTAGTAAATAAAACTGAGTAGCACAGAGAACGCAAAGACAATTTCAGCATTAATTAAATGGCCTGCAGTCATTCTTCACACAACAAATAACAGACTATGCAGACTTTTGCCAATGCTACCCACACTTACAAGCTCTGGTGGAGTAAATACATCTGTCCCTGCCTAGCTGCAACACTACTGAGTGCTTTAGGAAACAGGTATCTAATGGAGTTTGTCCTGTGCCGTGCAGCTAACATGCCAGCAATAGAAGGTGCTCCTCCTCTTTTGCCCTTTTGTTGTGTTTGTAGTCCTGTCATTCTTCACAGGCCTGGCCTGAAACCAGGTCGCCCCTAGTTATTCAGTGCTATACCCTGAGTTACCTTTTACCTCTAGGGTAATTTCAAACAGATCCCTTCCCATAATCCCAAATTACAAGCCGACTACTGGCACATAGAGAGCAGCAAGGTTACAGCTGCACTGTCTGGGCTGGCATTCAGGTGTATTTACCTCGAGCACTAGGAAGCTTTATAGCCCGTACCACAGCAAACACTCAAGAGAGAATCCAAGGCCCTCCTTGAGGTGTCTGCTTTCGCCAGCTGAATATATGAGCAGTGGCCTCTGCTGTTCAGCAGCGACATCGCAGCATTGCAGTGCAACCACAGGAACAGTTCTGACTCACGGAAGTGAAAGGAATGAAATGGAAGGCATTAAGTCTTAGCTGCAATACCATGCACTGCGTTGTTTTCACAGCTACCTGTCAGTTAGGGGAGTTATAACAAGCCTGTCTGTACAGCCCAAGTACTCATTGCAGTAGGTGAACTCTACGTCAGTTATTTGGATAATGCATTTATCCAAGTCTTCGAGAAAATAAAATCGAGACTGCTTTTGCCATTCAAAATCTGAGGGTGATTTAATGTTCATACGGACCTAAAATGGAAAAGAAAAATCATTAACACAGAAACGAAACGAATTCATCACAAATTCCACACAGAAACTAAGTCTATTATGCACATGTTCAAGTTCTGGAAGAGCAGACACAGAATCTCTTGGGAATCGAGACAAGGCAGAATTAAATTCTCAGCTTGCAGCCCAAAAGGCAGCTGTGTGTTGGGCTGCATCCAGAGCAGTGAGAGCAGCAGCACAGGGAGAGGATTCTGCCCTCTGCTCTGCTGAGACCCCACCTGCAGCACTGCATGCAGTTCTGGTGCCCCAGTATAAGAAGGACATGGAGCTGCTGGAGCAGATCCAGAGGATAAGAGGGCTGGAGAACCTGCCCTTTGGGGACAGGCTGAGAGCTCAAGGCTGCTCTGCCTGCAGAGGAGAAGGCTCTGGGGAGACCTTAGAGCAGCCTTCCAGTACATGAAGGGGGCTACAAGAAAGATGGGAAGGGACTTTTTACAAGGGCTTGTAGTCAAAGGGCAATGGATTGAAGCTTGAGGAGGGCAGATTTAGCCTGCAGATTAAGCAGAAATTCTTTACAGTGAGGGTGGTGAGACAATGGCACAGGTTGCCCAGGGAGGTCATGGACGTCCCATCCCTGGAAGTGTTCAAGGCCAGGTTGGATGAGGCCTTTGGCAACCTGATCTAGTGGAACATGTCCCTGCCCTTGGCAGGGGGGTTGGAAGTAGACAATCTTTAAGGTGCTTTCCAACCCAAACCACTGTACTCTACAAATTGTCACGGACATGTTCTAAAGTTGTTGGCAGCTCTGAGTTGCACACATGGATCGTGAACTGTGCCTTACCAGAGATACTGAAGAACAGTGATGGAAAACTTCAGTAAAAAGTGACAACTCCATTTGCATTGCCCAGTACTTGTGACACTACTCACAGAAACCATCTGAACGTACTGCACACATGTCAAGGTGTTTGCTTCTTGGGGATGCATTTTTCATTCTCAACTAGCCACACATCTTTAGATTTGTGGCAGATTAATAGATCTTGATTCATTATTTTTGACACTCAGCCTCTTATAGAAAGGGTAGTCCTGCTTACTAGCATTGCAGGCATGGTGTAAGGTGCAGAAGAGGTTCTGGGTTCTCAACAACTTCCCTCTGCTTTCTCCCAGTCACCAAAGGAGGTGTTTAGGGAACAGAACATTTTGAGAAGAAAGGACACTCTAACATGTATTAATTGATAACCCTTTCCCCAGTTTTGGACTTGCTTTGTTTTTTCTTTCACATACAGACTCTTTTCATTTAACCAATTTTCTGTGATT
This sequence comes from Psilopogon haemacephalus, assembly GCA_013396835.1. Taxonomy (NCBI): domain Eukaryota; kingdom Metazoa; phylum Chordata; class Aves; order Piciformes; family Megalaimidae; genus Psilopogon; species Psilopogon haemacephalus. Next base: position 293,044 of record VWZI01019341.1, read on the forward strand.
TGATTTTGTTATGGATAAAAATAAATTAATAATTCATAATGAAATGCACAATTAAGAAAATAATTATGAAAACACATTAAAAATTAGAAGTAAATGATGAAACCCCATGCCTAGAAGCTGGAAGTTCTCTTTCTTTAAGCAGTTTTTCTTTGGGACTTTCTATCTTCCTTTACACATGCATTTAATTTTTATCTTTCTAATTTACATGCATAAATTAAGCAATACAGTATTGAATTATTGACCTCTGCATCATGGAAACACTACGAAAATAAGTTTAATTCCAGTTTTAAAATTATAGTTTTGTGTATTCAATATGCTTATCTAACAGAAGTCTGATTTAACTCAATAATAAAAAATACAAAGTATCTGTTCTGGTTATTGTTGCTGCCCTTTTGAAATATATGGAGCCTCACAGCTTTAACCTTTGAATGACTATTAGCTTAAATCAACACGTAGATAGGGCTGCAAGTCGCAGGATTGGCAGAAGTACTGAAGGGACTTTTTTCCATTTCCATTTCAATTAGATAAGGTATTGCATTTTCAGTCTGAGAGGAGAGTGTAATTTTAAAACTTTAACTATCTTGCTGGGAGCAAATTCGTGCACGATGGGTATCAACAGCCATTTTAAAGGCTGAAGTCTGAACTTATCAACACACCTGTATATAATTTACTTATTTCTGGATCATATTGAGATTAGATCAAACTGCTGCAGCAAGGGCACCTGTGGGCAGCAGGCAAAGGGAGGGGATTCTGCCCCTTTGCTCTGCTCTCCTCACACCCCACCTGAAGTACTGTGTGCAGCTCTGGAGCCCCCAAAACAAGAAAGGACATGCAACTGTTAGAGCCACTCCAGAGGAGGACACCAAGATGCTCAGAGCGCTGCAGCAGCTCTGCTATGAGGACAGGCTGAGAGAGTTGGGGCTCTGCAGCCTGGAGAAGAGAAGGCTGCCAGGAGACCTTGAAGTAGCCTTGCAGGATCTGAAGGGGCCTACAGAAGGGCCTGGGGAGAGACTATTGACAAGTTCTTGTAATGCCAGAATGAGGAGGAATGGGTTTGAACTGGCAGAGGGGAGACTGAAACTGTATGTTGGGAGGAAGTTCCTTGCAGTGAGGGTGGTGAGACACTGGCACAGGTTGCCCAGGGAGGTTGTGACTGCTCCCTCTCTGGAGGTGTTCAGAAGCCGGTTGGATGAGGCCTTGAGCAACCTCTTCCAGTGGGAGGTGTCCCTGCCTATGGCAGGGGGTTGGAGCTGGATGGTCTTCAAGGTCCCTTCCAACCTAAACCCTTCCATGATTCTGAATCTGGTATGCAAGATGGCAGCACTGATGTCAGAGCTATTCGAAGGAAGCAGGTTGTAAGATTCGTTAATAATTCTTTTGTATCAGCAAAAACTTACCAAATCATCAAAGATATCCTTCTGGTGCACATGAATGGTGATTAAAGTTTCATATTTCGTGCGCTCCGTTCTTGTCAGATTGTGTGTTGTCATGTCAATCAAATCATTTAAAAGTTCCAAAAACTTCTGATTTGTTCTGTGCATTACCTTTTCCACATACCAAGAACAGCCATATAAATACCAGCATTGTTTCTTTTACCAACATTCAGAAAGAAAACCAAAAAAACATCTGCAAACGTATGGATCCATGACATCTCTGATCTGCCTGATTTATTAGCCTTAGAATCCTAAATTCAAATTTGCAGGCTGCCCTCTGTACCTGTGTTCCTAGCCCAAGAGAGTACCAAAAATATGCATTTAAAAGAGCAGGTAACATCATAAGATTCTACTCCAAAGCTGTTGCTCCTTCTACTACCTGTTACATCTTTTGTTGATTGTATCCCTGCACACTTTCAGGACCATCAGCCTCTGGTTCTGGGTCCTGCACGTAGTGTCATTTTAGATGTCAGTGCTAGAACTGTAATTTATTTTGTGTCATCGCTTTCTCTTATAACATTCCAGAAAATACAACACTGACTATACAACACTGACAAGTAAACAGCAGCAGCTTTTGTCACTGTTCCTGGTACACAGCAAATGATAAAGCACTGCGCTTTTGGAAGAAGCAGCTCCCACATACTCCTGTTCCGAATGTATGGGAGAACAATCAGGCTACCTTTCTAAAAATATAGCAAAGCCTGAAATTCACAGTGTTTGATGATTAGAACATGCTAAAAACACTGCAAAACTAATGGGGCACTAATCAACCTCCCCCCAAACACAGGCACACAGTTCATTCACCAAAAAAACGGAAACTTCTTTTCTATTTCACGCACAAGAATCTTTGCATCTATCTACTATATGCATTGCAGTGGGCTAAAAGCAGCTCGATGCCCTTTCTTAATTTTGGACAATGCCAAAAATGTAGCCCTGAGTGGTCTTCTCCACAGTCTGCAGTCCTCCTTTACACACAGTATCAAAGTACAGCATAGTCCCAGCGCCCTGCACTGACTTTATGGTAGGATGATGTTCTTAGTTTTCAGTCCAATCTTTTGCTAGATTCTCGATTAACAGTAACTTTTAACACTTCAGTTCACATCCTCTCCTGCTTCTTTCATAAAGTCAATGTTAGTAAAAACACTTTGGCATTAACAATATCTGCTCTATGTGTTTGATGTTAAACCAGCATCTCCTCAAATGGTTTCCATTCTTTCCCTTCCCTAAAAAAAAGAGCTCACCGAGTGAAGAATCCAATACAACCTGTTACAGTAGCTCCATGACAAGGAAGCACAGTTATAACCCCACATTTTGGGGACAGAAATAGGGTAAGATTACCTACACTCCCAAGCTGAGAAATTGTCCCTTCCCACAATAACTGCAGTGACAGAACAGCAGAGAAAGTGGCAGGATTAGGAACAATTCTAAAGCACATGCTGGGGGAGGCAGCATGACCTCTTAACATATTCATTAGCATTGTTTTCCTGTTAGTTTATTTGTTATACTGGTAACTTAACTGGCATTTTGTGCTTTTTCCAACACACTACTTGGAAATTTTAACAACGTGCACTGCTCCAAACGATGTTTTTAATTAATCCCCGAAGATTCGTTAAATGCTACCTTTTTGTCTGCTTTGGCACTGTTCAGTGCATTCTCTGCGTCTCTGGTCCAGATCATTTGTATTCCCAGAAGTCCTATTTGTGCAGGAAACATTGCCTGAAAGTCATACAGCTTAAATCCTGAATCACTAATGGCCATTGATGCCTGTCTAATGATGGTGTGGATTGTTTTCCTAATTCCATTCAGCAGCTGACCTAACCAGAATTCCACATTGCCCTGAAATAAACAAGAAAGCACTTTTAAAGACTTGGTTTATGAATAATTCACAAGGAGAAAAAGCCCTACACTACTTTTTTCACAGTCCTTTGTATTCCCATTTCCCTCTTTGTTATTCTCTAAATTTAAAAGATTCCTCTCCTCCTACTCCCCTGTCTTCCTAGAGATAAGTGATGGATGTGGCACTTTGCATCAGCACTGCTAAAAAATCAGGTGAAGCAATTGCTACGGAAGGGCACAAACATCCTGTCCTTTCCAGCCTTTGCTCTTGCTGTTAGCACTGGTGAACAGCAAAGTTTTCATTCAGCTAGCCAAATAATAGCATGATGTGATACCACTGGCTTCTACAACATAAATGTTCTTCAAATCAAGCAATGAAAAACCGCAACAGATACATCCATTACCTGAGCTAAAACCGGTTCAATAATATTGACCTGTTCGCCTTCTTGAGATTCAAACAATACAATCTGGTCGTAGTTTTTGTCATGAAATCCAACTCGGTTAACATTGTCAAACAAACTTAACAAATGTGCCTACAATAGAAGAGGGGGGGGAGGGGAAAGGCAGCTCCATGAATGGCTCTGATATGGTATTCTAACTTTGTCTTGGTGTACTGTAATGGAAGATTCTAGATATCTTTCCATAAGCAAAAGAAATATAATCACATAAATAACAAAGTTCTCAACGGTCCTTCCTGATTGATATTGTTAATATTAACATTAGAATATGATTGCCTTATTACTTATACCTGAATAGTGTGGGAATCAGATGCCTGACCAAGGATTTCCAGAAGAGCAGGGTCTGAGACAAAGAAAAATCTTGGGAACATGAAGCGTTTTTGTTCCAGGTATCCAGTCAGGGACTTCTGACACACTTCCAATTGTTCCAGCAAATGCGGCAGCAGTTGTGCCAAAGTCTCATCCCCCACACAGCACTGCACCACGTTTGATGTTTCGTGAGCCCTCTGCATAATCCTCTGCCACGATTTATCAATGTTCTGAAATCTTCTGGCCTCCTGGAGCACATGAAAAATGTCTTTTAGCTCTTCCTTATGTTTGTCCATGTCTAAAAACTAAAGAATTCCCTGAGACAAAGTAATAGTTTAGTTTAGCATTCCCCTTGCTGTTCCCCCTCATCTTTGTGAGGCTAATGGATGAGTGATTTAGGCATGCTTCTAACGACCAGAATTCAGAGTGCAAGAGAAGGAGTACACAGACACAGCTCTGCAAATATCTTCTGCTTCATGCTGAGCATCAGTATTGTCTGGATAAAAGGATGCCAATGCACACCCAAAAATTCAAAGAGCAGCCTCCTCAGAAAACACATTCTTCCTGCTAGCAATACACACTGTCATGCAATGTCTGCTCCACACAGGTTATGAGAAGTTGTTAGTATTAATACTTGACAAACGAAACCAGCAGCAATGGTTTGAAATTGCTGCACTTGTAGAGCTTTGTATGTGGAGGAAAACAAATTCTCAAACACTGAGAACTGGAGAAAAAACACTTTTCTACATGGAGTATTCCAACTTGAAAAACAACAAAACAAATGCTAAAGCCAGCACAAATTACCAGAGAGGCAGAAGAGGTCTCGAGAGACCATCCAGAGCCATTTGCCTGTCACAAGACAGGACCATAACCATGCCACTCTTGAAAAACATGTCTGTGTTAAAAATGCTCAGTGCTGGAGATTCAGATGCCTTTCAAGGCAATCTTTGCTACCGAGCATCTCTCCTGTGTGTATATCAATAATTTCTTATCATATTCATAGATACAGAGAACAATTTTTTTTGTTCCTGTCAAAAGCAATCCTTCTTTTCTATACAACTCCTCACATTTTCTCTTAGGTTTTCCTCTCCTTCAAGCCAAATGAGCCTAGTTTGTGAAATCTTTTCCTGTGCATCACTTTCCTGGAATAGTTCCTAATTCTTATTACCCTCTTCTGTGCTCTCTCAGATGTGTTTCTTTGGCCAAACTCAGGTAAAATACTCCAGTTATCACCTATTGTGCCAGGGGAGGTGTAGGCTGGATATTAGGAGGAAGTTCTTCCCAGAGAGAGTGATTGGCATTGGAATGGGCTGCCCAGGGAGGTGGTGGAGTCACCGTCCCCAGAGGTGTTGAAGAAAAGCCTGGATGGGGCACTTAGTGCCATGGTCTGGTTGATTGGCTAGGGCTGGGTAACAGGTTGGACTGGATAAGCTTGGAGATCTCGTCCAACCTGGCTGATTCTATGATTCTGTGATTGCATTGGTTATTTTGCATTCCACTTTTCTGCCTCCATTTTACAGACTAGCAACCTAAAACTCATTTCCTGGTAGTACTATGAGAGACAGTCAAAAGCTATCATGATATACAGCAACTACTGTTTCCCTCTATCCACAAAGCTTGCTGCCCTCCTTAAAAATAAATAAGATTTGTTTGACAGGCTTTGCACCGACTGTTACTCATCTCCTCATAAATTTCCAGATGCTTACAGACAGCTATTTGTTGCAGTATTCATTCAGGAATTGCAATTAAGCCCACTCATCTATCATTACTCCTCCACCAAGCTGTTCCTTCTTTTTTGAAGACAGCCACCACATTTGCTTTTTTGCAAAAGATGGTTCATGTATCATGCTTGTAAGCTTTAGCAGTTATCAAATGCCTCAGCTGTGCTGCAGCATTTGTTCATCTGCAAAAGCTGTTTAATGAGCCTCTGATGAGCATTAACAATATAAGCATTATATGACATAACAATAAAGAAACCAAAGTTAGATTTGGAAATTGTAGGCCTTTAACTAGAGAATATGTAGCCTAAAATACATGCGTATTTAACGATTTCCCAATAGTCATGGATTTGTTAAGTCACAGCACTGGTTGATCCAATGCTACTAAACTGTGGCGTGTTAGAACTATGTGAAACCTTCTCCTTAGGAGACTCCACAAAAAGGATGACTCATTCTGGTATTTTTCTTCTGCAGGAAGTCAGATCATTCCTTCCCTGCTTTGTAGCTGCAGTCACAGAAGGTCATAGCTGCCTTTTACAGAGGCTAAAATAGTTCAGAGAGATTAGCACACATGCAGCATATTTCTGGGGGAATCCCTTACACTGAGTCAGAATGCACAGAGAAAATCTGTCATTCTCTTACTGCATAACTCAAGAGTCTGTAAATGTGTGCCCACAGGGGTGAAGAGAAGTTTGCATCCATGGCAAAAGTGACAAATTCATATTGAATCAATAAGCAGTCCTGAGCCATGGACTAGCACAGGATTCACCAAGACTGCAAGCTGACAGGGATATGTGAGCCTGGATTGCAAACAGTCATGTTTCTGTAGGTTTGACTGAGCTCTCAGCACCTCAGCCAGACATACCCCAGACTGTCAAAGCTTCTTATACTGCCCATATACAGCCCACAAAATGTACCTGCATCACATCATTGGCAAGTAAAGTCTGTGGTGTGCCTAATGTCTTGGAACAAGTTATTGCCAGGAACATGTTGTGGTCATAAACCAACACACCTGAGGTAGCTGTTTTGCAATGTCTCCACCAACAAACACAGCTTCAAGGTAAATCCAGAGGTTTTGTACAGTGATCCAGTTTTCAATTATCTCTGCAGTATTGGTTAACTTCTGAACCCACTGTTGTATAGTGCACTTAAATGGTGCATTGTATCTGTATGAATATGAGTTGAGGGGAAAAAAACCAAACACAAGAGTAAACAATGATTATCTTACTTTAGGTTTGATTAAATTCAGACAATGTGTGCATGTATTAAATTGTATACCTGTTGCTCATGAGAGACCCCAATATCATGAGGCTATCTTCCACCAAAGCTATTTTCTCCAGTATATCTGATCCTTTCAAAATGAGCTCTCCTCGTGTTTTGAATTGGCCGAAAACAAAACCATGAGTACTCCATTCACTGATGACGTGCTTCAGTTTTGCTTCAATGTCCTTCTCTTTAACAGCACTGATGCAGATATCCTGTGTAAAAACAAACCAGTAAATTACAGTCCTCTAAGCCTAATATAAAGACAATGAACATTCACTGACACTTCAGTGTGAGCTTCAGTGTGCCCTCACTCCATTGTGAGCTCTCACTAATGAAGATATCCTTTGAAACACCTCAAAATTATTATATAATAAACAAGATTGTATTATAGCACTGCCTGTAGCTTACATTTTGCTATTTCTTGTAACAGAAACATTTTGTGGCCTGTCTTCACTACTACCAGTAACCAAGAAAATTCACTGACTCAGTGAATCTGCAGGCAGAATTCCCCACTCTCTGTATTACAATTTGAAGTCAAACACACCTCCTGAGGCATTTAAGGAGTACATATCACCAGAGAACTGGTGATCACAGGATGGCAGAAACATCCAGGTTGGCAAAGCCCCTCAGGACCACCAAGTCCAACCCTATCCCTACTCTACAAGCTTCACCCTAAACCATAGCCCCAAGCACCACATCTAAAAGACCCTTAAACACATCCAGGGTTGGTGACTCCACCACCTCCCTGGGCATCTCATTCCAGTGCCTGACCACTCTTGCTGGGAAAACATTTTTCCTAATATCTAATCTAAACCTACTCAGTCGCAACTTGAGGCCATTCCCTCTTGCTCTATCACTAATTACCTGTGAGAAGAGACCAACCGCAGCTTCAACATCTTTTCAGGTAGCTGTAGACAGCAATAAGGTTTCCCCTTTGCCTCCTATTTTCCAAACTATCCCCAGTAAGATTTATTCTCCAGGCCCTTCTCCAGTTTCCTTGCCCTCCTCTGGGCCCACTCCAGCACCTCCACATCTCTCTTGTACTGCGGTGCCCAAAACTGAACACAATACTTGAGGTGTGGCCTCACCAGAGCCAAGTCCAAGGGGACAATCACCTCCCTGTTCCTGCTGGACACAACATTTTTAATACAAGTCAGGCTGCCATTGGCTTTCTCTGCCACCTGGGCACGCTGCTGCCTCATATTGAGTTGTTTGTCAGTTACAGTCCCCAGGTTCCTTTCTGCCAGCAGCTCTCCAGCCACACTGCCCCAAGCCTGTAGTGTGGCTCAGGGTTGTTGTGGCCTAGGTGCAGGAGCTGGCATTGGTCCTTGTTGAAGCACATGCTACTGGCATTGGCCCAGGAATCCAATCTATCCAAGTCCCCCTGCAGAGCCTTCCTACCCTCTTGGAGATCAATACTGCCACCTAACTTGTTGCCATCTGCAAACTTGCTGGTGGCATACCCTATATCTTCATGAACATCACTAATAAAGATGTTAAAGAGAAGTGGTCCCAAGAGTGAAGCCTGAGGAACACCACTCGTGACCAGCCATCAGCTAGACGTGGCTTACATTCTTGTCTGGAAAACAGGTACTGCAGGCTTTGATTTTATGCTTTTGTCTTAGTTTTTGTCTTGTAGAACAAGTCAGTAATCTGGAGGGACCATGGATTTAGCTAAGTGAGCACAAAACTGGTTAGAAACTGTGGGTTTTTTCCCTCTTTTCTTTCTAGCTATAGTTTGTTCTTGCAAAAGGTAATGAACATAAAGTCAATGTGCTTGCTAGATAACTACTGTGTCCAAAATGGAGGGTACAGTAGCTTTGCAGCTTGTGCACCTTACATAAGCCTTTTCATCTCTGTGCTCTTCTGAAGAGTCACTTTTGAAAGAAAAAACTAAACAACAAACCAACTCTACTGTGTTCCAAGGATTTAGAGAACTTCACAGGATGAGACATCAACTGTTCTTTTCACTCTGATAAGATACTTAAAAGAAACTAAAGGAAAACAAAGAAGTAAGTAGGCAGAACATAAATCAGAAGCATGACAGAATCACACTAAAGTTTAAACAAGGGAATCTCATATATGGAAGGCTTAGTGCAATACCATCTCTCCATGTAATCTTCCTACTGAACAAAAAGGAAACAAACTAACCACTGCTGCTAATGCCAGTTACCAAATTCCATCCTTCAAAAGAATTACCCAACTGAAGACAAAGTGTAGCAAAGCTGACTAGACGCAGCAGTTCCAGGTCTCAGAAGTCATCCATAAAAACACACAGAAAATTAGATGTACCTCAATATCTTCTTTATATTTCAATAAAGGGGCATCCATGATGCTTTTCAAAGAGAAATTTTCAGAGTCAACATCAAAGTGATGCCCAGTCACTTCTCCAATTCTTTCCCAGTGTCTTGACACCATTGCCTAGAAAGTCCAGGGGAATTAGAGAAGATTTTTTCAGTTGCCTTCTCTTTAGGACTAGAACGGTCACACACTTCTGCACTGCATCTTAAACTAAGAGAGGAGTCTCCATTTCCATTCCCCTGAAAGCATTAATAGTTCTTCTAATCACATTATGATATCTTTTGCTTTGCTATTCTATGCCTATGTCTAACTTGATTTTTGCCACAAATACAGCTCTTCTTATAAAAGAATTATGGAAAGGATCTCCTGGCCATACAATATAGTCCTCAACAGCATTTTTCAAGTGAATCTTATCTCCAAATTATTATGCTGCACATACTTTGTTTGCCATCATTTCGAGCAGAGGACAGCTCTGTGTGAAGTCATCAATCTTTGTTTTGAGGTCTTGAAAAGCTTGCCATTCCTTCAGTGCTTTCGGTAGCTTACGGATTCTTTAAGAGCACAAAAAGGGAAGAAATATTTTACTCTTAATCATCATAACCCACCACTGAATGGCACAATTTTTCAACCAGTGGACCGGGAGACTGTAAATAAAAATCCACTTGCAAGCTAGCAACATTATATATAGCTGATTGTTCTGACTGCAGGCATGAAACAGTGCTGAAGACACTAAACTGGTTTCCATTTCAGTTTGAATAACAGGAGATTAATTTCACGTGCAAACCAATATCTGAACTTAAGCTTTTGCAGTGTCGTTTTTTTATTAAAATATTTGAATTTTCACCTAACTTCATACAAAGGGAAAAGGATCACAAAGAGATTTTTTCAACCAAAAACTAAAATGGACTTGTCTGCAAACAGAAAAATACTTCCATTTCAGTAAAAACAAAAAAAAATTATACTTAGTTTGGACAAAAGATATTTAAAGATTTTTTTTTCCTTTGTGCACAATTTCAAAATGAAAGAAAAAAACTGAAAATGAAGCAAGTCTTCTAGTGTGAATTGTCACAGCTCCACTTGCTTCTAACAAGTCATACCAATTTTCATCTGTCAAAAGTATGGACCAAAGACTGGCAGCAGTTCTCTTACAGATCAGCAGCAGAAACAAAAAGCTGCATAAAGCCATCCCATAAGAAAAAAATCCTCAACAAAATTCTCAGTTTTTCACAGCTCAAATCAGACAGATCTGTCACACAACACTGCAGCATGTGTGCTGGTAAGAGGTAGAGGAGCATATGCACAGCCATAGCACGACTCTAATCACTGTAGTCTTTCACCTTGAATCCAAACAATCCATAGTATTAAATACGCTAAAGTATTGCAGGATGGAAACTCATACTCTTCATCTGTCTACAGGGCATTAAGAAATAATTCCTGGCTCCTTCTATGCTGCGGCACAAGCAACTTTCTTCCAAACTTCACCTTAGGCTGGCAACTAGAAATGTGATCTCCTGGCTTAGTCATTTTTTAACAGAGATAACATTTTTCATTTGTCCCAGTAACATCCTCAAACAGCAAGCATCATGAGTTGCACACTGCTGAAGAATTGCTCCACTGGTCATGCTTAAACTTCCTTCTTCAATTTACTGGACATTCTCTTTACACTGTATTACAGTAAAATATAAAGGGAATCTTCTTTCTAGCTATTGCTATAAACATAATTTTTTATAATGGATATGGGCAGGATAATAATATTGCACATTTATTTTCAAACTTCTGCATGGAATTAGATTCTCATTAAAATTCTGTAATTCCCATTAGAGTAAAACATAGACTCTAAAGGAATGGAGGCATAGGGTACTTAGGACCTTTTTCATGTAACAACATTTCCCATTTCTAGCAATTCAGCCCAGACTCCAGAGCCCAGAATGAGAATTCAGAGAAAGCTGCTGATGTGGAAACAATCCAGATGCTGCTTATTCATGAGATCCTGCCTCTGAGAGAAGTAACAAGCTGGGTCAGGGAAGTCTTGCAGCCCCAGCCATGGCTGCTGAGAATCTAGAGGTCCATCAGAAGAAGAAGAAAAATTCCTCTGATTTCATCAAACCATGGTCTCACCTAATAGTTATTTGGCATGTACTATGGAAAACATTCTTCTTCTCAAATCTCATAAATAACTTCTCAGAATGTAATGTGGCTACCTACTTCTCTTGAAACAATAAATTCAGTCCATATAATTACATAGAAGGGAACAGTAACTTCAAGATTGTGTCTAGCATCACAGAGAAGGTAATATGCGGAGATCAACTATGCAGGTTATTTACACTTACAGCCCCCTTGCCACAAGTTTATGTACCTTACTCATAACTACCATGGCAGTATACCCCAACAAGCTTAGAGTGACTTGCAGAATGTGCTAAGTAAGGTCATGCAACAGCTGCGTATTGCACCACAAACTGCACCTAGTGTAGCTGTGATGAGCACTTGAGCAAGCCTGAGCCTGATTTAAAAAAAGCAGATTTTTACCACTCAGGGCAATTTTCACAAGATAATTAACACTGAAAACTGAGAAATAAAAAAACCCAAAACATTTCAACAAATAATAACTTACCTGCTTTGAAAATCCAGAAGTTCATTGTTAATTTTTTCAATGTTCAAATCACTCCAAAGCATTTCATTGTATCCATCAATATTAGCAGTAACTGAATTATAAAGACTGTAAAGTTTCTGAAGCAACGAAAGCTCACGTTTGATTTTGTGCAGTTCAGGATACTCTGTTTCAAATGTTAAAAGAACAAATTTGTGAATGCTCATTAGGTGTAACTGTATTCATGAACACAGAGATGTGGGTATTTCTAAAATTGGTATTTGATAAATCTGTGAAATCAGATCTGTGCTTTTTTCCACAGTGCCTAATAACACAAACTCTGTCAGTTACATTTTGTAAGAACATCAGATTTTGTTGCAATTAATGGTTTAAATTGCTGATTTGTTACAAATATTTTATAAGATATCTTATAAAGAAAGTGCTGCAATTATCTGTGAGGAAAAGCATGATGAAAAAGGAAAGCAAAGGAAAACATTTCAGTTTTATACAATAACTAAAACATCCCCCACCTCAATTTGCACCATTTACTTCAGAGGCAGATTTGCGACAGGGGTTGTGCTTTCAAAATAAAAATATAGAATATGCTACACAACAAAAATATTTAAAATGGAGCTCGTTTATCTAACTGGTTTGTTTAAGTTCTCTTCTGTCTTTGAGAATTTCTCACTAATTGTGATCATTGCACGTGTCCTCAGACAGGAAAAGATACTGAATTTAATATGTACAAATTAAAATGCTTATTATACATTCTGCTGTAACTTTAATTCACACCACAGTCTTCCAGATTTGAGAAGAGTCTGACTAGGAGGCAGAAGGATGTTACAGATCATTTGCACAGCCCAAGGGAATTCATTATATACCTGGAGCAGGGACAACTGGAGCACTTCAGCAACATGTTCACCACATTTGGGCATGGAGGAATATAGACAGGAGAAAAAGCAAGAGAGCAAAACAGCTGGACACTGAGATACTCAGAATAGTGCACTATTTTTCCACTTGATGTTTATGCATGGGAAGACCAAGAGCCAGTTTCATACAGCTGCTTTTCATAGGAAAAATAATAATCATTTCATGCAAGGAATTTTTCTACAGTTAATCAAGTACTGAAGGCATTTAGCAGGGCCCAGAAGAAAAACTGAAGAGCCTAGAAGCAGGTATCCATATGCCTTGAGAAACTACCTGAGATAGGAAGACCAAATAATTCTTCTCCAGCAGCTAGAGAGATATACGTCCTCCACAGTTCATCAAATTTGGCCTGAAAGATCTGTAATCTGTCACTTGCTTCATGGGGAGGAACATTTTTCTCACTGGGGCCCCTGCAAAAAAAACAAACGCATTCAGCGTGGGTACCAACCACAAAGGTTTTGCACAGAAGTTCAACACAGATCTGACTTACTCAGCAGTATTTAATATTTCTTATTTTTCCTATAACTTTTCACAAGAGACACTAAAAGAGAAAATGCAAAGTACATTCAGTGTGCTAGCATTATATATTTATTAGTCCTTGAAATAGAGACCAATTTATTTTCTAACACAATTCAGATGGGTTGCAATCCATACTACAAACATACTGCAAACTAAAAAGACCTACAAGTACTCTGTTATCTTCCATTTCTTTTTCTCTGTAAAACATGTCAATGTTCTATCCTTAAAGAGGGAAAGACAGAAGCAGCTATCATGCAGGGGAAAAAACTGTGGAAGGTGGTACTAGAACCATAATTAAGCACACATGAGCACTCATGCTCTAAGGAGTGTTGTTTCAGCTGAAGGATTAGGTGCAATCCCCAGCTGCCATGCCTGTAACATGGTATTTTGAGATGAGAACTATAAGTATGCTGTTGTGCTTATGGGAATTTCTAGAAACAAATGCAGACATGTGGACATCGTAGAGTAGTGCAAGCTGGGGGCTTGGCAAAGGACATGAAACCAGCAGGTGAAAGCAATAACAGCATCAGCAGAGGCAGTCAGATCCTGATCCCAGAGCACCTGAACAAGAAAAGAAGGGCAGGCTGGGGACAGCAATCTGGTTCAAATGAGAGTCTGTGTCTTTAGTCAAGTCCACAATAATTACACAGGAGCAAGGTTATGCAGGTAAGGCAAATCAGAAAGTCAGGGTCAGGGCAGATCTAGTGAAGGCAACCAGGATGAGACACAACCCAATGGTGACCAGGCTGTTCTGTGCTCAAGCTGAGAAGGGAGTCTTCGCACTGGGACCCAGGTTCAGCTCAGTAGGGTCCATGACCTGGCACAGACATAGCTGCAACAAATCTGGAGCTGTAGGTCAGGGAGTGCAACCTCAGCTTAAAAGCAGATCCCACTGGTAGGAGTGTCATTCTAGTTGAGTCCTCCCAAACTCTCAGAAAGAAGGAAGCCTTCAGACACGCTAGCTCTAAGCTGGCAATGAGCCCAGGCACCTGAACCTCCAGGAGGGGAGATGCTCTCAGGGCAGCAGCCACAGGGCTTTTCCCATTAATTCCTGCAGACTACTCTGAGAGCAAAAGTGCAGGCAGTACTGCGTGCACACCCACAGTAGCAACTTGCTGCTTTTGTAGGTTTATTTTAGGTGCAAATTCACCTTGTGTCTACAGCTGAAGTCTTGAGTCTTGCACACATTGCTAGTGTGCCTTCAGGAAGTTTCACCCCTGGTGAAGCAAAGGCTGAAGCCAAGCACTCGGTTACCTTATGGACCACCTTGCTTGTAACACCTATAACAAAGGCACCTGCCCTAAGAGAAGAGCATATATTCCTCAGGGCCCTCCAGGAGTGTGTGTCTTATGCATGCATGCAATGGATTCTTTTCACAACAGCAAGGTAGCCTGCAGAGGCTGTGCATAAAGCTGTTTCACACTGCCCATGGACTACAGGAGTGCAGTGTATGCCTAAGGGGCAGCTGCTCATGTGAACTTCATTGCCAAAAAGCACACACTGTGGATGTATGGTCCTAGAGCTGTGAAGCATCACAGCAAGACAAACTCTCCTTCCTCCTTTGTGGTTAGTGTAGAAGTGCCCAATGGAGCTCAAACATAGCATAAGTGAAATTGGGGGGGAAAAAAACACAAACAAGCAAGCAAAAAAACCCAAAGTAAAGTTAGAAGTAAGACTAAGTAAGAATCAGTGAACTTAGAAATACCCAGAACTGGAATCTCCATTCAATTTATATACTTAATATCTGCTTAAGTGCTTTGCTGAATTTAGAATCTCAAAAAGTATTTTACATTTAGATGTGGGCTGAGGACTTGATTGTTCTTTTCCATAACCTATTAACTCTTTCAGAATTTCACCAGTTCCAGCCAGCACTGATATTCTGGGAATGAACCTGTAGCATGATCTGCTCATCTTGTAGCCTTCTGAAATTAAGGGCTTTTTTCAGATGCTGTATATACACTGAGGCTGTGCTGTGTTTAGTCTCTGAAACCCTTTAGACACAACCACAAATAAAGCATCCTCGTATTTCACTGTAAGTCACCTACTTTTCATAATAATCTTTGTAAAATTCTGCAGTATCCATCTTGAACTTTTGAACACCACTCAGTAAATCTGTTTTCATATATGGCTGTACCTTCAGCAGCAAGTCCTCAACCTGCAGTGCCTACATGTAGACAAAAAGGAAAACAGGCATAAAAGAGGCAGGAAAAGGGCAGAGTTTTAAGTAAGAAAATAGTTTTATTCCAGCAGTTCAACGTTTAAAAGATTGACAATAGCTTTGCTATACATATGATGCAGAAAACACTACAGCTATGATACCTGTGCATTTAGGTTCTTCCAGGCATAAGCCAATCCATCAACTCTTTCTGTATTCCCATCATGGAAGTATAGATTGTACTTATGAAGCACAGAGTAAGATTCTTCTATAGGTCCAACTGTCATGTCAATTTTAATCTCATTCTCACGAATTTCCTTGAGTGCTTCCATTGCTCCCTGTACATCATTGAGGTCATGGATAGGTGTGTTTAATCTCTTACTGACATTTGCAATGAATGAGTAAATCTCATCCATGTCTGAGGCAGATTTTTTATTCAAAGCTAATCCAAACATTCTTTGTCTTGAGCGGCATTCCTGAATTAAAGCTATTTTCAAGGAGTCTGTTGCAATATCCACTGATTCCAGTACACAGTGACTTGGTAGCTCTCTGATTTGCATTTCTACTTGCTAAGCAAAAGAAAAAAAAAAGTGTTCATCCTTATTTTCACTACAGTTTCTCTGGACAGTTCATTTTTATTAGAGATATAATACTTACAGAAAAATACTTGATTTGAGTTTGGAATTCAGCCATTGTTGGTTTAGTATCTACAAACTCTTTCACTTTTTCCTCTGGATCCTATATAAAAGACATTTATCTTAATGATTATTTAGCATTGGTATCGCAGTAACCTAAGGGGAAGCCGTCTGCCTGATGTGCTCTGCAAACACAAATGTTCCATTTCTAAAAAAGCTTGATACAAGTGTTAAGATCAAATTATTTCACTTGAATTGCTTTTCCTGACTCTTTAAAGCCTGGGAAATCTATGTGCAACTCAAAAACTGACATAGATCAGGATATCCTTTATCCATCCAAACACTACTACAAAATGCAGCTGCTAACATTTTGCTGGCAATATTTCCTTCTCGGTTTCCCTTTTCTCTACAAACCCCCAAAAGCTGCTCACATCCTCTAACAGGTATTAAAAGGGCAGTAATTGTATTCAGCCACTTTCCCTCTTTCTGAAAAGGCACACTCAACTGCAGTTTTCAGCTATAAATAGCCTCACTGTTTGGAGAAAGCACAGTTTGGCAGGGAAGGATGGATCTAAGGGGAGAGAGGGCATTTAGCTTGTTGAAGGTTGTTTAAAGGTAACAGAGCACAGAGCACCCTTCCTTTTCATGAAGAAGGCCTCTCTGCAGAGGCAAAAACTTGCACATCACCAGCTCAGTAACTATGTAACTATGTGAGATCTTCAGATCAATTACAAACAAATGATCTTAGCTCAGCGGCCTTTGCCTATGGTCTGCACTGGGAGAGCCCTCTGTTAAGAGGCTGTTACAGTTTCTCTGGCCAATAATGAGTTACCAGGGACAGCTTCCACTGTTCCCACAAATATGATAAAGACAGGGGGAAACAGTGCCAACTCCTGAGGAATTTTAAGCCTAAGAAGCAGATTGACTGGTTTGGAGAATTTTAGTAAAAGGGAAACCTCATGCTACTGCACTATCCAGTCTGATGGTGTATTGTTCAGGTGAACCACTGACACGTGGTTAGCTCAAACAACAACTGCACAAACTGGGCTTGTAACTAAGCAGTAAGACTTGGGACCTCAGAAACCATGAAAAAGTGAAAATGACCTGTCTTAGCCTGAATTAACTCCAAGAGAGGGCCGTGAGAGCATGGTCATCTATGATTTGGTTTAGGAAGAGGAAGTTAGAAATCAGTTACAAAGGTAAGATTCGTCGAGTTTTGATTGATCCATACAGAGTTGAATTTGACTAATCAGAATGTACAGAAATGTTTACTTCATGATAAATCTTCTGCCAAAGCATTCCTCATGTCTTTACTATTTATGTTACTGGGTCCACCTCCTAATGAAGATGATTGCACCAACCCAGTTCCTCTTCTGCTTTGGGTCCTTATTAATGAAAGGATTTCCTATATTTAGTTTATCACTATTGTAAAGAAATAGAAAAGCTGCTTTCAGCAGTGGTTGCTAAAGAAGAACTTGTCAGTTTAATAATCAGGAGTAGTTTTGTAGTCTGCAATTTCTCAGAGGTTCTGCTAAATTTTTCTTTTTTATAACTTATGCAGACAAGATGCTGTGAGAAAGATGCATAAGCATATGACAGCATAGCCTTGTTTATGCTTCTTTTTTGTTCTGCTTTCTTCCTAAGATAGTTTAATTGGTAAAGAAGAACAAGTTCTGGTTCATGCAAGAATAGCCAGTATTAGGGAATATGAATTGTACCACAAACCAAATGCTTCCTCCTGAACACAGAATCACAGAAGTTTAAGGGGCTGGAAGGGACCTTGAAAGCTCATCCAGCCCAACCTCCCTGACAGAGCAGGATCAGACTGGAACACATCCAGGCAAGTCTTGAATACCACCAGAGAGGGAGTCTCCACAACCCCTCTGGGAAGCCTGTTCCAGTGTTCTGACACCCTCACAGTGAAAAAGGTTTTCCTCAAGTTTTCTCATGCTGTTATGCAACCCAAACCAGTTTATTTAGAAGATATCACAAAACAGCAACATATTTTATTACATATGGATTTCACCTTGCTCCAGATGCTTGAAAATTCAGAAAAGCTCTTCAGAAGATCTGATGCTTCCATTTTAAGAGATAAAACAATTGTATTTAGTTGGTTCACCAGTTTATTTACATCCTTATGCTCGCTGATCTGCTTGTCTAATGGTTTCAGTGCCACCATCCTGGTAAGGTTGCTCTCAGCACCTAGCTTTACAGCAACAGCTTGTTCAATCTGGCAGAAATTAAACCAGAAAAAAAACACGTCCAGGAGATTTTTATTTAGTTTTATTTTTACATTATGGAATGCCCAATAATGCATGCACAGTAAGTACTTCTAAGAGCAGAGAAAGCATCCACAAGGAGACTCCCTGCTCTTTGACTGCATTCTACTGTTAAAGTTGATTTTATTAAAAATTGCATGTGGAACTCTGAATTATATCTGTCAAATGTGAGTCACACCTAAGTACAACTGTGCTGCTTACTGCTCCTACACAACTGCTCTGGTCTTCTTGCTTTCTGTAGTGCAGAATTACAATCTATACCATTCCACACTGTTCTTGACCCAAAATGGCAGTGCCCTAATGGCAGTGTAGTGTTGGTGGCTTAGAAATAAGCAACCAAGTCCTCTTGAGGACACTGAATTCAGCCCCCTCTCTCCTAGCTTGTTTGGCACAGGACCTGAATGGTTTTTGTTTGGTTGGTTTTTTTTCACTGAAATGAGATGAACTGTTTTTCACATCAGATTAACAAAGTTATTTTCACAAAGACACTTTGCAGCACACATCTACACAGATCAGTATTTCATTACCAGAGGGAAAAATTAAGGCCATTTGATTGCCATTAGTGTGCATTTCAGTAGTTCAATAAATTTCATTTTCTATCTGTACCTCAGACCTTCTCAAGGTTTAGGTGCTCATTTTAATGCTGGTTAAAATATTTATATTGTTTCTTCTGCCTCACCTTGGGTGCTGTATGAAACTGGAAAGATTAACTTAAAGCTTTTTGCCTGGGAAGAGTGATAGTAATTTATACTCAGCTAGTAGTCCCTATGGATAATTTTCACACCTTCTCTGCAATATCATCATGGTACTTGAACAATATTTTAGAAATACTTTTATTAAAGCAACTTTGGATTTCAATATTAAAAATGATCAAACATAAGGTTTATGAATTATAGATTCTGTGTTCAGTTAGTTAATATAGACATTAAAAACAAGCTGCTGCTTAACAGGAAGCTCCACTAGATTGCAAGTCAAAGTACTGGTACAGAACATATCCTTATGGAATTAAGGAACATCAAACAAATCACTGATTTTTTAAAAAATAATTAAAACAAAATGCTCACCTGCTGCTGCTTATGATGTAAGTAAGCAAATTTCCACAGAGGGATATCTTTTGCTATTGATAATACAATGTTTACTGCTTTGTTTACAGCACTCTGAAAACAGCAAAACATTCACCTTAAGCACACAGAGATCACAGCAAATATGTGGGGAGAAAATGAAAAAAGGAATCCTCCAAACAATATCAAAACCCGAAGAACTGTACACCTGTCTTTACAGGAAATATTTCCAGAAGCATGAAGTAGGATCACCCAAATCACATTTTGCAAGGGGAAAGAATACTCCATAAAGTTTTATCACAGTCCTTCTACTATGTGGTTTTCAACCAAAAATATAAGAGATTTATGAGCAGTAATCACGAGTCACTGGGGATCATAACTTAATTATAGTACTATTTCCCCTCAAACTGCTTATTTATTATTCATAATACTACTTTGTGCTTTCACACTGGAATTCCTGAACACATTCAGCTGCATTTGTGATAGTATTTTCTATAATCTATACAGGCAACTATGTAAATTATGATCTACTTTCTTCTGCCTAAACTATTTTTAAATTATGCTTTATGGTCTGATTTCTTCATGACAAGGCTATGAAGGCTCCACAAGAAATCAGAGAAAGAATGCAAGTACTGATTTTTACAGTGACAACATTAAATCAAAAGTCTACAAACCAACACCATAAACAACTTTGTAAATAATTTCAGACACAGCAGGACAAGGAGTGTAAGTACACTTGTCAGTGTTCCAATCTTTGCACTCTTTAGGGCTTTGGCTAGAAATATTTTTTCTTTACAACTCACTCATAAAATCAACTTCATTGATTTATGAATGACATTTTAAACTGATAACATTGTTTTATACTCCAAAAGAGTTTAAGGAGAGCACTAGATCAAGTCTTGCAGCATCAGTGGCATTCATTCTTATTTTTGCATTCACTTTGGAATGCTCACCTCTAAGCAGAGGGCTTTGAATAGAAGTTGCTGAGCCTTTATGAAAAACAGTTCTTTCTATTGGCCTACCTAACAAACCAGATTGGTGGTGTTTGTGACCTTAGCAACCAACGATGTCATAAACTCAAGTGACTTTTCACCTTTTTTCCCCCTTCCTTTTAGTTCTTAGATTAAACTCACACAATGCATTTATAAATCTTTTACTATAATGACTGAGCCGTACAATTATTCTGTTACCTGAATGTCCTCCAGATTTGGTCTCAAGACAACATTTGGAATAGCCAGTTGAATTTCAGCTTTGAACAACGGAACCCTCTGGGTAGCTACAGACTTGGTCATCTGATACCTAGAGTCAACAACATGCAATCGACGTTTCAAGGACTCTAAAGAACTCTTCACGCCTAGATGAAGAGAATATTTAAATGAGGTTATCTTTTCAGCCACAAGAAGATCTGGGGGAGAAAAAAAAAAATCTTTAAATTATAGTAAAAAAAAAAAATCTGGAAAAGACAAACTCACATCTGATCAAAGCCTCAGTATTCCTCTGACAAAGGTGTCCCAGCAGATTATAGTAAGCACAGGACAGGCACTGCTGGCAGTGCGTTTTCTGCTTTACGTCAAGATGTGTACAGCTGAATGAATCCTAAAGGGTTCAAAGGAAATTCTTAGGAAAACAGCCATATTATCCAGCATGTTAGTGAACTAGCAAGCACTGGACTCGCTTATAAGT
The DNA here is from genome assembly GCA_013396835.1 of Psilopogon haemacephalus. NCBI lineage: Eukaryota > Metazoa > Chordata > Aves > Piciformes > Megalaimidae > Psilopogon > Psilopogon haemacephalus. Next base: position 314,211 of record VWZI01019341.1, read on the forward strand.
TACTTTCTACAAAAAGGTCTTCTTACCTCCAGACTTCTCCCAGCATCTTCTTTCAGCCTGTGCTTAAGAATATCTACCAGTTCATACACAGAGCATTCCACTTGCTGACTTTGTCTACAAAAACAACCTTACAGTCACACACAGGGAATCAAACATATGCACACATCTGGTTTTTGCCAGACACACATCCCAAGTTCTACTGAATGGTGATGAATTATATGTACAGACAAGTACTCTTATACTTTCTGGTTTGCTCCTACTGCTTGGGCATACAGAGAATGTCTGTATATCAAGATATGTAGGTTACCAAGAAGCTATTATATCTGATTCAACTGGGACTCAAAAGAAACAGATGTTATCTTCCAGCTATAGGTAATAAAATAGGTTTATCAGGACGATGCAGTGAAATAATCTGTTAAATCAGAACAGTAAAATAACAACAGATGTAAGCAGAAAGTATCTTATTTTGTAGAGTGAGCACAGACATCTTTTTGGACAACTGAACAACTCTTCTGGTATAATCTGGAAAATAAGCACAGGCCAAAAAATGTGCAGCACCAGTAGAATGGGAAGCCTTATATTAGCTAGCTAGCACTAAGAACCAAGCAATTAACATGGAGATGCAATTTCAAGTCTTATCCACCCTTATTTTTCTTGCTACTGATAGGAATGGCATAAGAAAAAATCTGAAATGCTAATCACTACAGAAGCAGTCTTACATTTACTATATTTAAGACACTTATGAGATTTCCCTTGTGTCCTGAGACTATCATTCTGCCTTAGACTGGTGCTCTATTAAAACAGCATCCTAAAAGTGCATACTAAAGTAACATATAAATAATCCCTCCCAAGCACAGCTTTCCAATCTATGCAATGAATAAACCTACTGAGACAGCTTGTGAGCAGCAGAGACAGCAAGCTTTTCTGTCTGCTCCAGGAAGGAAAGCACATCTGTAGGTTCATCCTCTGGCAAATTTATCAGCACAGTGTTTGACATATCCTCCAGAATTCTTTCAATTCTGCATTCCAGGGTATCAGCCACTTCTTTGACCACATAGCCCAGCTTCTTCAGGGTACTATAAACATTCTCAATAACTAAGCAAGGAAAAGAAAATTAACACGCAAAATAGAGACCCATTAAATTCCATCTTCCTCCCTTCCTGTGTTCCAGTAAAATGAGTGTTCACTGGCAATGAAATATGCAATTATGGAACTGTTCCAAAAGCATGTGGATGTGGCACTTAGGGACATAGTTTAGTGGTGGACTTGGCAGCGTTAGGTTAGCAGCTGGACTCGATAATCTTGGAGGTCTTCTCCAGCCTTTATGATTCTATGATTCTAAAGCTAAAAGGTGGCCAGCCCAGTCTACAAGGCACAGCCACAAATAGACAGCTGCACAAAACCTATGACCCACTTCACATTCAGATTTTGGCTGCATCTGTTCCTGTATATCTTGCTGCTTTTCATTTTGAAGAAGTGAAAACCTAACACAAGTTTCCAAGCACAAGCTATTGTTTCCTCATGAAACTGAACACAAACCAAAACCAACTCAAACCCAAGACTGATAGTTATTGTATTAAGTTTACATATTTTAGCACCAGAGCACTTAATCTCTCACTGTGCTCCTTGTCAGGTGTCTTCAATACAGTGACCAGTAACATTTCCTAGGATTAAGAAATTCTGATAAATTTCAAGAAACTGTGTTTCTACAGTGGTTTTGCTTCTATTTTATCTCAAGATTAAAAAGAAGTATCTTGTTTATATGGGAGGATACAAAGGGCAAAAGAAGATATTCCTACTAAAGCCAATGATTTAGCAAGGGCTGTTAAAGATGGTGGTCAAACAGCCCTGCCTTGATAACCACAGTTTAGAACAGGACACCATTTTCACAGATCATAAATCACAGAATCCAACAGAATGCTGTGGGAGACACTGTCAGAGGTCTTCCTAAAGTCCAGGTGGACCACATTCACAGTCTTACCCTCACCCACTATGCAGGTCACCTGGTTATACATGGAGATCAGATTGGTCAAACAGGACATGCTCTTCATGAAGATCAGGCTGGGCCTGATCTCGTCATTGTCCTGTACTTGCCATGTGAGCACACCCAAGATAAACTGCTCCAGAATCTTCCCCTCTACCAACATCAGGCTGTCAGGTCTGTAGCTCCCCAGACCCTCCTTCCAGCCCTTCACCTTACTCATTTTTTACTTACTTCCATAATCAGGAGGGAGGGAGTTGGCAAGTTTTTCCCTGGTATAGATGAAATTCTTTTCTTAAAACTGACAGGGAATACTACTAAGATCATCAATGGTTCACCTCTTCTTCTCCTACCACATACATTTATTGATGTTTAAAGAATTCCATGACAGCTGCATCAGGCCTGGGTTAAGAGCATCCTCAACCTGTCCTATGAAAGGTTTCATCAGTGGTTTCAGCATAACAGGAATCCCATTCAGACACTCTTTGTAACTGATCAATAGATTCTGGAGCCTGCAAGACAGAACAATGTGAAGAATGTGCTTATTTCAGATCTATGAGACACATCTAAGTTCAGACACATTTTCTGCTAAGACTTGCAAATTCCAACTCCCTGTCAAAGGTAAGAACTTCTCCCAGCTCTTCTGAGCTCTAACTAAGCCTACAGCAGAATCAGACTGGGCAAATAACCACTATGAGTAAAGTGACTGTGATAAGAAAACTTATTACAGTTAAAATATCAGGAAATTGAAAATGTATTTTTGTTCCCTGTTTCACAAGACACGGTCTGAAATAACACTGCTTACAAGAAAAGATCTAAACCACTTAGGGCATCAAGTAGCAAAGATAAAGAGGCCAAATTCTAAATCAAGACTTTGAAAAGTCTTAAGTTCCTTACAAGAACTGCTGAAAAACAGTAACAGCTATGTTCTATGCCAGATTGAAACCTTAACCATCACGGAAACTGAGATAACCCAGACACAATATATCCAAAAGTCTTTTTCCAGTGTTGCTTAAGTAAAAATCTACAGTCTCTGAATATTTCTTCATTGCCTAGAGTAGGAAGTAAGTTTGGATTTTTTTTTACTGAAAATACTTTGCGTTCTCTTTTTTCTCTCAGATAGCAAAAGTTGGATGGTGGTTGCTTGTTAGAGGACTGTAGTACATAGAGTTTTTCTTGTACATTAGGAATGTTAGGTTTATTTGTCCACAGATAATTAATTAAAGATGTGGTATTACAACAGACCGAATGCTTTAACAATCAAAACAGGAAGAGGGGAGTTAAATTCACAGGAACTTTTCAAACTACGTCCCTTTTGGCACACTTCTATTTATAAACTGCCTGGAGAACACACCTGACAAAGGATTCCTTTTTTATCATCTACCACCTGTTCTTAGTGAGTTACAGCATTAATAATCAGCACCCTTCAGAATAAAAAGAACTCCTCTAGAACAGAATTGGACTCTTACAAGAATCAGAAAGAAATAATTTTAAATCACCAGGAGTTATTTCAGCTATTCAACAGAAGAGAGCAAATTTTAACTTGGGTGATGTATTACCTATACAAACGTTTGGGCTGTGACTTAATCAAGTAGTAAATTCCAGCTTCTTTTCTAACAGAAAAAAGCTGTTGATGTTCACTGTAATATTTTGGAGTGTAATCCCTATGTTGTAGTGCATAGATATCTCAGCAGCACCTAGGAACCTCACTTAGGGAGCAGCTGTTGCAATAACAATACACAGGCATTTTCTAGTCATGAGGTATTTGTGGAACTAGGAACAACTGCACCTCACCAATATTACTGTGTAAACGCAGGAGGGAGCAATTACATTTCAATTAAACTCTGAGAAAGAGAAAATTATCATAAATCAGAAGCATAAGCAACAGACACAAAGCTAGGAATTCCCATTTGCCTATGAGAATCAAATCCAAAAACTGTTCACTCACGCCACTTGATCTCTTTTAATCTGCTCTTCACCGGCACACAAGCCAAGGACAACATCTGGAACCACAAAATGCATTTTTTTCAGGTATTTTGTTTCATAAAGTACCTCTAGGACTACTGGGTCCAAGTTTACAAGGAACTCCTTCACATAGCAGTGTGAGAGGGAAAAAAAGAAACACAATGTAAGGCAGTAGTTTGGTGACTACATGCATCATAGAAACATTGAATGCACTGGGTTAGAAGGGACCTCCAGAGTCCAACCCCTGCTGTGATCTAACTGCAGTATGTAACAGTGTAGGTGAGTAGAGAACCCATGTTTCTACACAGATCTTTATGCTCCTCTACATATACCTGGATTTTACAAGTCATTAATCAACAAGTACACTGATACACTGATTTCAGTTTCCTGTCACTCCCTCACTGTGCCCTAAACACCTTGTGCCTGTGACTTATAGAATCATAATGCCCTGGCTTGGAAGAGGCTTTTAAGGTCATCTAGTTCAACTGCCCCACAGCAAGCAGGGACATCTCCAACTAGAATGAATTAATTAGAATTAAACTTGGGAAGTTTAATTCTAGTGTTGCAGCTACACTTTGTGGAAGCTAATTTGCCTTTTCATATCAGTTTCTTCATCAGTAGACTGGGGAATATGTTGTGAAGATTAATCTCTGTACACTTTTTGAGGCACTAAATGATATTAAGACAATAAATAAATTGGAAAACTAAGCTCTAGTTATCAACTATGCAATCATGAATTCAAAAAATGCCACACTTTAAACATAATTTCTTTGTACCACAGCACAATAATCAGTGAAGTAAGAATAGTAAGATTTTCTGTCTCATGAAGCAGTTCTGAAAGCAAATTAATTAGGCTGCAAAAAAAAGACAAAGCCTTGTACTGTAAATATATGCAAAACCCAAACCACAACAAAAACCAAACAAATACCACCAATTCAGGTAGGTCATTTTTTTGTCCCTATTAAGACTATTTCAATGCTGTGCTTGTCTATCCATGATATGATTAAAGTAGCATATGTAATACTAAAGAATTGAACAGTAACACAGAGAATAAATCATACTTACCTTGGTTTCTGGATGCCTGACAAGTAAGGAAGCACACAGAGCATTTCTAGCCTGGTCAGCAAAACTGCACCAGGCTCTATGATAAATAAGTTCAAATTCCAAAAGAACTGCAGCTATTTTATTGTAGCTCTTAACAACCTTTTTCATTTCCAGTGTCTGCAATTCGAGGGAAAAAGCACACAGCAGGTAATCAGTTCAATGAGTCTAGCATAGGAGATGCATCCTCCACCAGGCTTTTTCCCAAAAAACAAACAGAAAACTTTAAGTTATGCTACTTTAGAGATAAAGTAAAGCACAGAACCATAGAAATACATTTAGGAATTCAAGACATATTTAACTGCTCTAAACAACAACTTTTTTTCTTCCAGTCTTGCCCATAAACAAAAGTCTGCATTATGACCTATAGAAGGCACAGATGTCCCATTGAGAAAGCTATAAAAATGTGTGGCTAGTGTTTGTGGTTAAATATCTCAGTCCTCTTCATTACATAGCATAGCAGACAGAAGGCTTTCATCTCAGGTTCACAGCCAACAGTGCTGCTATCCAGCTGAACAAGTCAAGTCCCAGAAGAGACATGGGCACTGACCCAAGTCATCAGTTTAATGTTTCGAGGAAAGTAACTCTCCCCAGGCATAGAATAATAATGCTGCAAAAAGGAATTTGAATCCTGGAGCAAGCACTAACATCCTGTTGGGTGAGCTTGGATATAAGTTGCTAGAAAAGTGAGTTTAGGACCATAAAAATAAATCATGCATCTGTTAATAACATGCTTGAAAGCCTTGCATAAATCCTCCTCTGCTAATTCCAACCTTCAAAAGTGTGGTTTCCTTTTTAAGGAATGTCATTGGATGGTCAATTCTTCTGTATAACTGCTGAGCCCACATAATCTTCCCTGTTACCTAAACCAGAGAAGACAGGACGTTATGTTTCCATCAACTTACAACAGTCAAGAAGCAAAGAAGCCTTTTTCTCTCATTTATTTAATTCTTACTGGTGGTATATTACGTGGTATAGGTGGATTTTCTTTTTGCTTCTGGTAGAGATTTTGGACAAACTCTAGATCTTGGCTGTACTGCTGAAGGACAATGGTGTACTTCTCGTTAAGATCAATATGATTTTCTCCTATTTGTCCAAGCTTCGTCAGAAGTCCCAGCATCCGTTCAGTCTGAAAGTAAGGGTGAAATATTTACTGCAGAATATGTTAAGAGTTTTAAAAAGTCATAGTTCATTAAGTTCTTTTTACTTTATATGTTGCTTGCAAGCTGTTCTTTAGGAAACTGAGAAAAGCCAGTTCAGACAAGTCAGTGAATTTTACTTCTGTATTTTGTCCCATACATTATATATTTACCATAGTATGAACAAAGAAACTCATCCTTTCAGCACAATGGAGTATTTAATAATTTCCTGACTCTTAGTGGTAGAACACCTGCAGCTTTACTCATGCTTCATTAACATCTCATATTATGAGACCAGGGCCTGAACCAATGAACAGTATTGACATTAAGGTGACAGACGGCAGAAATTATTTCATTACTCTTGCCAGTCCAACATGAATAACTTAAAAATGCAACAGGAAGCATGGGGAACACCAGGATGAAGAAAGAAAAGAAACTTTTTTAAAAAATATGGCTATAGAATTGGAAAAGAAGATAGAACATAAAACTGTCACTAAGTACCCACAAACATTTTCATGTCACCTGTGCAAGTGACTTTTAGAACATCTGTAATAGGTCTGATGTCCTTCTATATTATTCCAGGCAGCCACTAGCACGGTACAAAACTCTGGCAGTGGTGAAGGAATTCAGTAGAAGCTGTGGCTACTCAGCCTTTCAGAGCACCAGAACAAGGGGCTTGCATTTGCAAAATGACTTACAGTTATGGTCTTCTCAAACCAGGAATCCAAAAATTCCTGTATGGACTCGTACAATGTTGCAACTTGGTTCTTAAATTCAAGGTAATCATTTTCAAACTAGGAGAGATCAAAAGTGAGAAGACAGTCCATAAATACGTATTGATCCAACCATTTAGCTGCAGAAAAGCCATGCAATTTTAAAAAGACCCTTCAAATGCCAGTTTCCAGTAAATGTTTTCTTTCATAAAAAAACCACACAAAGTATCACAGAAATGTAAGCCAGTAGCCAGTTAGAAGAAAGTCAAAGGTACTCTAGACTTAAAGGAAGCTGGGGTTCAGGAAGGCAGGAGAGTAAGTCAGCACTTGGAGCAGTTCCAGCACGAGTCTGTCAATCCTGCAAAACAAGCAGGCTAAAACTCTCCCTTCCAGCACGTGCATCCTGTAGCACTTGAAGAGCTACTTCAGTTCTTACCACCCTTCTTAGTGTTCGGGGGTGATACCACTCACACTAACATCTCATCTAAAGGCCTTTACAACCATTGTTATATCACTGCCTTTGCTGTTCCGCTATTTTCACTAACACAGAGAAACTCTTCCAACTAGATGAGCTACACTTAACGCACTGACCTGCCTGAATTAATTTGCAGTCTGCCATTACAAGCTTAGAAAAAGTTGTTTGCAACATTACCTATCACACAAAGGCTAGTCTATAAAAACAGAACAGAAAGATTGCAAATGAAACTCAAATTTATCCAAATACAAATCTTTTAATACAAATTCAAATTGTATTAAAAGATATGAAGGGATTACTATTACAGCAAAATACTGTATGCATTGTTATAAAACGTTGCTTTTGCATAACTGCAGTGAAAAGCATAGCATTAAGGGAGTAATTGTCAGAAACATGCTCAATGTATGTACCTCTTTTTTCCTGTGATCCAGAATATCATACTGCTTGGATTTGGTGTTTGTAGCAATGCTCTGGTAATGAACACTGATCTCTTCAATACCTTCTATTTTGATACGCTGCAGCTCTAAAAGGCTTTCCATAATGTTGCTCATATCTGAAATCTTCTCCAAGCGTTTACAGAATGCATAAAATTTTCCAAATATATAGTTTTCACTAAGGATAAAAAAAACAACAGAGAGATTGCAAATCCATTTCTACGAGTTTATTGCTATTTAGCCTACATATGTTCTACCAGAACTGCTACTCAGTTTCACATTCAAGAATTTCTGCTGCAACACTTGTAAATCAAGTAAAGAGCTTTTTGAAAGAATGGATATAAACAAGAAAATGCTTATCCTTAGAAATGTTAATTAAAGGCCTTTACCATATTTCACAAGAATTGCCCTTTTAAAAAAGACACTTGCAGGAGACCAAAATGTGAATTTCCGATACGCCTCATGCTTTAAGTGCCCATACAGGTAAATCTCTGCTTGGCATTGTGACAAGCAACTCAGCCCAAAGCTGACTAAACTCCCCTCAAAGCTTTTCACTTAGATTCATGACTCAGATTTGCTGGAGTTTCAGACCCTACATAAACATGTGTATTAATTTAACACATGGAAAATTCCCAGAATTTCCCTTGGACATCTGCTAAACCAGCAAATGGATGGCAAAAACCTGTCACTAGTTTTTTTTCTCTTTTTTTTTTCCCCCAATCAGGAATAAACCAATCTCAAACATCTGCAATTTTCTGATGATAACAAACACGACAGTTTAACTGATCTTGTTTTGCTAGCCAGCAGATATAATTATAACTCATCTAAAAATGGTATAAATTAATATGATGTAATATTAGAGCAAATTATTTACCTGAAATCAAATTGCCTGTCACTTAGATTTTCCTTTAGCTCCTCCCTAATTCTCTGAAAGCATGTCTGGTATTGTTCTTTGAGAGAAATGCATTGTTGTATCCTCTTTAGCAACTCTTGTCTGGGGAAGACAGAAAATCATTCTAAAGAAGGCTTTAAAAGAGCATAAACAAGACTAGAACATGTCCATCAGATATGCAACTTTGCAAAGTGAAAACTCAAAATTATACATTTCCTGAAAAGCATTCAAAGTAGAAGGCACACATTTGAAGTTTTTGTTTCAAATGTGTTAATCCAACCTTTCCTGAAATCAGACTAAATCTTCACAGCACAGCTCAGAAAGGGCTTAGACCAAGTAAAGCTTCCCTATCTAAACAAAGTCATGGGGGCAAAATATGAAGTGAATGTATGCTGATATACACGACATGATTTGCAGCACCAGTTGTTTGCACAACAAATGGTACGTTTGGGGTTTTTTTGCACAGTACTAAATTCTGTGCAATATGGATAGTCACAAGCCTAAAATTAACATGGGAATGTTTGGTAGGACAAGGATCTATTTAAATTTAACTTACAATAATCCTGATGTCCAATCTATGATTTTACTTGTAATATTAACAAAAGGAGATGAAATGATCAAAATTCTATCACCTGTCCAGATCCCAGATTTTTGAAACACCGTCACATAGGTAAGTCTTGCATGTCTTAATCATTTGATTAGTGATCTTAAGAAGAAGAGAGGTCATGCGCTCTGATGTGTTGTAGTATGGGGATGTACAGTAGATCATACAGATGGTATTCATTAAACTGGGCACATGTTCCATCATTGTTACCTGCAACAAATGGAAAGGTCAGCAATTCACATTTCCTAAAAATTAACCCCATGGAAAATGTGACAGCTCTGGGAATACATTTGTCAGTGGATAAACATCATTTTGATTGCAACACAATGCTCTCACTATCAACTCGACCATCCAATTCATTTGCAGGGACCCAACACTATGACAAAGATTTTCAAAATGGGGAACAGTTGATGAATAAATGGCTATGTCTTCTTCAGAACAGGATTTTCCAAAGGGAAAAACAGAGACTCTGCTTTTTTGGCCATGACCTCCTGTACATAAAGGTGGTGTAGTTTTCTTTGCAAAGGAATACATTACCTAAGGAAAAAAAAGTCATGCAGTGCTACAAAGTTGTCTGATCATACGAAAGACAAGAAGAAGAAAGTTAGCCTTTCTTCCTTTTGCCTAGATCTGTACAGAAGAAAAATCCAGAAGAGGGAGGCAATGCAACAATAATCTGTCTTTTCCTGAGGATACTGAACTAGAGATTCCACAGAAAAGCATGAAAGCCAGACATGAGAGCTCAGAACAGAAAGTGAACTACTTTAGAAAAAGTAGGGTATCTCTAAGTCAAATTAAGGCAGAACGGTGAATATTATTTAAAAAAAACCCAAACCCAAACAAACAAAATGAAACAAAAACAAACTTAAAAGAGTTTTGCCTAGTGCCTGTACCTTCAAATTCATGCCCTCAGTTAAAAACTTAAGTCTGAGATCCACATGGTTATGAAAAATATATTTTATCATTTTAATCAGAATGAGAGGAAATACAGGCTACCTGCAAGAGAAACATCTTTAATCTGCAAAATAAGTGGGAGCTGCCTAATTTCAGCTGAGTTGAAGTCTTAAAATTTGTTTAAGACATAACTATCATGAGTAAGTGCTAACTGAAGCATGGAGTCAGAAGAAACACTGTATGTGAGGCCCAGCCTCACAAAGACAACTCACCTGGATATCGGGTTGGGAAAAACATTATCTTTTGCTTCTTTTTCTCATGCCTTTCAATTCTATTCTGGAATGACACCTGCCTCCTACATAAAAAATAGTATTATCTTTGCCTTACTCAAAATCTGCAAAGTCACTAATGCCAAAGGAGTGAAGCAGTCCACTAGCCATTAAACAGAGCAGTTAAGCAATGGAAGAAGAAATATTTTTCTTTCAGTAGCAAAACTCTTTCTTTTCTGGATTTTATTTGAAGTGCCTTTAGATTACTACTTACAGGTGAAGCTTTGGCAAGTGGACAAAAAAATGTATCCAGTGTATACAAATATCTCACATTGTCTTTAGCTTCATTGGCAGCAAGTGTTACATTACTGTCCTGAAGAGAGAAAAAATGACAGAATAAATACTGCTAAAGTGTACTGGAAAAGTTCTTGCTCTTTTACAGCAATTAATCCCTATAAATGTTTGTTTGTGATAGGTAGAACTATTCAGTACTTAAGAGGCAATTCTGCATTAAGAAAAAAAATCTAGTTCACCATCTTTGGCTTGCACTACCTAAGTACAAACCCTCTTGTCCAAACTGCATTTAACATACAAGTCTTCAAATATGTGGAACAAAGAACCAAAAGCTCAGTAAGATGACACTGTTTTCCTGGTCCATTTTCAGAACAGCAGAACACCTGCTTAAGTACTAAAAAATTCTGGTGTTTGAGGGATCTGATTGACTGCACATTTTCATAGAATGATAGAATCATTTTGGCTTTCTGGCTTGCCTACATCTTCAACTAAGTTTACATTAAAGGTATCCACAGATCTGAAGTAGCAGCTACACTGTCAGTAACTCTAAAAGCAACACGATAAACTTTTAGACATCTCTGTGGCTGGGCTGCACACAGTATAGCTGCAGAGACACAGAAAATGTTGTACAGCTGTGTTGATTCACTTTTGCACAACCATCTTGCCCTTTGTGTTAATGAAAGACATTACAGAAGCATTGACTTATTTTCAAGCTGCTTAATTGAAAAGTCATTGGTGTCAAATTTCAACAAAAGGATACTAATAAACCACAGTGCAAAACAAGTATAAACAGTGAGAATTATTTTTAGCATTGTGTTCCATTCTGTATCGCAGATACACTACCGTACTATTTTTTTTATTAAAACATAGTGATTACCAGCTCTTTCCACTGCTTTAATGTCTTTGATCTTGCTGCCTGAAGAATACTTATAATTTTCTTTACTCTTGAACTCTTGATCTCATCTAAAAGGCTTTGAAGAAAGAAATACATTTAATACTCTCTTTGGAATGAAAATTTACATTTACTTTTTAAAAGTTTGGAGTTTTTTGGTTTTGTTGGTCTTTTTTAGAATCTGTGAGAATTAATGCTAGGATTTAACCTGTTAAATGTTGACATTCTTGTCTTCCAGTGCTCCAGCTCTGCAGATGGCCCAAGGTCATCAGCTTCTCTTCTCATTTGTTCACTCTCCACTAATACCTGTCTTATCTGTTTGATCCAAATGGTGACCACTTCTTCAAGTTTCTCAGTGACCTCTGTGTTACTACCTTCAAAATTACAGAATGGGACAGGTATTTAACTACAGAAGTGAAATGCCCTGGTCAAACATAAAGTGAGATACTTTGTAAGCTGTGTATATTCAAATCACTGACCAACAACAGGAAAAAATGCAGAGTGTAACAACGAGATGCACACACACAGCACTTGTATCTACCTACTCTCTTACTATTGCATAGTCTTTACAATGGAAGCAGATTAAAACACAATGAGCTCATAAGCCAAAAAATGCAGTGATGTGCTTTGGGAGGAACCATATTTCAGAGCTCCAAGTATTGCATTAACTATTATGTGTATACTTTTCTGCTTGTATTTCATAAGGCTTGCTTTGCATTTCTCTTTCTGCCTCTGCAGCCTATTCTGTATTAAAGTCTTGTGTAATGTACACCATTATCAATAGCCAGAACCCCTCCACAATTTGTAAGTCAATACATCTTTCAGAACGCCCTTGGAGAACAGTCCAGTGGACTTGGCTGATTATATTGAGGACTCCTGGAGCTTATACCACTAAATAGATCTAAAGAACTTTTCTAGATGTGTAACATTATTGCACCATCTTAAGTCACCAGTTGTTGTGTGGAAGCTGCCCTGCATAGACTCATGTAAAGCCAAGAGGGGTTGCAGAAGAACTGACTGGTTTGGCATTATTTCGTTCTGAAAGTCCTTGTAGGGGAAAGCTGTTATTTAAAGAGCTAAAACTATGCTTTTTTCTTACATCCCCATATAAGTAGGGTTTGGTGGGTTGTTTGTCTTTTTGTTTGTTTGTTTAAAAATAATCTTGGTTTGGCTTCACTCAACAACTACTTGACCAGCAAACTAGAAAGAACACAAGCCACTGCATACATTATATGTCAAGGAACTACCTAATCCTTTCAGACCCATGAGTTAAAGGATGGGAAAATGATCAACAACTTTAAGATTACACAGTCGGAAAGCTGAAAAATTTATATTGCACAGGGAAGATGAATTTATTCTTTGAAGTTTTACTAATAACATAACATTTATTTTCTAAACAGTATCATTGTGTTTGTTTTGCCTCAGAAATTACTCACCTGCAGTTATGTAGTCAGACGGGTTCTGTAAGTTGCTAAGATAAGTATCAACATCCACCTTCGTGAGCTGAATTTTATCTTCTATATTCTGTCTTGATGATGACAAAGTACCCACAAATGTATCCACTGAGTACAGAAAGTCTTGTATCTGGCTGTTCTTCAAGCCTCCTTTCATAGCACCCCAGTTCTGATTATTTTATGATTTATGTGGAAAAAATTAAAATGAGGATCACACCTTCTTTTGCTTTCTGAACACAAAAGGTATCTTACCAGAGAATCATAGAATGTTGGAGCTGTTTCTTAATCCTAGCAGTGTATAAAGGTTTATCAGCACACCCTTTAACATACACTCACCTGTACTACAACATAAATACTTTAAAATGTGCTTTGGTTTAATTATTCTGTTAGACAAAAAAGAAACAAACAAGTAAGAGGCTCTCAAGAAATAAAAATATCTTCCTGCTCTCACTGTATTCACAATTAATTGCTGTCTTTTATTTTTCCAGTCCAATTTTGCTCTCTCTAAACAGAAAAAAAAACAGTTTCTAATCTTCCTTCTTGCTGCTGGGTGAGAAAAAATGGTAGCACATGGTAGCAGCTTATGACACCATCATTCTTGACAGACACTGATCTTTATTATACTTCCTACCTCTGAACATGTACTTCTGGAAGAAACAGAACCATCGTGCTTTGTGAGTGCCACAGAACAAACCCAACTCAAAGAAGCTGGATACTCTGGCTGTGATACAGTGTGTGGTGCAGAACAACATCATGGACTGATTCCTTGTGCTGCCAGAGGGACTTGACATCTTTCAGTGCAAAATTACTCTAGCTTTTTGTCACCACAGTTTTACCTTTGTATGGCTGCCATGCTGTGTTCTCCTTTGTCATGACCATTATAGCTGGTGCTATTGCTCAAAAATAATAGCTATGTGAATTCCAAACACAAATTGCATTGCCCTGATAAAGGCCTGCATTATGTTCAGCTGATGCACAAACAGGACCGCAGCAGTCAATTGTCTTAATTCCACATGTTCTTGAGAAAAAGAAAGACTAACTATTTGATTACCTGTTGGGATTTAAGTGCTGGTATCATGATTTGGGACAAGAAGAATTCCAGGCCCTGAAGGATATTTCCGTAACTACAGTCAAATATGCCAAAATTCATCTCCTTTGGGAAGAAAAGAAAATTAGCATAGCGCATGGAAACTTCTACAACATTATACTATTTGTATGAAATTCAGACACATGACAGGCACACACACACACACATCATGCCACGAGCATATTGCTCCCCAGCTTCTGAATATGGATTGGACAGACTAAAATTCCAGTGGAAGTTCCAACACCTGCACTTAAAATTTGATTCACCAGAAGATTCAGCCCTGCACAGTAGCAACATTCAAGCAACCTTTCAAAACTAAACATTTATCAGAAATGTGGTAATTAATCTTAAGATTTAGTCTTATGTGTCTAGATTTCTCTTTTAAAGTAGCCACTTCCATCTTTCATAAATGCCTGGAAAAGGACAACAAATGCATCAGGAAAGAAATGCATCCCTCTCTCAGTGGCACAGTTTTCCCCACTTCATTGTTAGTGAATTTATGCTTAGCAAACAGTTCTTTACCAAGAGGGTGGCCAAACATGGGAACGAGCTGCCTGGAGAGGTGGTCAGTGTCTCAAGTCTGTCAGTTTAAGAGTCATTCAGACAATACCCTTAATAGCATTTTTAGACAGTCAGTCCTGAACTGGTCAGGCAGTTGGCCTAGGTGGTCACTACAGGTTTCTTTCAACTGAAACAGTCTATTCTAGCCTATTCCAGTTAACATGAGGCAAGAAGTGAATTGATGAAGCTGGGGACAGGGAGAGTCAGCCCTCATGAGTAGAATTTTACTGCAGAACATGAAGCTTAAGTTGGAAGAAGGAAAGGATTGCACCTTTTCCCAGTGCTGTCTGCCTATGGACTGGTTGGCTTTCCTGCTACTGGTATTTTGCTAGCCAAGGTACATGTCCTGAACATGGGCCTCATATTCTCTAAGACCCATAGTGACTAGCAGTTTTGGCTCTGGGTATGGCTTTTGCTAGCAGAGGGGGAGTCTCATTCAGAAGTTCTGAAATGCACAAACATAAACTGATTTTGCCTTCAACATAATAAATCCTTTGCTGCACTCTGCCCAGCAAGCTTCCACCAACAGCTTTTACCTGGACAATGACTGCAATTACATGTTTTACAAAGAACAACTACTAATGGGTTTTTGTAGGGGCTTTGACATTCTTGGCTATCTTGATTATTAATTTCACTAACGTTTTCCTTGCTACTTTCCCACTGGCATACAAAAGAAGAGTGTTTAACACAGTTAGTTGTTATGCATGGGCAGAATACTACATCCTAACAATATCACAGTACTATAATCCCAGTGGAGTACAAGATAGAAAGCCCTTTCTCAAAAAGTGGAAAAACTACAGGTGACAATCAAGGCATCATCCTGCTTGACAAAGTGCTTACAAGGAAGATCAAGTTCCTTTGCATGTCTGAACATGTTACCTGACAGGCAATGCCCACAAGACTAAGTACTCCTGGCTACTTCCTTCTGCAGAGGATGTGCTAAGAAAAGCTGAAGGAAAGGAAAGAAGGGCAATGAAGATATTAACTTCTATTTTCCCCCCTTCAAATGATTTTAGCAATGCCAGTTTCCCCTGTATGATGGTGTTTGTATTTATGCAGAGAGGGGAAGACATGGAAAGTGAAGCCTTTCAAGACACCTGAATCTCAAGGAAATGCCAACATAGAAGGTGATCCAATTCTTTTGACAGGACACTGAAGCCTCAGCTATTCCTCTTGAGAAACAGGGGTAAACCTAAGTATTTATATGGGGTTCTCAGGTTCTTTCCAATTGTTCCTAAACAGTTCCTCATGATAACCCAAAATCTGCAAAACCAGTGTGAGCCTGAGCTATTGCTTCATCAGTGTGAATACTGCTTGACTGAAAATTAGGGCTTGTTTTACCTTTCATATCATTAAAAGATATTGCCTCTCATAAGGAATGAAGTGTGAGAGCCCCTACATGACAGCCCCTGCCAGAAGAGAGAGAGTGCAAAAGAAGCAGAGAGAAGGCATCAGGCAGCTGAAGAGTCTGGACAACCATTCTGACAGGTACTCAACTAAAGAGGTACAGCGGGACTGCCTGTGACACCTTGTGAAATTATCAGAACATTGCTTTAACATAAACGCTTACTCAGACAGAAAAGAACTTCTACTTTAAACAAAGACATTTTAATGAAATAACTGCCCACTCCTTTTTCTAACTCCTGGTGTGTGAATAAGGCCTAAGAAGATATTATGCACAGTGCAAATACTGTACGATTTTGGTCTGACCTGGGAAACATTTGATGCAGTTACAGCTTTATCCGATGTCCTTAGGAAAAATGCACAGGTACCTGTAAAGTCCTGAAAAAGAGCAAAATGCATATAATTTTAAAGTATACATGTGTACACTAAAAGTAATGTACCTAACAAATTGCTAAGTAAAACAAGTTGACAATTTGTTAACGACTTTACGCTAAAAAGAAACTGTAAAATACTGTAAAATAGTCATAAAGGTCATGAACCTTTGTAGAATATTTGAAAATCTGTCCAACCCAAAACAAATACTAATTTTTCTCTGCTTGACATAAGAACGTAAAAAATGTTCTTCTTGGCAGACCAGTTCAGTATCACATCTCTGCTAAGAGAATGCAGTTGAGGGAAAGCTTTTGAGAGAGGCTATTTGCAAGGGTATTAACCATCCACCTGGAACCATTGTATGAGCTGGCAGATGACATATTCCTCTCTAGTCAGTTTAGTATCCACTTACAGATCTTCCTAAAAGATTGACTGTTTAATGCCTTTCTGAATCTGACAACAGAAATTAACTGAGAAAAAAACCCACAAAACAAACCTAAAGATATTGTCAGCTTTTAAATATTTATAGTACTTTCCATAGATACTTAGACCAGAGTGGATCATCTTAGAACATTTATTTCATTTTTAAGAAAGGAAACTTACAGGTTGCTAACAACTTCTGATCCAAATGCTTCTTTAACATGGATTTTCATCTCTTCAATGGACTGAAGTAATGTAAAAGTTCCAAATCTGTACTGCAGCAATGCTTGTTTTTAATATATTCAATCTAATAAGAACTCAACTATAACATATTTTATAAGCCATTCAATTGGTCCAACTGTCAGAGGAATGAACCTCGTCTCTCCCCCAAAATAAGAAAGAATTCTTCAGCTATGTTTTTTCTAAGACAACAATGTTAATATAAACTCAATGGGGGTTTAAAAAAAAAAAAGACATTGCCAAGCCATATTCAAAGAAAATTTTATATGGAATATCCAATTCCTCCCAAAAGAGACAGAAAGAAGAAAATTAATCAGAAATCTTAATGACTGCTCTGAACACACTCTTGAATAATGTTCAGATGTTATGTTACATGTTTCAATATCTTGCGTTTCAAACCTCACCTAATAAATTGTTCAAACATACCTCAGTAGAACCCATGGTAACAAATAACTTCTTGTGAAGCAAACTGTTCATCGACCCATCCGGACCCAGTGATGCACTTGACTTTTGCTAGCAATTAAATTATAAAAGGTTAATAAAATAAAAATTATCACTGAAATACCCCATTCTATTTGACTATGTGAATTATAACTGAGATCATTCCAATTGACTTACTTTTTCTCTGATAGAAATCAAGAAGTTGTTTTCAGCTAGAGAATAAGCTTTGCAAGAATCTTACAATCCCCAGAAAAGAGTTTTATAGCTCTGTTCTTTCAGCAAAAACATCAAAGAAGAAAGGGGGAAAGTATTTTTAAAAATACAATGAAATTACATCTGGTTTCTTAAAGCAACTTCTTGTGTAGAAACAAACTGGACGTCTCAGAAAGAGGCATGTGCCTGGGCTGCAGTCATAATGCAATTGTGAGTGGGATTCATAAGCAACACTCCTAGAGCCCGCCAAAATGGCAAAGCAATTTCCTTCTGTCCACATCTTTAACCATATATCATGGTGAAAAACACACTGAGAAGCCTTGTTGGTACTGGTCTCTCTCCACTGAGATGCATCTACGACCTCTTACCTTAAAAGTAACAAAAAAGTTTCAGTCTAATGATGACCTTCTTCTTTATAATTTTCTGGCACACTTTGGAAAATAATCTATTTAAACTTGGAAGAATGTAACAGAAACATATTGTGGAAGGAGCCTGCAGGTACATTTCTCTCTCAAGTTGAGGAGAGGCCATCCCCTAAAAGGCTAACTGTTTATTTCCTGTTAGACCAAATGCGTGCCATGATAGATCCTAGTGGCTCCTTACTTCCATTCCCAATCAGCCTATGCAGCGTTTCAAGTGGTCAGGCACTGGAGTGGGCTGCCCAGGGAGTGGTTGAGTCACCGACCCTGGATGTGTCATCTGGATGTGGTGCTTAGGGATACAGTTTAGGGTGCACCTTGCAGAGCAGGGATAGGGTTGGACTTGGTGAATCTGAGGGGCTTTGCCAACCTGGATGTTTCTGTCATTCTGTGATCTCCAGTTCTCTGATATGTTTGAAACAAAACTGTTGACAGAACAGCAAATTTAATGGGATCTCCTGACTCATCAGGATGCAGTGGAAGATGCTAGATGGCATTCATACTTTTCACCAGAAATATTTATTTTAGTGCTATGCTGCTTTTGCAACAAGATGTTCACAAATTCATGATCTAATGATGAAAAAGACCGAAAAAAAAAGACTGAAAGAAAGCAAATTAAATCAAGAAATGAAAGGTTTCACTCAACTCAAGCTGGGCACTTATTTCTGGCTTGTCAGTTAAGGAAAACAATTTCAAGATTTTTAGCTTCATCTTGATTTATGTCAGAGAACAGCACGTTCATCCCTGAAACCTGCGTGCATGGTCCCAGTGAAAGGAAAAACTGATTAAACTGTTTTCACAGCTGAGCTCGTTCTGGGCTTTGCAAAGTCTCTAAGCAATTCCATCAACAATCAAAAGTTCTTTTAACTTATCTAGGTTATAATGAATCTGTAATTTATTCTTGCACCTAACTAATGATCAAGCATTATTAAGCAGCTTTTCTCCCCAACAAATCTTAAATACCACCACATAGTGACCTAGCTCACCCTAAAATGTCTTCTCAATGGCATAACCTGAAAGGACTGAGCAAGGATTTCTGCAGTTTGGGAAGCTCGCAGCAGCCACGTGTGCCTATTTTAAGGTCCCTTAGCACCCTCTGGTATCACACAGTCACTGAAAAGCTGAACAAATGATGTTGCTTTTTATGAAAAGGCGAGAGGAATACATCTTGGGGACCTCAATTACCTGATTTCTAGTTATAGTTTTTCAATCTTATTTTCCACAGTACACGGCAGACTTGAACATGAAGCCACCTTAATTTAGAAGGAAAGTGTATAATTTTTCACCCTCTTGAATCAGTGCTTTGTCCATAGTGGAGTTGGTGCAGAGAGGGCAAAATGGTTCTTACCCAGGCAATTCCCCATTTCCTGTAATACTTACATTGGCTAATCTAGTATTTTAAACTCTGAGTGCTGTGAATACTTTGCTTCAATTATCTTTATCACTTTTGAAATCCGGATTTTTACTCTACTTGGCCATTTTTCAGTTTTCTTTTCATGCCATTCTCCTGCTTTCATGTAAGCCAAGATGGCAGTATCTAAACAGTGAGACCCAAGTTGTTTCCACACTGGCATACACAGCAAAAAAACTCTGTAAGAAGTCTGAATTTTGCATTTTTTAAATGCAGCTTTGCTTTTGCAGAAGTACTCACTGAAACATACCTGCAATACATCTTGGTAAAAGAAGAGCAACTTCTTAAGTCCATTAGGGGCAAAGAATTGTTCTATAAGCTGAAACTAAAACCAAAATCAGAGTTGTAGTTAATTGTGAAGCTCAATTCAAAGATTGGAAATATATTTAATAACAATAACTTAATATTTACCTTGTCATCAGAAACGATGGCCTCCTCCACTTGCTGCTCACTTAAGCCTATCCCATCTGCTAATCTTGAAATCAAATATCTGTGCCTTTCATCTAGCTGAGCTCTTCTCTCCTCTTTGGTGACAGTGGCTTGCTTGGCTAGTTCTTTCCAAGTTTCACTGAGAAGTACTACGCTTTTCTTAACACTTGTCTGAAAAAAAAAAAAAAGAGCTTGTTACAGAGAGAGTCTTTAAGCTGGTTTCATAAACTACTTCAAGCAGAAATGTGGAAAAATATATCTAAGGAATGCGGAGGGAAAAGATCAACAATAATTTAGTTGTTAGGTATGAAGCAGCATAAAGCTCCTACAAAGGAAACTTTGTATCAGAGTATTCAGATCGGGACCTCAGAATCAGATGCAGATCCAAGCTAAGGTCACAATAAAAATGCAGCACTATAAAAGCTTGCATTCAAATCTCATCTTTGTGAGTCCATCTTCAAACAATCTATGTATCCATTCCCCAGATACGAGACCAGACCTATCTCTATACTGCCAGCAGTTCAGTATATAGTATGGTGTTATTGCCTTAAAGGAAGTAAGTAAAACAAAACCACTATAAAATCAGTTCCCACTGGAACTGATATACAATTGATGTTAAAAGCAAAGGTTGTATAAAAGTAGTGACAGAATAACAGAATGTTAAGTGTTGGAAGAGACCTTGAAAGATCATTTAGTGCAACCCCCTGCCAGAGTAGGATCACCTACAGTAGGTCACACATAACCATGTCCAGGAAGGTTTTGACTGTCTCCAGAAAAGGTGAGTCCACAATTTGTCTGGGCAGCCTGTTCCCTCTGTCACCCTCACAGTGAACAGTTTTTTCTTATGCTCAAATGGAACCTCCTATGCTTCATCTTGCACCCATTGTCCCTTGTCCTGTCAGTGGACATCCCTGAGAAGAGCCTGGGTTCATCCTCCTGACACTTTTCACAACTTACATGACAGTGTGAACAAGATTGAAAACAGATACAGTGAGTAACATCTTAAAGTCAACAGAGAATCTTCAGAAGCTATAAGGGAAACAAACAAGCAAGCAAAAAAGCAAAAAAACCCCAACCAACCAATCAATGACAACAACAAAAAAATCACCACCACCACTAAAAACCCCAAACCAACCAACCAAGAAGCCCAAACCAAAATCCCAGCAGCACGTATTGCCAGCACAGAAAGTAAATGGCCTGACACTGCCTAGGCTTTTGAGTGAGTCAGTGTAGTTTTTCCTTATAATTAACAGAGACTCAGGAACTCAGCACCCTCTGGTATTAAGACAAACTTCTGTCAAGGAAGGCTTCAAGAATAATCTGTATGGGTAAAAAACCCAACAGACAAAAGGTAGCTGAGCCACCAGTTATTTTAGCACAAAAACACTTGCCGGAAGAGCAGCAGTCAAAGATGATCCTGTGACAGCAGACACCAGCTCAGTGCTCCTTGTCTTCAGGTCCCCTCCAAGTCTACGATGCTTATCTTCTGGCTCTAGTTGAAAGAAGTGACAAGTTCTCATTACTCAGGTATATGCACAACAAATCCATTTTGGAGACCTGAAAGCGTTGTATCATAGTATCTGCTGGCTAAACACTTCTGAAGCTGGGGAAAAGGAGGCATGAAAGGAACAGCAGAAAACCTGGTGCCTCAGCAAAAATCCTTAGAATCCATTAGAAGGAAAAGATGTCTTATAATGGCTTTTATCTAAAGCTCAATTACAAACAATCCCTACTGATGGCAGTAGAAGTAAGGAAAAGCAATTTAAGGTACTAGCTTGAAGGAATCAATTCTGCAAAAAATAGAGACTCTGAAATCTTGTAATTTTCCACCGTTGACATTGTCAGAAAGGTAGTCCTGTTACTTCTTCATCTAAATTCTCATTATCACTCTGGTGCATTTCTGACAAACTTTTTACCTGCAGACATCTGCAAGACAACTTGAGCATATGGAATAGCTAAAGGATAAAGATTGGTAATATTTGCAATAAAGCCAGGGTATGTATTAGAGTGCAGCTATCTTGTGTTGACTGTTTGAGCCTCCTTAAGGGCTTCTGAGGCCCCTAAAGTTATTTAATAAAACATTTATTATATGGCTTTGATTTTTCTAGAAATTAGGATTTGAATATTTTAAAACCATCTTCCTTACGAGGCGAGCCTGAGGGAGCTGGGGCTGTGCTGCTTGGAGGAGACTGAGAGGTGACCTCAGCAATGTTTATAAATATGTGCAGGGTGAGTGCAAGAGGATGGAGTCTGGCTCTGCTGGGTGATGCCCAAGGGCAATGGGTGAAAGCTGAGGCATAAGAAGTTCCATGGAAACATGAATGAATTTTTTTTCCCTGTGAGGGTGTCAGAGCACTGCAACAGGCTGCCCAGGGGGGTTGTGGAGTCTCCCTCTCTGGAGATATTCAAAACCTGCCTGGATGTGTTCCTGTGTGATCTGGTCTAGGTGATCCTGCTCTGGCAGGGAGGTTGGACTGGACAAGCTTTTGATGTCCATGTTGACTATTCCCATTCATCCCTTTTGTCTTTCATGTGCCTGGAAATGATATCCAGGATTGGCTGCTCCATCACCTTTCAGGGGCCTGAGATGAGGCTGATGATTTTGTAGTTCTCTGGTTTCTCCTTGGAAACACAAGTGACATCAGCTTTCCTCCAGGCCTCTAGCATCTCTCCCAGTTGCCATGAACACTCGAAGACTATTGAAAATGGTCTCACAATATTAGCCATCTCTCTCTCTCTCTCTGCTTCTGAGTACATCCATCAGGGCCTATGGACTTAGACATGCCCACTTTACCTTACCTTGTGGAGAAAGTTCACATTAGAGAGTAGTGAAGCAAAGTGGGCATCCCTAAATGCATGGGCTTTGCTGGGATGCACTCAGCAGCAGAGACCTGGCTAGTACAGTTGTGAGGCCATTTTCAATAACTTTTGAAATAATCACTCAATTTATTACCACCATTAATATGTTCTGGACAAAAGATGACATACTACCTGCCATAATATAGACTAGTATTTGTTTTAATGCCAGAAAAATGCTTTTAATCACGTTGCTATGATTCAGCACTAGGAAGTTTGCTAAGAGATCAGAGCTGCACTGTGCATGACCCTTTAAATACACACACACAAATATATATAAAGGCATTTGTTTCTTTATATGTACATATTTATTTACAAAGCTGAAAATTGCATACTGCAGTCCCTACACTAGCACATTCAGAACAGCACATACCCACTCAGTATATATAAGCATGTTATGAACTTTAACACTCTACTTAATAATTGCTTTCCCTTTTTTTTCTGGATTTATTTTCTATACAAAGCCAACATGAAGTACTTATAATATCTTACCTTTTTTTATAGCAATGAGAGGTGGGCAGAGATCAATGTCAGGTTTGGAAGACAGCTGTACTGCTCTTAGTTGTTCCGATTCCTGCTGTGCTGAGTGATCAGGACAAGAATTACGGTCAACTATTCCCTCTATCTCAGTTTTGCATCCAACAGACTCCTCCATCACTCCACCACAGAAAAATCAACCTAAAACAACAATAATTACAGGACAACGTAACACTGTAACAATGAAGCACACCTTCAGTATTTTCACCCATTACAGCACCAGCATGATAGACTAGCATGGAAAAGAAAAGAAAATGGAAGTATCTTTGGCTTCTAATTTAAAATGAGGAAATCTAAGCAGTTTACAGAAGCACAAAAGCGGCTCTAAGGTTGGTCATTACCAAAACTTTAATTCTAATTCCTCTCCAATCAGACTGCTGCAGGTGGGAACTCACATGCTGAGGGACAGGTTAAACTCCTTACACGCCAGCTGCGGGTCCTGCTGCAGCTAGCAGTACTTACCCAGTGCCGGGCACAGAGTGCTGGCTGAGGCACTTGCTTAATCTTAAGCAGGTTGTTAAGCACGCGGTCTGCCTGGGCACTTGGAGCTGCTTGCAGCTGCTATGGCAACCCCGACACAAACCCAGCTAACAAAGCTGTCCTCAGGAGGCACCTGTCTGTCCACATTTCTCACTGTATACACCAACCAAGTGCTAATTTCTTAATTACTCGTCTATTTAAACGCAACACAGTTTTCCCTTACTTTCCCTTATAAATTAAATCCTAAGCAAGTAGCTTCCCTGAGCCTCAGCACTTCTGAAGCACAGAGCCAGGGCCAGCTGCAGCAAGCTGCAACCTAGCAGCCACACCACTCTCCTCAACACAACCACTCTCAACACAGCAGCAGTCTACATTCTGAGCAACACATGATGAGATACAGCTGAGACAAGGATGGAAATGAGAACTTTCCCTTTTCCTCTGCTAGGCAAATAGATCTAAGAGGTACTGCAGGGTTTGCAGCTTACCCACTAGCATCACTCTTACGTCACAAGTTTTTTCCCAAGTAATATCCAACAACCAAACTTTCACTGCAACCCAGAGGTTTAATTGATTAAGGGACTTCTGCTTTTCATTTGTTAAATCCATCCCAGTGACCATGAATCAGGCCCCAGAAGTACTGACACTACCTTCAACTCTGAAATTCAGACGGTACAAAAAACCAAGCTGAAGAACAGCACGCTGATGGGTGATGTCAGGTGAACGTTCCACAACAGCACCACCATCTCACTAGCAGCTAGGATAGTTCTCAACCTTTCTAAGTGCCAGGGCTCCCCTCTTAGCTGTACCCAGACCCTGCTTCTCTTCCATTGGTAAGGTGTCAGGAGATGCTCTTGAAGACGTGCCTTGTGCTTAGGGGCAGGCATGTGAAGCAGCTGGAGGGAGTGCTGATACTGTCACCTCTCCCACTTACCCGAGGTGCAGGACATGCCATCCAGAGCAACTCTTCCCCATCGTGCAAGGGCAGCTTCCCACTAACAATTTTCCAGACTGAGAAGGAACCATTGCTCATAAGGAAGGGTGAAACATGAGAATTGAGATGTGCACTTTTGCTCTTCAAACCATTAGAACTGTCCAAATAGGACTCCCAGATCTGGAGAAGAAAAGCAGGAAAGACCCCAGGAGGGCTGGGGAGGGACTTATCACAAGGTCTTGTTATGACAGGATGAGGGGAAATGGGTTTAAACTGGCAGAGAGGAGATTTAAATGGGATGTTAGGAAGAAGTTCTTTACGGTGAAAGTGGGGAGACACTGGCACAGGTTGGCCAGGGAGGTTGTGGCTGCTCCCTCCCTGGAGGTGTTCCAGGCTAGGTTGGATGAGGCCTTGGGTGACCTGTTGTAGTGGGAGGTGTCCCTGCCTATGGCAGGGGGTTGCAGCTGGAAGATCTTTGAGGTCCCTTCCAACCTAAACCATTCTATGACTCCTAGAATGAGCGGGTAGAGCAGAGATGGTGAAAAACAGGACACGTGGCATTGACAAATGCTCTTTTGCCTTAAAGGTCCATACAGCTCCAGGGGCTGCGGGCAGGGCTTTATGTCAGTTTTCAGTCAGTGTTAAAAATTAGACCTTTGTCGCTCTGAGGAAATATTTTCTCCCCTGGTTTTGGGGGAGACATTAGGACAAAAATTTTCGCTGAAAGGGTTGTCAGACATTGGAAGTGGCTGCACAGAGAGGTGGTCGAATCGCCGTAGAACTATAGAATTGCTGAGGTTGGAAGAGACATTTGAGAACACCAGGTCCAGCTGCTCACAATGCCACCAGTGCTGCTACGACAATACCACTAAGCCATGTCCCTGCGCACCACATCCACGTGCCTCTTAAATACCTCCAGGGATGGTGAATCCACCACCTCCCTGGGCAGCCCATGCTAATGCCTGGTAACCCCTTCTGTGAAGAATTTTTTTCCTAATAAGCAACCTGAATCTCCCTCGGCAGAGTCTGAGCCCTTTTCCTCGTCCTGTCATTTGCTGCAAGTGAGAAGAGTCTGACCCCACCTCGCTCCAATCTCCTCTGAGGGATCTGTAGACGGCAATGAGGTCACAGACTCACAGAACACCCAGGTTGGCAAAGCCCCTCAGGAGCACCAAGTCCAACCTAGAACCCTGCTCTACAAGGTTCACCCTAAACCATATCCTCAAGCACCACATCCAAACCACCATTACACACATCCAGGGTGGGTGACTCCACCACCTCCCTGGGCACCTCATTCCAGTCCCTGACCACTCTCTCCGTGAAAAACTTTTTCTTAATGTGCAATCTAAACCTCCCCAGCCTCAGCTTGAGGCCATTCCCCCTAGTTTTGTGTCAAATCACCTGTGAGATCAGCAGCAGCCTCTCCACAACGTCCCTTCAGGGCAATGAGGCCCTCAGCCTCCTCTTCCTCACCCTATCTCCAAGCTCCCTCAGTCGCTCCTCATCAGATTTATTCTCCAGGCCCTCCCCAGTTTCCTTGCCCTCCTCTGGACCTAGTCCAGCACCTCCACATCTCTCTTGTACTGCGGTGCCCAGAACTGAACACGACACTTGAGGTGCGGCCTCCCCAGAGCCGAGCCCAGGGGGACAACCACCTCCCTACCCCCGCACACAGCGGCCTCGCCTGCGGCCTGGGCCCCTCCGAGCGCCTCGCCCGCCCCGCGGCCCGCACGGGGGCGGCGCAGGCGCAGGCGCCGCCGTGACAGGTGAGGGCCGCAGTCCGCATGCGCGCTAGCCCGCGCAGAAGGAAAGGCTTCGCTCGGCGCCTGCGCGCCGGGGGTGCGCCGCGGTGTGCGCTCGGCCGGCCTGTCAGAGCCTTTCCGCGGGGCGCCCGCAGCCGGTAAGTGGCAGCTGCGGCACCCCTGCTCCGCCGCTGGCCCCTTGCCAGCGCCGCGGCTGATGCGCGCCGCTGCCGAGGCTGCCGCTGTGTGTAGCGGCCCTAGCCTGGCGACGGGAAGAGGGAGCGGGGGCGGGGCGGGGCAGGGCGGGCTGGGCCGGGCCGGGCCGACCCGACCCGACCCGGGGAGCCCCTTCCAAATGGCGAGGCCGAAGTGGGTGCTGAGGACTTCGCCGTTGCGGCCGCCGAAGGAGTTCGGCGCGGCAGAGCTTTAGCCTGGCTTGCGTGCCCGAGGGCAGGTCTCCGGCCTTTGCCTGGCACAGACGGGCACCTGCGTCGATGCAGATAATTCGAGTGGAGCCACCCCCGCCGGGGAGCGCGGCCAGGAGGAGCCGGTATGCCCGGCGCAGCTGAGGCTGCCTGCCGGGGGCTGCCTGCCGGGGGCTGCCGCAGCGTCCTCAGCCCTTTGTTTTGAGCGGTTGTGTCCCCGAGCCGAGTGTCACTTGGCGCCTCTGTCCAGAAGCTCGTTTCTGGAGGGAGTAGGGGGAGCGCATCGCCTCCGCTGGCTCCCGGACTCAGCTTGCGCCCTGAGGAGGTGCTTGCAGCCGAAGCCTTTCCAACTCTGCTCGGCACTTTCTCTTGTTCGCTTCTTAAAGTACTTTTCTTTGAAGGCGTTTCTGGTTTTGGCTCAAAGCATCTGTGTGAAGCTGCTATAATTTCTTTGAAGTTCCTTCATCCCTTTGTACGGTTGTGCAACAACGCGGCCGCCTCAGCAAGTTAATGTCTAACCGCTTGGGACGTTGCAGCATTGTGACTACTTAGTGTGCCTGGGCAGCGACTGCGTGCGTTAAAGCTACTGTAACTTTTCTGAATGTGTCCAGAGCCCTTAATAAAGGCACTAGTAATACAGAATAAAACCATCTGCTCCAGATACCTTTTATGTAGTTAATTCACCTTTAACATAATGATTTGGATAATTTGGAAATTGAGCTAAACAAAACCAGAGCGTTCATGCATAACTCTGAGCGGTAGGAGTAGACCTTGCTCCTTGAGATGTAGAGTAGGAAATCAAATACGTGAGCTAAAGAGGCCATTAGTAGGGAAGTGATGAGTATGGTTGCATACCTGAGGAAGTAGGACATGGGTTTATGCTGTAGAAATCATACTGGTGCATACTTAACCATATAATTTTTGAAGATACTAAAAATGTTGGGTGAAATAAGGCATAGGACCTTACAGATGAGCTTTTGGGCAAACCTTGCCTGAAATAATTTTTAACCCTGGTAAATTCTAAAGTGATTAATTTAACTGATGTTGTACTAAGTCTGTCCAGGATAGAGTTAACTTTATTCATAGGCTGTATGGTGCTGTGCGCTGGTAACACACCAGCCAAAGGGTGCTTGTGCAGTGTGAAGGTTTTCTGTGCTTCTCATTCTGCCCTCCACTCCCCTTGAGCAGGCTGGTGATGGGTGAGAGACTGAGAGAATACAGATGGGACAGCTGACCCAAACTGACTGAAGGGAAATTCCCTGCTATATAATGTCATGCTCAGCAATAAAAGATGGGCTAGAGGAAGAAGAAGGGAGGAGCTTTTGTCTTCCAGGTTGTCTGTTCAGAGACTGACTGGAGCATTAGTTTGTCTTTGCTTCACTTGTGGGTTTTTAGTTTGGGTTTCTTGGGGTGTCTTTGGTTAGGGGAGGAGGGTATTTCTGCTTTCCTTCACTTGTCAAACCATCTTTTTCCCGGCCCATGGATTTTCTTGCTTTTTGTTGTCCAGTTCTGTGCACCTGGCATAGTTGATTAGGTCACTGTTCTGTTGAGATTAAGTGACGTGCTGACTATATGAACTTGCACTGCTTTCAAAGTAGATAACTACTTCAAAGGTATAGTATCAGCAGGAAAGAATGCAGTCTGTGCCATCAGAACCTAAAACTATCTGTTTGATTACAAAACTGAGGGTGGACAGAATTTGAAAGGAATGTGGAACTACAGATGTGCTCCTTGGAGTTCTGTGGGTATCATGTTCTTGCATCTTTGGTGACCATGACCTTCCCTCCTTGCTTTCAGTAGCTAGTGAAGCATGAGAAGACACGTCTGGTTTGATGGCCAGCAAGTTTTACCTTCTCTGCATACTAGCTCGCATGTACATCTTGACTTCATTAGAAATTTGCTGGAGGCTTGGGCAAAAGCCTTATTTTTTCCCTGCGTACCTACACCTCTAATGGGCTTATACCATGAGAGGAACTGAAAATGAGAGTAGGAAATTAAAGTATCATCCATCAGAACTCTAATGGAGTTAAGTCTCTGGGTTTACAGCTTTTGCAGCTGTGTTTCTCTCCACTTTTAGTACCAAATGTGACATTTTACTGCAGGGGAAGGATGGCTGTCTTGGCTCCACCACATTGCAGTTCAGGAAGAGGTAGGATTTTTGCTTGGGCCTGCTGCAGCATTGCTTTATGCTTATCTAATTCCATTTTTAATAAGCAAGCCTACTCTAGAATTAGATAGAATCTGGGTTTTGTTTATGTTTTTTTTGAGATTTGCTGTTATTTTGTTGCTCTTTCATTGTTTGTTTGGTTGTTTTTTTTAAATAAACTTACAGAGAGCAAAGTAAACTCAAAAAATGTAACCAGAGAACATTTCAGGTAAATGAAACTGACTTCAAAGGTGACTCTAGTAGATTTCCTTTTGCTGCTCTTTATAATGTGGTTTAATGATACTTCTGTCAAGAGGCACTATTTTTCTTGGCCATGTTGTTCTCTAGTTGTTAACTGTGAAATGCCACATCACCATCAAATGAGAAAATGTTTTCTAAAAATGTTGCATTTCTTTTCAGTACTGTTAAATTATGAAGGCATTTTGAGGTCACGATCAACCATGGAGGAAACAGATAGAGAGGCAGTGGCAACAGCTGTTCAGAGAGTGGCAGGAATGCTTCAGCGTCCTGATCAGCTGGATAAAGTGGAGCAGTATCGCAAGAGGGAAGCTCGCAAGAAGGCTTCGGTAGAAGCTCGCCTCAAGGTACAGAGCTTGATAAACTTGAGTGTCTGTTGTGCAGCAAGAATATACCTTCTTTTTGTTTGTTTTTTGTTTCGAGGGGTTTGGTTTTGCCTTTGTGTTCCTTGTGTTTTTTTATTCCACATTTCACCCACATAGTTTTAAGGCATCTTTCTCTGCATTTCTTCCTGTCTTCTATACATTCTTAAAGGAAAAACTACTTTGAAATGCGTCAAACTTACTTGCTTTGTGTGTGAAACTGATGGCAGTTAATGAAGCAAATGAGTATTGTACAAAAACACCTTCCCACTGCTTAATTGTACTGAGTCTGCCAAGAAAATACATTTTTATCAATAAAATCAGTGTGTCCTAATTTGTAAGTACATAAATAGAGTTACTTGAAGAACCACTGCATTTTTCTGGGACTTTCCCAGTACATTTAAAACACAATAAATGTTGCTCATAGTTACCAGGATTTCCTCTTTGGCTTCTAGTATCAGACAAAAAGTTCCATGACTCCCCAAGCTTTTGGGCCTTAAAAGTATGGTAAAAAATGTGTTTTGAGCTTAGGAAAAGCCATTAGTGCCTCTTTTCTTTATTGGGTACTTCACGTTCTTGAGATATAACTGAGTTTTCACTGCTGTTTTGCCTTTGATTGCCTGCTATTTCCAGTTTTATTTTCCACTCACACACCTGCTGTCAGTTTGTAGTAACATCTCTAAAAAAACCTCAAATATATATAAAAGAACATGCTGTGGATGTGATCTGATTTCTTGCAATCAGAAATGCATTATAGTGCCTTTTTTTTGAGGGTGTCTGTACTGTCATATGATATTCAGGACTAATAGCCCATTTGAAATGTCATTATTCCAAGTGTCACCTGTCACAGATAGCAATAACGATAGACTCTCTTTATGCTGAAATCTAGTAGCTGGATTGTTGATCTGGTTGTTGATGTCTCTCAGTTTCTAAATTTTATCCAGTTTGAGTTTTTGTTTTGTTTTCACTGAATTCCTTTTGATTATTTTTCCTTTGTTTTGCTTTCAGGTGCAACAGACTAGAGGGATTTTTTTTTTAGGGTTCAGAATTGTGGGTTGTTGGGATTTGTAAAAAAACATTTTCAGTTGCTAGTCAGAACTTGCAGTGGTCATAGTAAAATGCTTTATAAATCTGTACTTACCAAGCATTCCATTGAACTCTCTTCTAATATCCCCTTTGAAATGAAACTAAGTAATAGCATTTTGTTTTCCCATCATCCTGGTTTAATACATAGAAGTGATGATCTTTCTAAGCTCCTACATTATCTTTGTGGGTGAACCAGTTGTATCTGGGTCCTTTTGAAACTAGGTACAACTCCAGAACTCCAAAGAAAGAGAGTGTGTGAACACAGGGTAAGCTACATGTTCTTAGTAAGCTATATGATTACCTTTTCAGTTTTTTTTCTTTTTTTTCCTCTGAAAATGTTAGATACTGAGATAAAAATTAATTCTTGAGAAATGTTGAAAATAGGAAACTTAAAATGCTTAATACAAATTCATTCTTTGTCTTTTTGTATTTAAGGCAGCAATCCAATCACAGTTAGATGGAGTACGAACAGGTTTAAGTCAGCTGCACAACGCCCTGAATGATGTAAAGGATATTCAGCAGTCTTTGATAGATGTCAATAAGGACTGGAGACAGAGCATCAACACCATAGAAAACCTCAAGGATGTTAAGGATGCTGTAGTGCAACACAGTCAACTGGCAGCTGCTGTAGAAAATCTCAAGAATATTTTTTCAGGTAGTCTAATGTTCTTTTATATAATCCATTGCATACCAAAAGCACTTTAAAATGGTACAAACATCTGTAAGGTTGTCAATAATATCTAATATTATAGATAATAATATAATGTTAAGAACTTTAAAGCTTACTGGGAATGAATGATGCATGCAGCATGCATTAGGGACATAGCTGGTAACCATTTAATAAATAGTGGTCTAAAGAGTGCTATAAGAACTTCTAGTTTGGCCTGTCTCATTGTCAAACATAATGCACAAAGAAACTTCTTGCTAGCAATCAGTAGCAGAGATGCCTATTTCACGTGAAGCATACAGAAAAAAGTTTAAAATATCTGGAATGTTGCTGGTGAGGTGGGCACCTACAGCAGGCTTGTTGGGTAGAAGTAGTCCCAAATGATTGTAGGAAGTGAATTTTTTTTGTGAACAAAGGCAAAATATGGAACAAGTTGATGTCCAGTCAAAGATTTGATGGCAGTCTTTCTTGCATAACATTCAGGAGTCTCAAGGATTTCAATTAATGTTACAAGCTTGAGCATGAATTACCTGAAGTTCAGATTCAGGTGTGTTTGGTCCTCGCTTCAGAATCAGGCAGCACAGGCACAAAAAGCAACTCAGGCGTATAGAAATTATACATGTGAGACACTTCTTCCTTGCACCTCTAAGCAGCAGCAAATGTTTGCAAAATTCAGTAAAATTAATGCAATATGATGGATACTGTAAAGATAACAAAAATGGGATTCCTTCTGACGTTTTTGGTGCACATTTCATTCTGTCTTGAATCGGGGTGAATTCCTTGCTAGGTTTTTTCTGCTTTTAAGTAATTTTATTAACGTCAGCCATATCATGGGTAGCTAAACATATCACCTCTTTGATTTTATTTAAATAATCTTTTCTCAGCTCTTCTCTCCTGGTAGTAATTCACAAAGTGCACCTATAAAGCAAACAGATTTGCAATCATTCCAGGTTTGTCTTTAATCTCTTTGAGTGTACCTGACTGCTGCTACAGTACCAAACTGGGATACAGTGTACAACTTTGAGAGGTATTTAGAAGCAATGTCTAGCAATAAAATCCAAGTAACAGAATTCTGTATGTTCTCTGTGGAATTATTTTGGGAGTGTTGTTTATTTATTTAAGCTGATGAATGCAGTTGAGACACAATAAATCTTTTCTGGCTTTCTGAGAGGATTTTAGCATGAAGCATCTACTGTCAGGTTTGGTAAACAGTATAGTTGATAAAGTGATGGTGTAATACTGTCTTTTCAGGCCTTTTTGGTTTTATCACTGACTTTTTTTGCAGTTGCAATTTTTCTACTGAATTTTTCCAGTTCTTTCCACCCCAGGATCCTAATTCCCTTCTACAGAATTCTTCAAATACTGGAAAATAGTAAAGAAAAAATTAGTATCTTCTAAATAGTTTAGCAGCATAGGTGATTATTCCTGCTTTTCCTTTGCGCTTTAAACAGGTGAAAACTGTTCCTTCAGGGAGGTAAAATTCAGTATTTGTTGAGTGTATGCAGCCTCAGGTTCAACAGGATAAGTAATTTTTAGTCAGGCAAGCTAAAAGTGTTTTGTTTAAGACAGAAGGAACTTTCTACTACAATTTGTTTCATAGTAGACTTCTATGGATTTTTTTTTTTTTCATAAGGTGGGGAGAGAGAAATGAAATTATGTTGGATTGGCACTATGCTTTTTTGTTTAGCCACTGATCAGATGGAACGTTACAGTTAGTCATATCTAAGGATTTACTAACAGTTTTTTGAATAATTAAACCAGATTTCCTTTAAATTATTTCAAAATAATTACTACAGCTGTTCTCCAGCCTCCTTCCTAGCACTTCTATTCTCTTGTGTTTATTAATTGTATTTTGATTGTGATGTTTTACTATTTGTTTTTTCTTCTTTGTCACCTTTGTTTCAGTTCCAGAGATAGTCAGGGAGACCCAGGATCTGATCGAGCGAGGAGAGCTTCTGCAAGCTCACCGCAAGCTGATGGATTTGGAGTGTTCTCGTGACAACCTGATGTACGAGCAGTATCGCATGGACAGCAAAAACACACACGACATGAACCTCATCCATACGTACTTTGGGGATATGCAGAAACTTTCTGAGGAGTTGGCAAAGCAGCTTTGGATGGTGGTTCAAAGATCCCTTGTTACAGTCCGTCGGGATCCAACCTTGCTTGTTTCTGTGGTTAGAATAATTGAGAGAGAGGAGAAAATTGACAGGCGCATGTTAGACCGGAAAAAACAAACCGGGTTCATACCTCCTGGCAGACCGAAGAAGTGGAAAGAGAAAATGTTCAACATCTTGGAAAGAACTGTGAGCACACGAATTGAAGGCACTCAAGCAGATACCAGAGAATCTGACAAAATGTGGCTTGTGCGCCATCTAGAAATCATACGCAAATACGTCCTTGATGACCTCCTGGTGGCTAAAACCCTGCTGGATCAATGTTTTCCTCCACATTATGACATTTTCAACAGGTTGCTGAACATGTACCATCAAGCTTTGGCCACCCGCATGCAAGAGCTTGCTGCAGAGGATCTGGAAGCAAATGAGATTGTTAGTCTTCTAAGTTGGGTTTTAAATACATACAAAAGGTAAGGTCCCCTTGTCTTTGCTGTCAGCGGTAGCTAAGAGTAAGCGTGCAAAACGCAGTTTGTCTTAATGCTTGCCTGTTTGGTAAAAGGAGGATATTGGTCTTCAATATTTGCTATGCATTTTGCTTTCTGGAAATTACTCCTTAAAACTTGTTTGTGTTTTCTGATACCCAATTCTGAGTTGCTTTTTAACTTAAGGTTTCAATGCATTTAAAGAGGTGCTTGAAGCTACTGTCACCTTATTCAAAATGGCAGGCAAGTACTACTGGGAAGAGAAGAGACGCGTGAATCAAAGTGTTTGTTTTTGGCCACAGCCCTGGAAGATTTGTGTGGTTATTCACTTTCTATTGTTCTTTTTTACAAGGGTTGGGACCGTTTCAGAGTTGTTTCATTGCTGTTAAATGGAAAGAATGTAGTAACTTCCTTCAGGTTTTCTCTCAGAACTGTATGGCAATTTGTTTAGAAGAATTTCTGCTTGTAAGTTGTCTCCTGTGATACTCATAAATTCGTTCTTTTGAAACCTGTCATTTCTTGCAATAGCTTGAGCATTGTCTTTTTTTTTTGTTTTGTTTTCCTTTTCCTTACTGTCCTGCAGGTAGGAACAGCTCAAATGTTGACTGTTTAAGTTTTGCTAGCATGTAGTTACTAGAGCAACTGGTTTGTTTGGGAAAAAGTAACACTTTTCTGTAGCTCACGACTGTAATCCTGTTCTCATTAGCTGGCACTGACCCAGCGTCTGTGCTGTGTACACTTCTGCTGTCTTCAGTTTTTTTGGCTCACTAATTGAGCAAGTTGGATGCTTGGTAGGTTTAGAGTCTTAATACCATAAAGCAAATAGGTGGCAGATACTCCAGTTTTTATAACCAGCTTTAAGATTAGTTTTGCATTCAGAAGTCTGTGCTTTGCCCTACACTGTGAATTTGTCTGGCTTCTCTGCCAGGAACAGTAAGGATCACTCACTAATGCATGCTTACATACCTGTGCAGAGTATATGAAGAATGTGAATCCCTCTACCTGTAGTGATGGCCTCAGCAGAAATCCTGCTCTTAGTTTTTTTTGTTTATGTCCTGAGCCTGATGTTCCAGTAACGCAATTTTTGCTCTTAAAATTGCCCTTTTGCCCTTCCATCAGAAAGTAGAGCAAATTACTGTTGAGTTAGGCCATTCAGAACTCTCTCAATCCATATGAAGGGCAAAGGGAAGGAGCAAAGCCAGCATTTCATCTATTTACAAAGCAGACAAGTCAAAAGGGGAAAGCAAACCAATCAAAAAGGCATCTCTCTCCTGCTAGAGGGAGTTGTGTGGCTTACAACATCTGACGGCAAAATCCTGCAAGGGATGCGAGGCTGTGATAGGAGTTAGATTTAGATTCATAGAATGGTTTAGGTTGGAAGGGACCTTTAAAAATCATAATAGTTCCAAGGCCCTGCCATGGGCAGGAACACACTGTACAAAACCTCATCCAACCTGGATGCTCAAGGCTTCATCCAGCCTGGTCTTCAGTACCTCCAAGGAGGGGACATCCACAAC
Organism: Psilopogon haemacephalus; assembly: GCA_013396835.1. NCBI lineage: Eukaryota > Metazoa > Chordata > Aves > Piciformes > Megalaimidae > Psilopogon > Psilopogon haemacephalus. The sequence continues at coordinate 349,921 of VWZI01019341.1, forward strand.
CTCCCAAGATGTCATCTCCTCTTACATTATTTGCATGCTTTACCAACACAGGGAGCACTGATAAATTTTCTTCTGATATATTTTAGCTTTGACATGACTGTGATGCAGGTAGCAAAACATAAGCTCTTTGAGGAACTCTGAGAAGATCCCATACTTTTCCCCCATCTTTTCCATTCTGAGATTCAGAATGCCTAAGCTATCTGCCATCACCTCTGAAATTTAAAAGACATATAGAAATGTCCCCTATTGAGAGCCCACAGGTTGAACCAGGTGGCTTTTATTCAGTCTTACTAATTTAGGAACCCATGGGAGGTTGAGCATTTAAAATGTCTGAGACATTTGTTTTAATGTGTACTGAGTGACAGCTTTGATATCCTGTTCTTTTATATTATTTACTGTCCTGGTGAATGCCTTTAGTGTTGTTATTAAGAACTTTTTGGAGTTTAGAGATACTGGAAAATTGCCTGCTACAGAAAAAGCTGCCTACTTCTAAAGTTTTTATGCCATTTTTCCTTAATTTTACCCTAATGCCTGTTTTTTGTCTTGTTTGTTTTTTTCCTTTTTTTTTTTCTTTAAACAAAAACTTAGTGCAGAGATGATGGGAAATTCAGAACTGTCTCCTGAAGTGGATGTAAATTCTCTGGATTCTCTGATTTCACAGAATGTGGTAGACCAGCTCCTCAGCAAATATATGTCAACACTTACTGTGAGTAATAATAGTGCAAAAACATCTTCAGATGAGTTTATAGGTGCATTAGTGCCTCAGTGCAGTTCCTCCAGCATAGGAAACTGATGTGACAAATGTGAACTTGGTATCATTGCTTCCCTACATTTTTGTAGGTTTGTTTATAAAGTTGTATTCAGGTGATTTTACAGATGTAAATTGTGATGTTTCAAGGAACACATCATTTTACAGGCTGGTATTTTATTAGAAGTCATTCCAGTGTTCACATATCTAAATTCAGTCATAGTACATTAGGTTTTAGTGGATTTTAAAAGCCATGGAGTGCAGCTTGGTCTCTACAGTAACTGTGTCAACTCTTGATGCAGATGTGATCTTTTCAAGGTACTGAGGATGTTGATGTTTGCCAGTTTGATTTTTTTTCACGCTCTTTTTCTTTTCCTGCCCGTTGATGATATTAGCATAATTTCCTTCTTGTGGATGCCATCTTGAGTGCATGTTAAATACAAAGACACTGTTCTCTGGTTATCCTAAGATTCACTGGAAATCAGTCACCTACAGAGCAGAGGAGTCAGTATGTAATTGCCAGATTTTTTAAATGTATTTTTCTTTAAAGATCCATTATTGATTGCCTAAAACTTGCTGGGTTTACATTGTTCAGCTGAATCCCTACTCCTCCTGAGTTTACAAGCTCTACCAAACAGAGGAGGGAAATTTTTTGCTTCTCTAAATGCTACTAAGATATGTCCAGCAACTACTTGAACTTGATACTCAAAAAAATAATGTGAGTTGATCTTGTTATGTCTTGAGGAAACTTCCAGAAGAATCTCTGCTTCACATTAGCTTTACTAGGACTTCTATGAAAGTTTCTTTTTCTGCACTTACCGATAGAACAAAAAATACTGATTTTTCTTCCTCAAGCTAGTTTTGGCTTGACATTGAGCAAACATGCTGCTCTTTACTAGCTGCTCTTGCAAATGTGTCTGTGCTACCTGTGCCCTGCAAGTAATCCAAAAACTGGCTTGAAAAACTTGAAAACCATCTTGAAAAACTTGTTCCTAATGTCTGCTGCTGTACAATGTGCTTGTCGGATGGGAGGAGAGCCAGCTATTGTATCTCCATTGCTATTTTCTGCAGCACTTGAGTTCTAAGAAACACAACTTAATGTAATCTTGTGATTCTGTCCCTAGTGGTATCAAGCATCAATTTCCTAAAATGCAGGTAAAGGGAGCTACAAGCAGATATGTGCTGTTTTTTTCTTACACTAATTCTTACCCCAGTTTTTTTCAATTGCTGAAAAATTCAGTTTGAAACCTAAAGCTTGAGTTCAATGGATGCTCCAAAGTTAGCAGACATTCTGACTTGGTCTTTTTTTGCAGCTCTCTCCTTCCACAGTATGCCTAAGCTTGGTTCAGATTACACCATTAGTTTACCAGTATTAATCTTTGTCAACGTACCTTTTAATTTCTTTATCTGGCCTATATCCCGTAGGCATGACAAAAGTGTTCAAAATTATCTGCCACTATGTCACTCTGTTGTGGAATGGCTGTTAGTCCAAATAGTCTAGTGGGGGTTTGGGTTGTGTTAAAGTGAAAAAAAAAAAATCTTTAATTTTGCTTGGTTGCTTTATTAAATGTAGTCTAATATCATTGGCTGGCTGCGGAAAGCACTGGAGACGGATAAAAAAGACTGGATAAAAGAAACGGAACCTGAAGCAGATCAAGATGGGTACTACCAGACTACACTGCCAGCTATTGTTTTTCAGGTACAAGAGAATTCAGGGGAACAGAGAAATGGGAAGGAGAAAGCAAACTGTTTGGAGTGCCATTGTTTCTATATTTATTAAGTATTGGGTTGTTTTCCCTGTGGAGACCTTAGTTGGAAGGGTTGTTCTTTTTCAAGGTTCTTTTTGCCTTTTTCACTTAGAACTATTTTCCTCAGCCTATTTAGTTCACATTTGTATTTAGTTAACTGCTTTGACTTGAGTCTCTTCATGTAAATTTGTGGCGTAAGACTACCAGATGACATATTTGAGTTATGAGAACACTGTTTGTTAATATGGTGCTGAGATAGGCATGTATTTGTTCCTATAAACTCTTCGTTATACAGGCACCTTACTACTGGAAAGAAAAGTTCTGTTGAAGGTCAAAAATATTGCTGTTTAAACACTACTTGAGTTGACATGAATGCCTGTCCAGATTATTAAATAGCCTCCAAACAGGAAAGATAAGGCTATTATTATTATAAAAAAAAAAAAAAGCCACAAAAAGCCAAAGCTGCACCACCCTGTTGGTGGTTGTAGAAATGGAAAGCTTTCAAAGTGATCTTTATCAGCCAGAAAAATGTCAGCACATTAGGCTCGTTTTCTAATCTTTCTTTATAAATGTTTTGTTAGGTGCATTCAGTGACAGACAGATGGTCTCTTCCTGCATGTGTTTCCTGGTGTTTTGGGTTTTTTGCCTTTCTTATACCAGGATTTCTTTTGCCTTTTTTTTTCACGTTTATATTAGTGCCAAGGTTGACTTCATCTAACCCTTTTCTGAAAAGTGTATGATGTCAAAGAAACCAGTGGCTGACTGGCTCCAGTGTTGTGCTGTCAAAGGCTGCAGTGTTTGAAATTTGTGCAACAGTGAAACTTTACAGTCACCTCAGCAGCTCATGTTGCTGCCTGGCTTCATACCCTTCCTTTCCTGTCCCTCTCCTCTCACATGTGCTTCCTTGTAGGGCGTCTAAAGTTTAGGTGTCCCTTCTACTTCACTAGAGTGAACTTAACTATTTTCATGTATGGGGAAAGCAAAGCCATTTGAGTTGTAAGTTTATTTGTTATTAGCTGCAGGCACTGGCCCAAGAATTTTGATCCACTGTAAAACCAAATATGAAGTTCCTCTTTTGTGGAAGAAAGAGTGCAGCAGTTTTCAGTCTCAGAAGAGAAGTGCAGCATACATTAATGCTTGCCAGTTTGTTCATTAAACTCAAGGAAATTGTGATTTTTTTGTTGTTGTTGTTATTGTTTGTTTACTCAGCAGCACTTGTCCAGGCTTGTTTAAAAAAAAAAGAAACAAAAGCAGCAACAACAAACAGAACCAAACAAAAAAAGAAGCCTGTGCAGAGCTGGTGCTAGTGAAAATCTTCAACAAGACAGGAGTTCTGTCTTCAATAAAGTTCTTCTTCAATAAAGAACTTTCTTTGTAACTAAACTATCTTTAACTTTAGATGTTTGAGCAGAATCTTCAGGTAGCTGCTCAGATAAATGAGGATTTGAAAACAAAGGTACTCCTGCTGTGTCTTCAACAAATGAACTCATTTCTAACCAGGTAACGTAATTTTAAAAACATAAATGCTTTATCCTGCCTCAGCCTCTCATTGTTCCACAGTTCCAATACTTGCTTCTCCCGTGGATGTTTCTTTTATTGCTTGGTTTTCTCCCATCACATCCATGCCAACCAGGCTTTTCTTCCCTTTTCTTGCTCCTTGACCCAGTTTCACAACAGAAGTTCTTTGCTGCTGAATGGCACTTTCACTTCCTCCCTACAAATGGTTTTAATTTTTGAGTCAGTTCTGCTCTCTTTTTATATCTCCAAATTTTATCTTATTCTTATAAAAACAGAAAACACCTCCTCGGCTGGATTCTACCCAGAGCAGAGGCTAAACATCACGTGAGCAGCAAGCCCTTCATAAAATACTTCAAAATGCTTGACAGACTCTTATGGAGCCTTTGGTCCTATAGGTGTACTTAAGCTATTTCAGATTTGTCAGCTTATTGGCATTCTTTGTATATGCTACAGGTACAAAGATGAAACACAGTTGTATAAAGAAGAGCATCTTAAAAATCGTCAGTATCCTCAGTGCTATGTTCAATACATGATTGCAGTCATCAATAACTGTCAAACCTTCAAGTAAGTGTGAATATTCTTGCAGTATTGTGAGGAAAAATTACATATTGATATCTCATTTGTAACACTGTATGTTCCCAGCAAAGGGTTTCAGTTAAGACAGTTTAGCTGACTAAACAAAGACAGCAAATTTAAATATGTTGCTGTTTTAAATGGCAGATGCTGTGATCACTCTTGCCTTCAGCAAGCCAAGCCATTGCCCCTCACCAGTTAAAATTCACTTGTTACTCCAAGAGTTTTGTTGCCAAAGAAAAATGTATCCTGGCTGTGTGGTTTAATCCCAGCTGGCAACTGAGCTGCTTCCTTGCTCCACCCTACAACAGGGTGGAGCAGGGGAAAAGAATTGGAAAGGTAAAATTAAGAAAACTCATGGGTGGAGATAAGAATAGTTAAACAAATGAAATAAAATCATCATAATAAATTGTAATGAAAACAAAAGAGGAAATAAAAGCCAAGAAAGACAAGTGATGCAAATAAAAACAACTGCTTACCATCAACTAGGTGATGCCAAGCCAGTCCCCAAGCACCAGCCCCCACCCAATTTTGTCCCCAGTTTGTTTGCTGAGCATGATGCCTTATGGTAGAGAATATCCCTTTGGCAGCTGTCCCAGCTGTGTCTCCTCGGTCTATTTGTTGGTGGGCCATGTGAACAGAACTTGACTTTGTGTAAGCACTGCTCAGCAATAACAAAAACATCTCTTCATTATCAGCGTATCTATTACCAACCAAAACACAAGCCCCTACAATCTACTGTGAAGAAAATTAACTCCATCCCAGCCAAAACCAGCACAATCATCTACGTGAAGAATTTTTTAAATGTCACTTCACTTAGTTTGTCTGGGGCCTGCCATCTTCTCTTAAATTTGATCTCTCACAGTTCCCCTTCAAGCAATGTGATCAAGGTGAACTTAAGTAAAGGAAGAGCTTGCTCTATTAAGAAGATAAAAACAGGAGAAAGAAGTCCTTATTGCTGACTTGTCAGTTTTCAGCAATCCAGCCCCATATTGATCTGATCTGCTGCCATTTTCAAGTCTATTAATCAGCAGTAGTATGTTTCCAGCATACAAGTAGTTTTGGTTGATTAAAATAGTGCTGGGGAATAAATTAAGGCTTCAGAAGCATGCAAGCAGGCATTATTCCCTCTTGCAATAATAAGACTGTCTAGTATGTGTCTTCCCACCTGCACACTCTGGAAATTAGTAGCAATGCAGTTGTGCATCGTTGGATGGTGACAAGCACTGTTATTTGTCACAGAGAATCTATCATCAGTCTGAAAAGAAAATACTTGAAAGCTGACGTGGAAGACATGCTGTCAAGCAGCCATACAAACATGGATGCAATTTTAGACATCATTGCCAAAGAAGGATGCTCTAGCCTGCTGGATGAAGTCTTCATGGATTTAGAGGTTAGAACATTTTTTACTCAAAAAACCCTCCAAAACCCAGAAGTATTTTGTATGGAAAAATAACTCAGGAATAAAGTAGGTACTGAAGGCTTTTTCTCAATAACCATACTGTGTACATGGTGTTAGCAAAATGCCAGTAAATGTCAGTGTTGTTCTTCACCGGCGCAGTTTGCATGTAGGAGGCTGAAAGGTTGCTTGATTTTGTTGCCAAGGATAACTCCGGGCAGGTGCTTTGTATATAGTGACTATTTTCTAGCAGACTGCACTTAGTCTTATGTAGTTCAGTTTTAAGAATTCTTTGAGTAACTACTCCTGATATTGTCATCTTCATACAGATGTGGTACACCTATAATTAACACAGTTAACTGACTCTGAAGGCAGGCCCTTTTTGACCATGTTTAAGAATTCCAGCTGCTTGTATAGAATCCTTCAGGGAGGAAAAAAACAATTTATTACTAAAAAGAAATTGTGAGTATAGGGAGAGAGGCAGGGAAATTGGAGAAATTACAAGGGCAAAGAAAGATGCTGTTAGGACTTGGTAGGTTTGTAATAATATTTTGAACTAATGTAAACACCTTGAATGACTCTCATTAAGAAAGATCTGAGAGCAGTGTTTAAAATAAACTTGGACCTCTTCAGCAAAACCTTTATTTCTCATGAATTATGCTCACTGTAACTGTCAATTCTGACAACTGATCACTGAATTTTGCTATGCTAATTGCATGCTCCTTCTGAAGGAGTGTAGTTTAGACATGTATGACGCCCAGAATTGTCACCTGGAGTGTTTTTGCTAACTGCACTCACGGGATGAAACTGTCAAAATTTTATTCTGATCAATTGTTTGTTACCTTCTCAGCCACATCTCAATGAGCTGATGACAAAGAAGTGGCTGATGGGGTCTAATGCAGTAGGGACTATCTGTGTCACTGTGGAGGATTATTTCAATGACTTTGCAAGAATAAAAAAGCCTTATAAAAAGGTAGGTGCAAAATATTCCACGATCCTTTGCTAATGTACTCTGAATATCCTGTTGGTTTGGAATTTCTGAACATGGAATGGAGTTCAGATTTGGAATACAGAAATTGGAATTGATTCATTACTGGAAATTTTTAAAATGTTCAAAATCATGTTGCAAAACTCCAAATCTCTCTCTAACTTTTTTGTTGTTGTTGTTTGACAGATCAGAGATGTGGGATTTGGTCTAGAAACTATATCAGCATGTTGCTAGATTGGATTCTTACTAGCTTGGATTTTTCTGCCTCTCCTGAGAAGTTTGTAATGAGATAAAATTTAATCTTCTGATACTAGTTTTGCTGGCCTTTTAGTACCTTTTTATAAATGCACATTCTGCAGTTTCTAGCTATAATATGTACCATGAGCGAAATTGGTGCCATCAGGTTTAACAAATGCGTAACTCATGTTTGAAGAGTGCTGTTATAGAAGTATCAGGTGCTAGGTCAAGTTGTCTTTTTTGTTTTGTTTTCTTGTGGCCTCTCAAAAGATAACTGGAGCTCTTTATTTACTTTAAATTTTTAGCGCTGTTGTACTTGGTTTTATCCTTTTATTGAATTAGTCAGGTTTGTGTAGTTAGTGTAGCACCATCTTCAATGGTTCCTGAAGATTTAGGAAGTAGTTTAAGCTAACAAGGTCGGGATTTAGGTGAGGTCTTGGAACAAACCTATATGAAGTGCTTAAACACAGCCTCAGCCTCAAAATCATGTGCTTACTTTTTCTTACCTTAACTCTTAAAAAGATAGAGGAGATTGCTCAAAGCTCCTCTGATGATCTCTTAACCATCATTATTTACAGATCCTAGAGGTTCTGTCATGTACATGAATAATCATAACATTGTTTTGCTTGGGAAAGACTGCTGAGATTGAATCAACCCATTGACCTAACACCACCATGGCCATTAAACCATGTCTCCAGGTGCCACGTCCACATTTCTTGAACACCTCCAAGGATAGTGTCTCCACCACCTCCCCATGCAACCCATTCTAATGCCTGACCAGTCTTTTGATAAAGTAGTATGTATTTTCTGTCCAGAAAAAAACATACAAAAAGTTTGGTTGGTCCTGAAGTTAGTCTGTATTTGTGGACACCTTTCTTTCCTAGATTTGGCTGTTGGAGTGAGCTTCCTCAAGCGTTAACACTAATCTCTGCAATCGTGTTTCAGCCTGTAGCGTTTGTTGCCACCTTCTGGAGAAGATAAGGAACACCTGTTTTTGGCATTATCACACCTGCTATTCCACTGTCTCCTAGCGTGCAAAAATCTGCCACACGAGACAGCCTATCTTCTGGCACTGCATGAACATGCTTTTGCTTCCCCGGTTTGGCATGGGCTTTTATTCTGATTTTGGAATAGTCTTGGTTAACGCTCTTCTGGAAATTCATTTTTACAAGCTACAGAAACCTGCAAAAAGACTATACCCAGTGGGAAGGACCCTGGAACAGGGGATCTGGATCATGCAGTCATTCTCCTTTGCTGCTTTCTCTGTGTGTCAAGTGAATACTCTGTCATTGCACTGCTGGCTCTTTGGAGTCTTGTTTTTCTCAGCTGTAGTAGAGTTGTTCTTCTCTCATTTTTCAGTGGTGTGGGATATGTAGGGAGAAAAACAGACACACCAAAGTTGAACTAGAGCTCAATCAGGCCAGTGTCATTGAAGGTAATAAAAAGCACTTTTCTCAGTATGTTAACATTAAAAGAAGAACTAGGAAGAACCTCCATACACTTCTGTGTGAAGGAGGGAACCTGGTGACCAAAGACAAGGAAAATGCTGATTGTGGAACAGCTGCTTTGCCTCAGTCAGTAGCCCTACTTGCTCCTTGAGGGTTCCACCCCTGGAACTGGAGAACAGGGATGGAGAGCAGAAAGCAGCCCCCACAATCCAGGAGGAAATAATCAATGGCATGTTTAGGGTTGACACTTTGGTGCTGGGTCGAAGGTTGGCTTGGACAATGTTTGAGGTCTTACCCAGCTGGATGTTTTCTGTCATTCTGTGGGTCATATATATCAGTGTCCCACAGTCTGTTCTGTGCAATCAGTTGTTTTCTGGGTAATTGGCATCAATACCACCAGTGTAAAAGAAGCCATCCCTGAACAACCAGTGAACTCTGGTATTTTTCTGGTATTTCTGCAGAGTCTTCTTTTTTTTGTTTTCTCTCCTGAAATTTGTTCTCTAAAGTTTTAACTGAAGAACATGCTGGCTGAAAGCAAAGCTTGATACGTACCAATAAAATACCATTAAAAGTTTGTGACTAGCTGTGATGTGGGTTTTTTCTTAATTATGAGTAACTTTGCCACCATTCTTAGGAAACAAACCAAAAAAACCAACAAAGAACATCTAATAACATATGGAATCCTTACACTGGAGTTGAAAAAAACTGAAGGGTTTGGCTTTGGGTTGGGTGGTTTTGTTTTATTCTTTTTCTAAACATTAGCATTGTTCTTGCATCCCTGCCAAGTGCTTCATTTAGTCACCAGCAGCTATAAAAAAGGCAAGTGCACAACAGCAGATCAGTCAGGGAAGATCTGAGAAAGTGATTGCTGCTGGCTCTCCAGGCTTCCTTCCAGACTCAACCTAGAGCACAGATAATGTAAGCTAGATTTGCAGTGCTTTGTGCAATGTCCTGGAGCTCTCCAGCAGAATCTTGTCTCATGGCTGTTAGTCCTTGACCAGATAGAAAGAGCAAGGCACCAAGCACAAGTCTGTTCTAAAGATACCCAGATTAATAATTTCATGTTTGTCCTTCTATCTTTGGTGCTCCTCAAAAATAATTCAGGCATCACTTTGTTGTTTGACTTTCTTGTAATTGGCACATCATTTTCAGGAGGGAAGGACAGGCTTTCATTTGTTGGCTTTATGAAACATCAAGTTATTTAAAACATGTAGTGTTGGCAGAAACTGTACACTGGTGATTTAAGTGCAAATACACATTTCAAAGGCTGCAAATTACGGCTGCATTTGCAGGTATCCCTGCCGTAGTCCACCACCTTTTCTTTTCTTTCAGACAATGACTCTTGAGGCCCATCGCAGAGTGGTTGTGGAATACATCAGAGCAATCATGTTAAAACGTATATCTTTCAAGAATGCAGAAGAGAGAAAAGAGGGTGCAGAAAGAATGATTAAAGAAGCAGAGCAGTTCAGATTTCTGTTTAAGAAGCTTGCAGCTGTAAGTGCTTGCATTGGGTAATGCTGGTAACCTGATAGTTTAGAAGAAACCAGAGGTTTACTGCTTGGGGAAAATGGCTAGAGTTAGATCTTTGTGTCTCCAAAATGTTGGGTGACTTGTAAATGTCAGGGATGCCAGCTGACCTGTAGACAGTTGCTGAACACACCCAGACCTCAAGTTCCTGACTGCTAGTTTCTACTCCTTTCTGTTTATACAGCTCTCTGAAGCTGAGTATTTGAATGGCCTTACACAGATAGGAATTCATAGTAGTAAATGCACAAAATGAAACAGTTATTAATTAAAAAAAACCCAAAACTTTTCCCTTTCTTCCAGCTAGGAAAATCAACACTTGTGACTATAACCAAAGAAGCGTTACCAAGACACAGATGTTGTCCCCCTTTGAAGTGTTGTAAAACTTTAAAATCCAGGCCAAAATGAGTATTTGAGAAACATTGTGCAATGAATAATTAATTTTTTAAAAACTACCTGCCATAAAGTTCCTAGGGCCAGCAGATGACAATTTGAAAAGAATTTGGAGAATGAGAAAGGCTGAAAAGCTGGGAGAGGGGGAAGGGGTAGCCTTCATCTCTGCTCACTTTGGAAGATGAAGCAACTCCTGCATCAGAGCCCTTCCTTGTGTAGGATTCAGCGTAAGGTCTGTTTCGGATTAAGGCATCAATAAAAGGTTATGTAATAAATGAAATTAACAATACCAGATTGGCTGGACCAGATGACCTGGGACCAAGAGCACTAATAAAGTCCAGAGATGAAGTAGGTATTACAATTCAGTTGATCAGTTGCTGGAAGCTGCCTTGGTGGCCAGATTGGAAGGAAGCTAATGCAGGGACAGTTTTTAAGTAATGTTTCAGAAGAGATCTGGCTTTCAGATCAGTTATTCCCACAGTTTATGCTGGCAAATTAGGAAGAGTCAGGTTAGAATGCATCACCATGTGGATAAATACAACATAGTTTGTAAGATGGGAGTTTATTTTCTGATATCCTGAGGGTAGGTCTCTAATACAAACAGGGACAGAGGGAAGAGGCTTATGGTGGCAGTTCACATATATGTTGTTTTCTTAATGTGTGAAAATTAATCTCTGAGGAATTCAGGATCACCGTTGGAAAAAATACTGATGAAAGGATTGTTTATAGATGTGGAGAGGATTGCTTTTGCTTTAAGAATTTTTCTTTGTTTTAAACTTTTAATCTTTCAGGGCTCTGGAGAGGGCACTGAAGGACTCTGTGACATCATTGAGGCCATTGCAGAGGTTATCAAGCTAACTGATCCTTCATTGCTCTATCTGGAAGTTTCAACATTAGTCAGCAAATACCCAGATATCAGGTAATTTTCTGGGCCCTTGAAGTTAAAACACAGATAAATAACATTATAGTTTCTGTGTAGTCTTGGGTGGATTTGAAAACAATATGTGAATGTGTTTGTAGTTTTCATATTTGAGAGTGTAGGCACTTTTGTACTAGTGTTATTTTTTTATCAGGCATGTATGTGAGCTGAACTAGGAGGTATATATACTTAAATAGTGGTACAGCAAAAGAATAGTGAAAATAATGACTTGTGTGTTTTGGGAGGATAAAATATGTTTTGGTGTCCTAAGACCAGCCAAAACAGTGCTATATGTCAAGCTCTAAAATCCAGTTCCAACTAGATCTTAATAAAAATTAAAGTACATGCTGAAACTGAGTGAAAGGATTGCCAGCTGTGTGGTATTTCTGACAAAACCTTGCTTGTGCGGAGTTTGCTGCTAATGCTAGTTTTACATTTTCCTTTGGCAGGGATGACCACATTGCAGCTTTGCTGACGGTGAGAGGTGATGCCAGCAGGGATATGAAGCAGACTATCATTGAGACTTTGGATCAAGGTCCAAGCCAACCAAATCCTAATTATGTGCCAATTTTTAAAGAAATTACGGTTCCTACTCTAACTGTGCCGAAACTTCTGAAGTAACTGACAGATCTGTGTGTCATTACTGGTCTGGGCTCAAAAGAAGTACCTGGGGCAAATTTGGCAGTGCTGTTTGCAGTAAAGTTCAATATAGACTGACACTTGCTAGGTGTCTTTCTTTCTGAAGACTTGGATGTGGGAAAATGTAATTTTCTGAAAGAGGATAGGGGTGAAGTCTGTGTTTGAAGAATGAAGCATCTGCGCCAGGGAGGCTTTTTAGTGGCCCCTTTGTTACAGCTGTTTTTGCTGCCACCAAGTACGTTTTCCTCATGGAGTGTGTTTGCACGCTGCAGTGCAATGCTGTGTGTTTATACCCAAAACGAGAGAGCTGGGCAAGTGCTGGCTCTACTAACATAACATTGCTTACACTACCTTTACAACTCTCCTTAGAGCACAGAAGCACAAAGTGGTTTGGGTTGGGAAGGACCTTTGCAAATCACCTAGTCCAACACCATGTTGCATCGGATTTCTACCATCCACATCCTCCACACCTCTGCACTTCTGCAGAACTGGTGAACAGAGGGATTTAAAATCTCAGTCTGTATCTGGCACCGCATCGAGTGTTTATTACCATCCTCAGTCTCCTTTCACCTTATATTTTGTGTATGTACTTACTTTGGTGTAAAATAGTTTATTGCAGAAAACTTAATTATTAAATCAGTTTCCTGAAAGGGACTGAATGAAATTGCTATTGTGCAATTTGATCATAGGGCAAATAAAGATACATGAGGTACAATTTTCTCTATTGCTTTAGTAAAAGAGCACATAAAGCACCACCTGTTCAGTTAAACCACTGCTACCTTCAGCTCTGTACTCTTTGCATCCTTATAAAACTTACCGTAGACTTAATTTTTTTGATTGTTGTTTGAAGTGTGAATAAACTCTGGATTTAATAGTTTTCTGGAATTTTGAGAGACTGTTTTTCATTTCCACAGTATTTTCAGATCAGTGCATGAACCTAATTTTCAGTGTTATCTGTTCAAAGTATAAAGTATTATTAGAAGATTATGAATTTAAAATGTGATGAAGTGTCCTTCAGTGACGCCTTCCTTTGTTAGTGTGAGACCTTCTGCCGTTCCACAGCTCTTGCTGCCTCCTCCTCCTTCCAGAGGAGATGCAAGGGCAGCAGTTTAAGCGCGGGTAAAGCAGGGCTGGTGGCGTTTGCGCTGGCAGATGCGGTGTGCCCCAAAGGATGAGGACGTAGAGCATCAAATCCGTATCTTTGTACCCGAGTTTAGTGAGGGCTGGAGGCACTGCGGGTCACCTGGGACCTCACTCTTCCTAGAACTTGCAGGTAGGGGGGGAGAATTAGGCAGCTTTTCTGAGGGTTGTATTCAGCCCTCATTTTAGAACTACTGAGGTGATAGCGGCTGCTTTGTACTTCAGTTTCAATGTTGTGTAGCTGAAAGCTGCTTTTGAGCTTCCCTTTGCCCAAGGGAGTCGATTCATCGGGCTTTGTTCCTGCCTCTTTCCCCTTGTTACTCTGCAGCACTACCCTCTTTCTGTCTCTCGGATGTCAGGCTTCGTGCCAAATGGTCTCCCCTGAAGGTGGGAGGGGGTTGAGCCTGCCCGAGCCTGCCAGAGAGCGCTCACAGGGGGGGTTGTTTCCTGCCCTCCAGAACCGCACAGTGCATGAGTGTGTGGGGCCGCGTCACGAACTCGTGAGCGCTTCCCTGCCCGCCCCGTTGAGTCACCGGCCCCGAGCCCCTGCCCGTTACCGCAGCCTCCGCCCATTGTCCCTCAGGCGCCCCGGGGAGCCCGCAAGGTTCCCGTAACAGGCTTACCCCTGGCCGCGCCTGCTCCCGCGGAGTCAGTTCGGCTCCTCCCAGTCCCGCCCCGCAGCCGTGGCCTTGTCGGCGGGCGGGCGGCGGCTCCTGCCGGGATTCCCCGGGGCGGGGCCCGTGCTCCCGCCCGGCTCAGGACGTCACAGGCCGCGCCCGGTGCCGGAAGGGAGCAGCGAGCTGCCCGGCGGCGGGGCCATGGCAGCGGGGTACCAGTACAGGCCCAACGGCGGGGCCGGCGCCGCGCTGCCCGATCCCTCCTTCCTGTGGAACGTCTTCCAGAGGTGAGGCCGCCGACACGGGCCGCCCCCGCGCCGCTGTGCTGCGGGGGCCGCGCTGGGCCGAGGCTCCCCCTTACCGCCGCACCGAGCCTCGCTGGGGCCGCAGCGCCCAGGGCTGAGCGGGCCGCGCCCTTCGGG
>VWZI01019341.1:364814-476225 GCA_013396835.1 Psilopogon haemacephalus
CCTGCGGCAGCGGAGCCCTTGCGGGAGGAGGGAGCCGAGGGGCAGCAGTAAGGGGAGTCAGGGAAGTGAGAGGCCAACCTGGAGAGTGCTGCAGTGCTTTTTGACCTGAGGAGCCAGAAATTACTGCAAAGGCTGGAGGAGCAGCGTAGCAGTACAGGAAGCCTTGTAAAAAGGAACCTGACAAATGCTCGATGGAAAACGTAAGAACTGCCGACAAATGTCCGCTTCAGTGCCTTTTGTGGCAGGAATGCAGGAGGGGTAGTAAGGCCTTGTTAAAAAACACAGTCGAGACGATGGTAGTAGTGAAGCTAAAGGAGCTCTTCGCAGTTGTGTCAGATGGAGGAAACCAGGAGGTTCTTACCTTGGATCTGTTTTTATGGTAGGTGTGTCCTGACTGAAATGACAGCATGAAGAGGTTAAGGGCTAGCCGGTCAGGAGCTGCTGGAACTGGCTGATATTTACTTAGAACTCACAAGTGACTCAGGAATGTGGCAGCTTCCGCAGCTTTTCACAAAGCTGCTTTATGTGAGGTGCGGGGGAGGCGTGCGTGGTGCCCTTTCCAAATCAACATTTTGACTTCTGCACCAGACAAGCCCCTGTCAACAACTGTAAATCATGTAGTTAGTCAGGAGGGGCCCGTGAATTGTGCCGAAGACTGTGTATGTCCTACAGCATGTTCGGTATGGATACGGTGGCTAGAACTGGTGCAGCTGGTACAGGCTGTGTAGCTTCCAAAAAGACCCCGAGATACCGAAGGCCTTTAAGGAAATCCAAGATACACAGAGTAAAAGGGAAGGTCCTTTGGCGGAGTGTGTGGCCGTTCTGACAGACACTTGCAATACATTCAGGAGCAGCTGGAGGAGAAGAGGGTGAATGGTTAGCTGAAGCTTGCTGGTGACACTGAATCCTGCAGCAAGTGAGGCCTGTGAAGACTTGCAGGAGCACTGAGTGGTCCTGAAGGACCAGGGCACCTGTCACGGCCAGACCGTAGCTGCTGCATGATGGTCAGATGGAATTCACAGTAGATACCTGACGGCCGTGAGGAAGACCTACTTTAATTTTGCATCACTTTGTATATAAAATGAATGCACTCTGAGCTGACTGATAATGCTTAGGAGCAAGATAATTAATTTTGAAATTCATATCCAACTGCTACACGGTCATGATGCATTTTTGTGAAAATACCATTTTAGCACTTAGTAGGAGCTCGTAGGTTAAAAAATGTTCAGAATACCTAGAAAAGACATGGAGAGTAAAAAAGAAGAGTACTTCTGTTTTTCATTATCATCTCTGCAATGTATGCTTGCGATTTGAGTGTTGCCTGTGGCTCACGTAAGTTTTGAGGTGGGTATGTCATCCAGGAGAAGGCACTGAAAAGGTTCAGAAAAAGGACAGCAAAGACTAAATGAAGCAAAACTCAGCTTCTGTAGAGGGATCAGCTGAGCAGGGCTCAGCATGGAATGGTAGCAAGAGGAGAAACAAAAACTGTCAGGGGAAGGTCCTTGTATAAACTGGAAGTCACCACCATTGCAGATATCCTTCAGAAGAAGGTGTGATTCTGCTTTATTTGGGTAGAAAATACTTAGCTATTAATTTTGGGCTAGAACTCTGTTCTTTGAGGCAACAGACTGTGAAGGCTCACTGGAAGCTGGCACCTGTCTGCGTTTTGTCACTTTTTGAAACCATTTGAAAAGGGGTCAGGGCCCTGCAATCGATTCTTTTAGTAGTTCCTACTGCTTTCGTGAGTGCCTTTCTCTCCATGGCCAACACCTCACCGAGACAGCCAGGTGCCAGACTTGGGTCTCCAGTCTGGTAGCCAAACAGCTTACTGCTGTGACATTAGGCATTTTGTGGATTTAACCAGCTTGGTTTGCTCTGCAGTTCTTTTAAACATAAGTCCACACTTTCTTGTGTGGACCATGCTCCTGAGGGGTTTATTGCCAGTGTGTCTCTGTGTATCTCTTCACTCCTACTGAGGTCTTGCAGTTTTCTCTCTCTCTTTTGTCATATCCCAGAATGACTCAGCAGTCTGAATGAAGCATTTCTTCTGTAGTAACTGTCAGTGGGTTAGCAAGAGATGTGAAGTTAGTGACTTCACAAAAGCATAATCTCAACTGGTGAGCAAGAACCAGAACACTGAAGTCTTCTGTAAGTGCGACCAGGTAATTTCAGTCATACAAAGCTTACACTACTTTTTTTCCCCAGGGTTGATAAAGATAGGAGTGGAATAATATCTGACAATGAGCTTCAGCAGGCATTATCCAATGGTAAGTCAGTAACACGAGCAATGGAGGTAGTGCATAGTAAACTTCATGTTAAATTTCACGTGAGACTGCTTACCTGATGCTGTAATTCTTTCATTCTGTGGGGTGGGAATCTTTTTATCACAAATTAATACTACTTATTCTACATTAAAAGGCTGAAAGATAGAAAACAATGGACAATTCCTAATTTTAATTTATTGATGTAAGTTGTTCCTTTTGCTAAGCACATTGTTCCTGGGTGTTAATTTCAAGGGAAGGTTTCTGGGTTTGGTGCCCATTAGTAAAGATGCATTACAAACTGAGTACCTGTTGTAAACTTTACTGATTTGTATTCTGGGAAATGAAGACATCCACATCCCCTTTATGTTTCCTGGGAAGCAGAGCTGGGAGAAAAACTGTTATTTATATATTCCTCTCTCATATTTCTTAACTTTTTTTTTAGCCCAGGTCAGTGTGTAAACTGTACAGATACCAGCTGTTTGTAACCAGCCATTTTACTGCACATAAAAACTTTCCTTGCAGTATGATGCAGGAATCAAAGATGGAAATTTTAGTTTTTTTATTTTTGTTCCCCCAAGTGGGGCATGCTTAGGTTTTTCTGCCTAATGAAGCTGAAAGATGTTCTCTAAATCTGTGCTAAACCTTTCTATTAGTCTGTTAGTTTCCTGTCATAATATTTAAAGAGTAACCAGGGTATGGTCAAATAACTCATGGAAGCAAAATGAAAACAAAAAATATTTTTCCAGTAGTCTATTTTTACTTTCCTCTAGTGACTTAAGATGGGCTGGGTTGTACTTTGTGGAGGGTGTTCCACTCAAAAATCTGAAGAAGTGCATATTGAAGCTGTTTGTGCATCTCTGAGTCCATACCAAGCTCCCCTTCTCCCAAGGTTTAATTAATTCATCCTTCCTGTGCTTGTGACTGGGAGCTTAAACTGATGTGAGCTACAGTGCATGGAGGCTGAACAGCTCAGTTTTGTCACTAGTCACCTGACTTGAAATAAATCTGGATAACTCTGTTAAATAAAGTTGTGGTCTTGTAACTAAACTGGATTTACTGGAATATTTGTTTAATAATATACCTGATCATTTAAAAGCAGTATATTGTAGCTGCTGCACCTGATCCATGACTATTATTTTGAATAACAACTTGAGCAAAAGCTCAGTTAAATTAAGTCACAGTTCTGTTGATAACGTGGAGACCTGGCTTTACCTACCATTTGAAACTTCATATATGTTAAACATTAAATGACTGTAAGGGTAGTAGGCAGTGATGACTATCTGGACTCTTCCCTTATTTACAGTGCAGATTAGTAGATTCAGTGCTTTGCAGTCATGAAGCATCTCCACCAAATTAATTCACTATTAGACAAAATATTTACATAAGCTTCCTTCATTGTGAGAGATCTTAGTTCTCAGACACGAAAGCTACTAACACTATATTCTTTTCAAAATATATCCTGTAGCAGATAGCTGTGTGCTACTGTCTGAGATCTAACGTGGGCTGTAAGAAGGTTAGGTGTTTATTTCTAAAACAGCACCTAAATTCTCTTAGCATTCATTAAAGTTCAAAGTTCTCCGTGGTTTTGACATTCAGCTTTCTGACATGTCAACAGTTCCCTTGCCTAAGAGGGACTGATCGTCCCTCCTGATAGTTGCTTGCACAGTAAAATGCTTCCTGCTTGGTTCTTTGGGTTTTTTAATGCTGCCCTGTAAAGGTATTAAAGTCAGGAGAGGGGAACAGTCTTTTAGCTTGCTGGGACAGGCTGAAATTGGTACAATTCTTCATCACTGGAGCTGCTCTGGTTTCACTATATAGTGTCTCTGAGTCCCTTAAAAATTTCAGCAGGAAATTGCAAACTGCATGTTCCCTTCTTCCTCTATTTTGTTCAGTGAAATGCTGCCCCCCCTATTAATAATTGCATTATTTTTCTTATTTTTGTCAGGAGACACACAGCTCTTAAGGTACTGATGTTCTCTGTCTAAAATGCTGCTTAAGCCTTTTCAGAGTGATTTTTACTCTCCTCTGCTTATGTTTCTCTGTATGTGCAAGCAGTTCTGTAGCTCTCCACAGGGCTTGCTTTCCCTGTTGCTGCCTCTGTACTTAGAGATCCCCTTCTATGAGAGGAATTCAGCCCCAGGTACAAGCACTACTTACACCACTGCAGCTTCATCCTGCAAAGCAGCTGTTGCCTTCACAAAGCCTGCTTAATGCCAGCACAGCCTTTCTAGGAGGTATTTGTGGTCAGCTAACCGCATCGCTGCAAATGCCTCGGCAGTACCCTTAGTCCTACTGGCTCCTTCATGGTCCTTGCACTCAGCCTCAGTGAATTTAATACCTTCTTCGTGGTCCCCTGGGTACCCTCTCTAGACAACTAGAGGTGAAATGCTAGATGAGGCACAGCATTTCTCTTAATTTAAAGCTTAATGCTCCTAATCAAGTGAGAACTGTTCCAAAATGACTGCCTTGCCAAAATATTCAGAGAAGTAGAAAGTTTTTCTTCAGTTGCTTACTGCTCAGGCCCTTTCAAGGAGCAACATTACTAAGTCTGAAAATGCTTACTGAAATTAACACTTCATTGATTTAGGAGGAGGTGAGAGTTGTTCTAAATTGCACTGGGGTTATGCTGTTTTAGGAACCTTTTTTCACTTCCGTCAGAAACTAAATACCTTGGAGTAACCCACCTCTAAAACAGGAATAAGCAGATGGGATTTTAATGAGGAATATTGTCCAAGACCTTCTTTGAGTCAAAACTGTCCTGCTCACAGCAGTAGAAAAAAAGTGGGACCTGAGTTTTGATCTTGCCTTTTACCCAATTCCCACTACTACCTGGGATGAAAACGTCCTGCTTAGTTCTTCCAAGCTTTTATGGGTTTAGAGGATTTTAGTGTTTGGTGGTCGGTTTTGTGGGTGCAGCCTGGAAAGTGGTCGGTGTAGTCTGTGTAAAGCATTGGTCTGATGTTTGAATGGTCAAAAACATAATCATCATGGTGGTCTTAGGGTGATGGTTGGACTTGATGATCTTAGAGGTTGTGTCCAACTGATCTTAGAGGTCGTGTTTCTATGGTGATGATTTCACAGCAGCTTTATAATATGCTACCTCCATGTTATCTCAGTCCCAATTCACTGGTTTAAGTTGTTAGCTGAACTTCTGGTTGCTTGCTCTTTTTTCTTCTAAATAATACTTAGTATTGAGGAACTAAGTCATTGTCTCTTTTTCAGGCACCTGGACTCCATTTAATCCAGCGACAGTCAGGTCAATTCTTGGTGAGTGTAGTTGTGCGATAAGTGTTTTGTGATCTGTTCAGAGATTGAGAACATGATCAATTGCTGCGCTGTTGGAGAGACACAAGGATGTACACATAGCACAGTACCTGTATCCTGGGTATTTCTACTGTAATAACGAGTGCCTGTTTAAAGCTCTTCTGAACTAATTTGGCTGTGGCCTTAATGAGGTAGTATTTAATCGTTAGATGGCACATTTCAGTATCTTTGCAGTTTCTTTTCTGTCTTCAGTACTTTCCATGTAGCACTCTCGCTTCCTTCTTAAAATTACAAGCAGTTCTTACTGAAGAATAGTGTGAGTAAGGCTTCCTCTGTTTCTTGCTTTATTTCAGGCATGTTTGACAGAGAAAACAAAGGAGGTGTGAACTTCAATGAATTCACAGGAGTCTGGAAGTACATCTCAGACTGGCAGAATGTCTTTCGAACGTATGACAGAGACAATTCTGGCATGATTGACAAAAATGAACTAAAGCAAGCACTAACAGGTTTTGGTAATTCATTTGTAATTACAGTTTTCATGACTGGGGTATGTCATCAGTTGAGTTTCTTATTAGGGCTGCACTACTGTGACTAATGTGGCTGAAAGTGAGGCAGACATAATGCAGTTATCCTTTTGGGTACAAGTCACCTTTAGAGACATTCTGCCGCATGCAGTGTTTGAGCCACTTCCCTTAATGGAAAAAAATGAATGTGTCAGTATATGCATGGAACGTCATCTGCCTCTCCTCTTAGAGGCTCTGAGGGCATTGCCAATCCTTCAGGTCAGTGTCTGAACTTCAGAAGGTACTTGATAGAGCTTGCCAGCCTTTATAACAAAGCCATCTGTTTATACTATTGCACCATTCTGATGGCAGAAGGTACTTTATTTACTTAACTTACAAAAGCTGGAATTGCAGCCCTAAACAGTTTCCTCAACCAGCTAGTCACTTCAACTTTATTGTAGCTCTGCTATAAGTATCATTAAGCATGGATTTTACTGCACGTTTAACTTGGAGATCCTTGGCGGGGAATAAATCTCTGAAGTGCTTACTGTTTTCTGGTTGTTTTGCACACCTGCCAAATAGCTGAACTCCTTTTATAGACAGGCTGTGGTAAATTGAAACCTGTTAAAGCATTTCTCTTTTCCAAGGTTACCGACTGTCTGATCAGTTCTATGATATCCTGATTCGGAAATTTGACCGACAAGGAAGAGGACAAGTTGCTTTTGATGACTTTATTCAGTGTTGTGTTGTTTTACAGGTAAGAAAGGAGATGTACTTCAATGGCAGTTGAAAAAAATAACACTTAAAACTTTCATGGTTCTCAGTTTAGCTATAATAGTGGATCTAGCACTTCCTTATAAATAAACCATTTGAATAAAGTATAGAAGAGGTGTTAAAACACCTTCATTTATTGGTCTTCATTTGTTATCCACTGGCACCAGAAATTTGTTATTTTTTTTTTTACCTGTTAAATATTTTGATGGGTCAAGAAGAAATAAAAATTTTCTTGTGTTTTAAAAAGAAAACACATAACACTCTTTCCATTAATGCTCCTCTGGATCTTGAGTGTTAAAACTGGAGTGTGATGTGTCTTGTGCCCATAATTCTTGTGATCTAAATGTTGAGGGGTTTGTGTACCTCTGTGTTTAACACTCTGCCTAAAAGGAATTTGACTGAGCAGCTGAATTATTTGTCATTGTTGTTCTTGCAGGGACAACAGCCATGAAAAACATTTCAAACAAAAAGAAAATACAGAAAAATCTTTTTGGTAAAAGAAAAGCATGTCTAGATAGATAGATGTTTTCAGTTGTATTCTTTTGTTTAGAAAGCAATGACTGGTTCCACCCCTTGTTGCTTTAGGTAATTGTAAGTGTATCTGACTTTTCAGAAATGTGTAAGATCTCAGGGAAAAGTTGAATTTCAGTAGGCTGTGTAAAAGGTTGCTCTTCTTACACTGGTCAGCACTGCAACACTATCGAGATACTTTCTGATAGGTGACATGAAGGGAAAGCAGTATCCCTTATTTGCATACAGGTGTTCTGTTCTCCTTTTAACTTTATGCCTGTAACCATCAGTCCACTGAAGCATTAGTTGCTTTTGTATGTTTAATTTGTAATATAAGCCAATTGTACCTGACTATAGACTTAAATTCTGGTAAGTGAGCTTTGAAATGGAGAACCACTCAGCTGGTGGCAGCAAAACCATGGTAGGTATTTTGGTTCTCTCTCCTCCCTGCTCTCTACTATCTGTCACAGAGATAACTTGGACAATAATGCCACATAAAACACATTTGGCTAGAAAAATGAGAAAGACACAATGGATTCTGTCTACAGACAACTCTCAAATATCTCAGAATTGCTCATTGATTTCCCCCACCCTACAGCCAGTTATAAAAAGCTGTCTGGTCTAGTCTTAATTACTGCCTCAGAGGCTGGTTTAGACTCTCATCTGCCACATGGCCAAGAACTACCTCTGGCTGCACAAGATGCTTAAGTGCCTGGAGAGGAGAAGGGTCGTGGCAGTCTGAGCAGCCCTGCTGTACACAAGTGTATGTTTTTTTTCCCCCTTCCCAGAGGCTGACCGATGTGTTTCGCCGCTACGACACTGATCAGGATGGCTGGATTCAGGTGTCCTATGAGCAGTACCTTTCCATGGTCTTCAGCATCGTATGACACTGAGAACTGCAACCTGCACACTGGCATCACAGACTGGAGTTGCCAAATCACGATGTACTGAACAAGGTTTTTGCTGTATCATACTGGATATAAGTTCACATTCTTAAATTTTGTATGTTGGTCATCACCCTCAGGAGCTGTACATGAGTTGTTTTTTCTTTTGTAACATACGATACAGCCATCTCTGCTTACTCTAGTACAGAAAGCACAGACTCTAGATTTAACTGGGGCAATGTCAACCTTAATCTTCTTCCACATATCCTGCATGGGAAAAATGACTCCTTAGAAATGCCAAATTAAAATAATGCTTGTTAGTTTGTAAGAGAATGGAAAGTGAGAAGTTGCACAACATGTTTTGCATGTGCCTTACTTTTTTAATGTATTAATTTTTAATACAGAATTTAAAACTAAGTAAAAATATTAGATCAACTTCCACAGTTTCTGTCATTTTTGTACTGCTTTTTGGTAAGGGGCAGGAGGAGAGGTTTCATTTCATGGTTCATGGGTGGCTCCCACTTCCCAGTTATAGCCATTTTTTCCAAGTCTTTTCTTGCTCTCTCCTTTCAGGGTCCTCCTTGGGACACCTGCAAATAGAACTTAACACCTGTGTCCAGTACTACATCTTCCTCAATGAGTTCCCCACAAAAATAAGCTGTATGTAACTGCTGTGGATATAGAGTTGTTGCAGCAGATAGACTGATTTACCACCATTATAGTCTTTGCTTTTGTGGTCTTGAACTGACAGTCAAACATCTCACAGACTTACTCCCCCCATCTCACCATTTATGTTGGTGAGGGGCACGGTGGCAAGGTTCCTGTCACACATCACCTCCTGCAGTAAGTTTGCATCCTCCAAGTTGCTTCTCCAAAGAGAAGTTACTAAGTTCTCTTAGACTGTCCAAGTCTTACAGCAGCACTGTACAAAGCATGCACTGCATACTGATGCAGCAAGATTACTTACCTGTAACTGCTACTCTTCAGTGTAGTTACAGGCAGGAACTTTTAGCTTTTAGCCCATCCCATGTTGCTACACTGTAGCAATGCTGATTTATTCCTGAGCCCTCGTCATTGCATGCCAGCAGTCCACATCCATGCTTTTGTTTCAAACGTTAACGATACACACTGATGGTCGTTGCTGACCATCACAAATAGGTATTTCTCGAGTTAGCAGATCCTTTTTACTGTATTTTTTTTCCCATAGCCTTGTAGCTTCTTCTGTTTCTTAGTATGCTTTTGCCAGTAGAAGAAATCAAGATGTTTTATTTTACTATGGATCAATCTCATTCTGAATAAAAAGTTCTGCATGTATTTTAAATCTCTTTAAACCCTACAAAAACAAAAGTAAGATGGCCCATGGCACACCAATCCCCTAGAACAGATCACATTTTGCTCAGTGTCACATCAAGACACAATACCTGTGTGTGACATTCTCTAAGCATAAAACGTAGTGTATCAGTTTCTAAAACCAGGCTAATAATAAAGCCTTGAATTAAGAGGAGTGGCCTCAGGTTTGTGTGAAGTAAACCTGCATTGTCATTCAATGGACCTGCATTTTCAGGGAATGTTCCTCCTAACTAGGTAACAAAAGTTAGGAAGGGTGTTCAAAGGGTAATTAACTTTTTGCTGACATAACAACATTAACATTTTCAAAAAATAACTTTTCTTTTTAAAAAAGCCTAAAGGAAATAACACGTCCATTATGTGCAACTTTGTGTTTCAGATATATTTCCCATGTTAAAAAATTAAACCCTACCTCCCTTCCAACACCAGGCAAACACAGAATTCAATGCAGTCTCTCTTTCCTGAAAGCCAAGAGTTGGAGATGCTTGAATCTCTTCATGTTTCCAGTTCCATTGTTGGTGCTCCTTAATTCTCTTCTTTAGTTTCAACCAGCACGTTGACTAATGTCCGAATATTCACCCCTAGAAAAAGGAGATAATGCTTGAAGTTCATTCTATTTCATATCATTTCACATTATACAGCAGAGATAATATTAAATGAAAGTTTGACTATTAACTACCTGCCTAGGTAATTAATTACAATTAATTATATCACCAACATAGCTCACATCTGTTCAAAAACCTCAGGCCCTATGACACCTGTCCAGCAGCATACACCCACTGCCCTTCAATCCTGCTTGCAATCTGTTACCAAAGGAGAATCTCGTATTTTTAATATTATATTACTATTTTAATCATTAAGGAATATCTACACTAACTGGGAAAACAAACGTGTCATGGAACAAGCCAGCCCTCTGGTAACATTTGTCTTTTGTTATCCCAAGATGTTTGATCCATTTGGAGGATTTTCACCTGTTACAATGCCACGCACATTTGGTTCTGCATGCACTCCAAGATCTTTTTCTTTATGCCAATATATTCCCTCCCCATAGTTGCTGCCCTGACACTACACACGGATGCTATCATGCTAGTCAGCAAGATAACCTAGGACGAACCTTTCAATTCAGGAAATTGTTGTGCTACAAAATTTCCTCCCACACTGAGAGATGTATTGAGTTGTCAGGAGGCAAGGTCTCCTCAGAAAGGCCATTAATGCCACTCTTCAACTGCTACAGGTGCTCAGCAAAATTCACGGATCATAGGGGCTGGAAGGGACCTCCAAAGCTCATCTGGTCCAGCCCCTCTGCCAGAGCAGGATCACCTAGAGCAGATCACGCTGGAACACATCCAGATGATTCTTGAACAGAGAGGGAGACTCCACAACGCCCCTGGCCATCCTCTTCCAGTGCTCTGTTACCCTCACAGTGAAAAAAATTCTTCCTCAGGTTCATGTGGAACTTCCTGTGCCCCAGCTTCCACCCATTGCCCCTCGTCCTGTCACTGGGCGTCACCCAGCAGAGCCTGGCTGCAGCCTCCTGCCACTCACCCTGCACATATTTATAAACATGAATGAGGTCCCCCTTTAGTCTCCTCCTCTCCAAGCTGAAGAGCCACAGCTCCCTCACAAAGACCTTCCAATTTCCTTAATCATTTTTGTGGCTCTGTGCTGGACTCTCTCAAGCAGCTCCCTGTCCTTCTTGAACTGGAGAGCCTAGAACTGGACACAATACTCTAGATGTGGCCTCACCAGGGCAGAGTAGAGGGGCAGGAGAACCTCCCTTGACCTACTAACCACAGCCCTTTTAATACACCCCAGAACAGCATTGGCCCTTCTAGCCACAAGAGCACTACTGGCTCATGGCCATCCTGCCATGCCCCAGGACTCCCAAGTCCTTCTCCCCTTCACTGCTCTCCAGCAGGTCAGTCCCCAACCTAGATTCCTCTGAACAGTGTGTGCACACAATCTCCCGTGCATGTTAGAACAACTACCTTCATACAACTCATCTTACTTTGACGTGCTGGGTAATACGGAGCAAACTCTTTGTGCTTCGTTGTTATTGTAGGTATATCCTTTCTGTGTAGTCTATTCATAACATTGGGAATCAGACCAACAGCATTTTCATCAAACATCTCTGAGCTTCTGAACTGCTGGTAATCTCTGCTGTACAAACCACTCCCGGAGAAAGAGTACTGATGTGAAGCCCAGTTGCTCCTGTAGTCTGACCTCTGATGCCTGAATTCTTCATTCCAAGATTCCTGGTTCCAACTAGACTCCCGGTTCCAACTAGACTCCTGGTTCCAACTGGAACCACCTATTCCTGAAACAGCAGCATTCATAGAGATTGTGCATGTATTCACAGACTCGCTGTTGTAGGAGGAATAGCTTTGTGAAGAATAGTTCGTGGAGTATCTTTCAGCCGAAAGATAGGAGGCAGAGGAACTGGGATAGGGTAATCCTGGATCACTTACAGCCCTGGCTTCTGCACGTGCTTGTGGATTCTTCCAATCTGTAGTTTCCCTGCCATATGCGACTGTGTGCTGGGGGAGCTCACTGCCTTGCACATTGCTGGAGCTATATTCTGCAGAGTACTCGTTCACTGGGCATGCCTCATAGGAAGAGGCCCCACCAGCTGTGCTAGCACCACAAGCAGATGGGCTGAACTGTCTCGACTGTTCATTGATACCATTGGCAGGACTTCCAGTCTGAAAAGCAAAAGAGTCCCCGGGTGTAGGCATCATTGCAAACTCATTAGATTCAAGTCCATAGGAAGATGATCCATCATCTGCTTCGTAACTGTAGGAGTCAGCAGGAACAAGAGAGGCATCTGCCGAACAGTCTTCATACTGTGACAAAAATTCCTGACTCCAGTCAGAATTTCCTGGATAAATAAATGGCACTAAAAGTTAGCAAAATAAAAAAAATTAAACTGAAAACAACTGGTTTTGAGGTTTTATGAAACATTCTCCTTTTCTCATTTCCTGCTTACATGTCTTACCTAAGTCCAGCATATTCGAACCCCCAAATCCTCACGTTCAATAGGTCAGCAAAGATTACTGCTTGCATTTCTTATAACCTTTAATGCTGTAATACTATTCAGTGAGACTGAACTGTTTTGAGACAGTCAAGGTTGAAGCCATTAAGGCTTAAAAAAAAAAATGATACCCTGAACTGCTTCAGAGGGCAAAGACATGCATTTTCTTCTAGGAAAGAAGTACATATTCACAATCTGTGCAGTGAAGTGTGTTAAGAGTAGAACACAATACCTACATTACCTTCAGATCTTTCATATGGCTCATAGTGTTCTGGGATGCTTTCCTCTGCTGCAAATTCATCTTGAGTTACTGACACTGGTGGCGTCAGACTGTTGGTGCAATTATCCTAGGTAAAGCAAGAGGTGACAAGATCTGTTTTTAAACACAGATATTGAGCATTCTAACAACTACAGCATGAACTCACAGAAAGGTAGCAGAATATAATTTTAGATGACAGCAAACTCCATCTGAAAGGTGTATTACTCTGATAATCACAATTACCACATTACACCATAGTTTTCACAAGATTTTGGAAGATGTAAGTGTCTGGAGAACTGAATGAGGGCCCTGGGGAAGACAATGGCACTCTTTTACTGCCCATACCCCTCAACATCACCTGAAGAAGTTAGCGACCTGGTACATACACATGAGGGTGACAGATGCCTGAAGCAGGCTGCCCAGAGAGGTTGTGGAGCACAGAATCACACTGGGTGATTAGTCTTTCCAGAAAAGTTATCAAGCAAGGGACCAACTCCAAAGTACAGAAGATAACCAAACACAGTGAAGCAAAACGGTGGAAAACGCACCAGAATGTGCCATACAGTGCATGCATGTGGCACTTAGAAACTGCTAAAAAAACAACAAACTAAAAGGACATGAAACTGGGAGTTTCTGACCTATGCCTGATCTGTTACCCTTTGGCAGGATATAAACAGAATTCAGCCACTCCTTTTCTCCCAGCAGTAACACAAACTTTGGTTAAGATGAAGTTACTTACTGCTGCTTTCTTTTCACAAAAGGCCTTCAAAGCTTCTGTGAGTTCCTGTGTTATATGAACAACAAGTGTTGCTTCTGAGTCTGAGGTGATGTGAAAAGTCTCCTGTTGGAAAACATGGTTAGAACTGGTCACCAGAATGCCCAAAAGTCGTGGACTGACATGAACCTGCTGCTGTTGTTCATGCCAGCTTCAAAAAGTGAAAGTGCTAACTGCAGCAAAGTATTACAGGTCTTGAAGTTCAGATTGCAACATGGGAGGATTCCTGGTCCAGTTGCTGCTTCTGGGTTCTGGCTTGTCGGGTAAGGGCAGCTCTGCAGGCATGGCAGCAGAAAGAGTGGGAGTCGGGCAGCTGCTGGTTTGGCTTTTCTGGTTTATGCTGGGTTTTTCCCCTGTGTATTTCACTGTGCTGCTTCTGCAAACAGGCTAAGCTAAGGTAATCATGCATTGGATTATTAGATCAATTAGATTATCAGCTGAGGTGGTTACGAATTGTGATTGTGACATCTTGTGCTACATTAAACTCTTCTCTCTTTACCTCAGCCCTGAGCTCTGTGTTGCTCTTCCCCTCACTTCTTCGTTGGGGGAGCAGGCAGGCTAGCCCTTGCACTAAACTTGGTTTGTACTACTATTTGACACATAAGACACACAATATATGATACACATACATGTGAAAAAATAACCTCATGAGCATAGTTATGTCCTGATAAAAGATAAAACATAAACCTGGATGTCTGTGCCACTCCCATACTGTCAATCATGAACCCTTCGTTGCAGTTGGAGAAAGGCACAGGTCCTAAATTTATGTTGTCTGTGTAGAAAATCAAATAAAAAGTAAGCTTCAGAAGCATTAAATGCCTTTGATTCCCCCATTTAAGTAACAATAAAGTTTCCATGCTCATTTTCCCATGTGAATTTTGGGAATAAGAGATACCAGAGAGAATTGTGTAATTCTCTATAGCACAGAACCATTATGGCTCTCTCTTTTTTATCTCCTGAGACTCTCAAGTACATGAAGGTATCAGTGATTACAGTAAGTCTGCTGTAGGGAATGGCTGTGATTCCTGTAGATGAAAAAAAAAAAATTGCCTAGGAAGCATTTTTGGTAATTTACTTATCATCCCCAGACTGGCTTTCTTTTTTTTTTTTTTACCACCTCTTCCTAACATCACTATAACCACATCTTAAAAAAGAAAACTAAAATTAAAAAAAAAAAAACAACAACAAATGACCTCCCTCAGTTGGTAATGAGGCACACACCTCAAAAGACTCTACTTGCAACTTCAGAGTATAAACAGAATTTGGACCCAACAGAAAATGTGAAATTGCTGTAGATACTGAACATGACTTTCATGGAGTAACACAGTGAGTAGAGTTGGTCAGATATCTTCACAACAAACGCTGCTAACAGCAACTGAATGGATAAACCTGCCCCAGTCCAACACCAGCAGCTGTGCTCTAGCATCACCCAGTTTGACTTGGCTGTCTGGTTCTGCAGCAGCAGCAGAAGCCAGAGCACCCAGAGCAGACTGGCTCCCCTCATTCAGCCACAATCCCATTAGACGCTGGCAGCTCATCAGTGCTGCTAATGCTGCTTGTCAGAGGCTCCTCAGCAAAGAGGCCAACGACCCAGAGAACAGGCCAAGAGCTCCCAGCTAATCCAGCAAGCTGCTCTGAGCTGGCATCATGCTACGGCTGCACCAGCAGAATCCACTAATACAGACCTTTGGAATGAATCATGGTTAAATGATTTTGCTCAGCCAGCAGAGGCTCCCCCACAATAGTCACAGCACCAGGCTGGTGAAACTGCCTGACTCTCACCGCTAGCATTTGACAGACGTACCAAGAACTCCAGAGCTTTCTGCTTCCGAACAGGATCATTCTGTGGATTGTAAAATGGGGGAAAAAAAGTTTAAAAGACTGACTACTGCAGTATGTGTTACATCCCCCTGACAAAACAAGACTCTCTAACCTCTTGTCTAACAACAAAAATCAACACAAAGGAAAGCACAGTAACATTAGGTCATGGCCATAAACAGAGTTAGAGTGGAGCTTCAATAGCAAATTTGTAGTGGCTCCTACAAATACAACTGTGTTACTTCCAGTACCAGGAAGAACACATTTGACATCTAAGCTAGGTATCTACAAGAGCTGTCTACCTTTCCCAGGCTTTCCTCCCTCGATTTCAGTGTCATGTTGGATTCTAGCACACATCTAACATAGTACCTCACCAGCCTGAGGTCTAAAAGATGTGAATACAGGAGATGATGAAACAACCTCTGCCACTAAGATAAAACCGGGGTAGATCTCAGTGCAATTCAGGACAGATACTTGAGATCATTTTGAGTTTCACCTTCAAGTTAAAAAAACTATTGGAAATCTTTAGATACACCTTTACACCTTAAGATTTAAACCAAACCTTCAGTATAGAATATCTTTGATCTGAAGAGGGACAAAATGGTTTAAGGTTTAGCTTAGTTTTTGTGTCTAACTGTAAAGAAGGAATAGGAACTTTTCCAGAGATGTTGAATAAAAAAGGTAATTAATTGGCTCTTGGATGCAGAAAGAATACCAAAGGTAAATCTATATGATTCCATTATTTTGCTAACTGGGATCAAAAGCCAGGGATTAAACAATTCTATCTTCTTTCTGTCCTTGGCTTCGGTCTCCTTGCAACTTTTCTGCTTCACAC
The DNA here is from genome assembly GCA_013396835.1 of Psilopogon haemacephalus. Taxonomy (NCBI): domain Eukaryota; kingdom Metazoa; phylum Chordata; class Aves; order Piciformes; family Megalaimidae; genus Psilopogon; species Psilopogon haemacephalus. The sequence continues at coordinate 381,079 of VWZI01019341.1, forward strand.
TGCCCCCCTTATCTCTGTCCTAACCTTCTCACTGGTATAAGCTGTCTGGGAGGTGAAGGGATAGGGAGGAGGGAGCAGGTCTGGTTGCTGGGAACCCTTCTGGATTCATCCAGGGGGAATTTCTGTGTTTTATTTTTAACTTCTAAATAATTGTAAATGCATTTTGTACATGTGCATTGCATTATATGCTAGTAAATTTAGCTTCCTTATTCACTTATTTGCTTCTAAGCTGTCTGAGCTGGACTGGTAAATTTATTTGGGGGTACTTTGAACCCACCACAAGAGAGCAGCCCAAACTGAGATCCTTGGCCTGCAGACACTGCCTCTGAGACTCACTGACTTTGAACAGGAGTCATTAGAGCTAACACGGATGAACATCCTGATGTACAGCATTGATTTCCCCTCTGCTGTGATGAACACACAGCTCTCTTATTGTGGCCTATCTTTTGCTTCTGCAATAATATTAATCAAGTATCACATGGAGCCAAAGAGTCAAACTTTTTCAAAACAAAAAAAAGCAAGCATTAGGAAACTGTGACAAAAGAGGAGACTTGCAGAATGACGACCTCTACATACCTCTTGCTTACAATCATCTTCCCCGCTTAAAAAGAAAGAAATGGCAATATTAAGATGCATTCTAAAGACTACTCAAACAATTGCTTTACTCATAGTCTCTACAATCTAATTATTTCCAAAGGTGTATCACTAACCAATACAGGGTGTCTGTCTACAAGGCATATCTGAAATACTGCTGCTTCTTAAAGGTCCTTACTCTGACTGACTCCCAAAGAGAAGAGTAGCACTGATTAACTCCCTTACAGAGCAGCTAAAGAAGATGACTATATAATGGTAGGATTTTTCTTCCTGTGTGAACCTAAGTGCCTTTTATACAACTTACTCAGGCAATGGCATCCTAAATAAAGTGGTAACAGCTTGAAATCTCAACTGCAGTTTGTGTGTGTGTACCCCAGGCTGCCGTTGAACTGCATAACCAGTGCAATATTTCAAAAGCCACAGCTACTACCTCCTCACTGGCAGAAAGGAATGACTTCCACAAGAAGAGTAAGCACAGAGTAAAGACAATATAAAATACTTTCCCCACAGGTGATGATGTTTGTTACAGAAAAGTAGGTCTATGTAGTAAGGAAAGAGATCTTTTTCAACTAGGGGTAGTATTCTCACCTTGGCTGCTCCTCTGATGGAGCTAGAAAATGAAAAAGAATGATAAGCAACATGACAGGGCTTCCACCCTACTACTGCAACACAAACATTACACAAACAGAACACTCACTGGCCCTGAGCTGCCTGCAGCCTCTTTAAAGGGCAGGATGCAGCAGCCTAAACCGAGGCCCATGCTGCCATTTTCAGAAACCTTGGTGAAAGGTCCATGGAGCCTGGTACACTACCAGCTTTGCAGAGTCCCCTACATCCATGTACAGGCAAAAGAATCCCAGAGGAGAAGTCAGCATGGACTGAACTGAGGGCTGGCCTCCTCTACGCAAACATGGAAAAGGTTTGGGGTTTTTCCTGATGTGAACATACTGGTGGACCTCAAAGCTGCATGCAGAATAGTTTGGCCTCCAGCAGGAAGTTATGGAGATGAAAATGGCATCTTCCTTGCAGGTACAGAGCGTGAGGCAAAGCATGCAGTTCCTGCCACCTTGTTTTTCAGATTAGCATTAAAAGCCACAATACACAAAATTCACCAATTATGAATCAGAATAAGCACTGCACCTACAGCAGGCTTCAAACTGACAAACTCTGTTGATGTATGCAACCTTCACTCATATGGATCATACCAACTGCTATTAGCACTAGGGTAAAAAGTTGGCAAGTAGGTGTTTCTTCAGGGTGGCATCGACTGCACATCTACAGTAACAAAGCACGTAGGAAGAGAGAAGGGCAAGGAGGCTGGTGAGGGGCCTGGAGCACATGGCCTGTGAGGAGTGTCTGAGGGAGCTGGGGGTAGTCAGTCTACAGAAGAGGAGGCTGAGGGGAGACCTCACTGCTCTCTACAATTACCTGAAGGGACACTGGAGTGAGGAGGGGGTGGCCTCTGCTCCTTGGCAGAAAGCAACAGGACTAGAGGAAATGGCTTTTCCAGCTGTGCCAGGAGAGGCTCAGGCTGGATGCTAGGGAACATTTCTTCACAGGGAGGGTTATCAAACATCGGAATGGTTTGCCCAGGGCAGTGGAGGAGTTGCCATCTCTGGAGGTGTTTAAGCAGCCTGTGGGCCTGGCACCCAGAGACATGGCTTAGGATTGACGCTAAACTGGGCTGAAGTGTGGACTGGATGATATTTGGGGTCTCTTCCAATTGGTTGCTTTCTGTGATAACTCATCCTGTATGAGGGAAGATGCTGAGCTTAGCTTTCAGGGTTTGGTTTCCATTACTTGTTCCATCAGACTCGTTAAAGAATCATAAATTCCACTTTTCAGCGTGATGACCAAAACAAAGTGGAGAAGGCTTTATCAGAGAAGCACATCAGATACCATTTTGTTATACTTTTTCACTTTTCTTGATTAGCAAATTGCTGTACTTATCTTAAATACTTCCAGAATCAGGCCATTCAAAATGTCTATGAAATACTGCAAGTCCAGCAATTCCCTTCTTCCCTCATTTCAAATTCACAAAACCTAAAGAATCTCAGAAAATTCAACTACTGATTCAAACTGGGCCCAATGTCAACTACTTCAAGTCTGCTACAGTCAAGTAATGCATACACTTACGTGAGGTACTTGATCTTATGCAACCTCCAATCTAGGAACAGAAAACTTCATATTAGATTTTCTGATTAAAAGCTCCTTACTACAGTTTCTACCACAACTACCTTTAGAAATGGAGCAAGTACTTTTATTTATGCCAGCACAGAACAGCCCATGATTTTGTAGACATATAAGCTTGGAAACACAAATTAAATCTCAGGAAAGAAATCCTTAAGTTTGAGAAAATACTTGGACATTATTGAAGTAAAACAGTACAATTTCTGAAGCACTTAGTTCAGACTGGGTATTTTCTAGCTAAAAAAAAATTTATATAACTCTTTAAAAAATAAACAACTTTGCTTTTTCAGATGAATTTCTTTGCCACAGTTTAATTTTTAGAGTGACTTTTCAGTTAAGCCTTAGTTCTACTTAATACACTCCTAATAAACTCCTAGAGAACTTTAACAAGCTTTGTCAGCAGTACTTTAAGGATTTACCAGATCAAACATAAAGGCGTTGCTGAACTGCACATTACCAGATACTTTGTATTCACTTCCAATTACCTGGTACATTTTCAATCCTTCAGTCTTCTCTAGCTCTTCTGCTATCTGTTTGAAAAATGACACTTTGTATTCCTTCGCATCTGGGGTCAATGTCTTCATTTTATCTGGATGCTCTTTAGACTGTTGACAAAACCAGCTCGAAATGGTCAGTACAGAAATTTATCCCAATATTTTAAAAATGGACACATTGCAACTTTTGGACAAGCTTACAAAAAGACTGCTGAACATCACTGTGTACATTATGAGATACTTTCTTCTCTGGAACACAGCTAACAGGATTTCAATGTCAAACTTGCTTACGGAGTCTTCCAACAAAAAATGGGTACAAGGTAATGTATCTGTAGTACATCCAACAACACTACAGGCATAGTGAGGAATGAGAAAGAACCACAGCCTCTGGGAACCTGATACTAGAGGTCATCAAAACATTTCAGAACAGAATTTAAGCAGATATAGACACTAACCTCTGGATGGTACATCCTGAACAAGTACACAAGTATTTTAGCAATTCAGCATAGACTAGTTTGGGTCAGAAGGGACCTCAAAGGCCATCTTGTCCAACACCCCACCCCATCCTCCACTAGACCAGGTTGTCCAGAGCCCAGTCAAACCTGACCTTGAATAGCTTCAAGGATTGGGCCTCAACTACCTTCCTGGGAAACCTGTTCCAGTGTTCCACTTACCCTCATGGTAAAGAACTTCCTCCTTATGTCCAATCTGTATCTACTATTTAACTTAAAACCATTGTCCCTCATCTTATCACTCCAGGCCTTTGTAAAAAGTCCCTTTCCAGCCTTCTTGTAGGCCAGTACAGACCAGTACAGGCCTTCAGTAAGCCAGTACCCTTCAGGTACCAAAAAGCCACTCTTAGGTCACTTCAAAATTAATGTTAAGTATTTGGAGGGAAAAAAAGAAAAGCATCATCAAGACACTGAGAAAATGCATGAAAATTACTCACAATGTATGCTCTTCTGTGTTTATAGCCACTCAGATGTTCCATCATAGGTGCCATATCTGTCTGGACTCCACACAGCTTGCACTCATAGCGTGGGTCGATCTTTCCTTCATACCTGATTTCAACCACATGTTGTAAACCTGTAAAAGCAACAACATTTACTAACATCTGTATTTTAATACATGCTACTATGAACTACCATATTGTCCTCAATGTTGGTCATTAAAAGCCAAAGTTAGTAATTGTTTCAAAATTATATTAAAAAAAAAATTTAATAGGAAACAGCACACAAATGTATAGATTTAAAAAAAAAACAAACCCTTAAGTACTTAGTATTCAATGTACTTGGTCAAACATCATTTGGAGGGTGTCCAAGTAGCACAATGGATGCATGGGAAAGACATTAACCACTTCAAAAAACCTGAGTCCTTCAGACTCTACCCATCTTCCATAAACCTATGAAAATCACAAGAATGAAAGTGCTGTTTCCATTTATTTTCCCCAGCAATGTCTGAAAGCCTACACCTCAGAAGTATTCATAAATCTCTCACATTAAGGCTTCCTACCTAGCATGACAAGCCTCGCTCTGAACAGGTGAAGTGGACCAGGTTCACAAGGGGTTTAAAGCTGCAGCTGTTCCCTATTACTGCAATTTCCAATACTGTGCACTTGTGCATTTGTGAAGGGTTGGCCCCAGCTAGCAGCCAAGCACTACCCAGCTGCTCACTCAGCCACACAGCTCAGCAGGAAAAGCATGAGTGAGGAAGGTCAGGGAAAGAAATAAAGGCAGTTTAACAGGAGAAGTAAAGGTGTGGGGAGCAGAATGAAAAAACCCCAAACCCTCACGTCACCTCCCCACAAGCAGATCAATACCCAGACAGTCTCTGAACAGCCACTTTGGAAGCGAGCCTCCTGCACCCTCCCCTTTCTCTTCCCAAGGGTGATTGCTGAGCAGGGCATTATGTGAACATCCCTTTGGCCACTTGGCATCAACTGTCTTGGCTGTGTCCCCTCTCAGGCTCTTACCCATCCCCAGTCTACTCAAGGGCTGAGGAGTGGGGAGCCTGGATGTAAAAGAATCTTGACACTGTACACTGTTCAGCAACAGTCAAAACACTGGTGTGTTATCAGCACTTCTCCAGTCCCAAATTCAAAACATACAGGCTGCTATGAAGAAATTCAGCTCCATCTCAGACCCACTACACTTTATACTGATAAGTCTTAACTTTGAAAATACACTATCTATCCCTAAATGAACTGGAGCAGTTCCAGTGCTCTGTCACCCTCACAATGAAAAAGTTTTTCCTTATGTTTGTCTAAGAGATTGTGGAGTCTTTCACTATGGAGATACTCAAAAGCCATCTAGACATGGTCCCGGGAAACTGACTTCGGGTGATCCTGCTGCAGCAGGCAGTTAAGACCAAATGACCTCAAGGTTCCTTCCAGCCTCAACCGTTCTATGATCTGTGAACACCTTCTCCACCAAGATGGCTCCTTCTGGAATAATTTGGCTTAACAATTAAGGTGTATAAAAGAGGTAGCTTTTATAGCACTCACCATCATAAATTAAACTTTGAAAGTTTTAAGAGATAAGATATAGCCTATAAAATATCCAATCAATTCATAGAAAGTTACACAGTATTTTGAACTCTACCTTTTATGGCAAAACAAAAGCCATTTGGCCACTAATTCAGAGAGACACCATTTAGAAAACAAAAAAACCCAAACATACCAACTAGAGGCTCTTGTCTTCTGGGATCATCCATAAAATCCTTCAGACAGGTTATGCCCTTCGTGAGACTTCTCTTCACTACAGTAGAAATATACACATGAAGAGATAGCAGACATTAGACAGTTTACACATAATTTCTATAATCTTAAAGAAGCTCTAATAGAAACTTAAAGAGGATAACATAAATTTTCACTGTGAAATGCGTAAAGCAAATGAGCAAGATCTCGGTCTCTCACAAAAAGATTCCAACACAAGGAATTAATGTCTCCAGGAGAGAACCAAGCAAGCAAAAGAGACCTTGTAAGGCAATTTAGTTTACTGAAGAAAGACACCAACTTCAGACTCATAGCATGCCCCAGAACATGTCAGGTCTCATTAACAAATAAAAGAAATTTAAAAGCAAAGCCAGCAACCTTCTTCTTCCCCTGAACCTCTAACAGTTCCACAGCATACTGAGACTGTTTGGAGTCTGAAGTTCAGGAGACATATTGCCTTAAGCCCAAGAATACAAGACCTTCACTAACACAGCAAATGCTTCTTGTACCCTCAGCAGACCACAGCTAGTATGCTCCTGAGCCTGAAGCAGCAGTGCTTCACTTTACTCCCCAGTGAGTTTTAATAGCTTGATTTTTGCACTGCTTAAACCACTTTTGAACTATTCCTGACCAACTCAGAGCACCAGCAGAGTTCAGCTAAATGTACTGCAAAACAATCTCCAAGAGGCACAGAGTGTATTCAAGGCTGTTATAAAAGACCACACTCAAGTGTTAAAATGAGAAAAAAAGTGTGCAGAAAGAGAACTCATCTTTCAAATCACATACAGCTGTATTTTAACTGACTGATCAATTTCACAGCAGTTATAAACACTGCCAGCTACCGCAGCTCAGAGCAAACAAGTAGATTTACAAGCACTGAACTGCTACTGTAATCTTCCCCCCAATGGAACACAGGTTACCAGATTAAAAAAAAAACCCCACAAAACAAAACTTCAGAAGGACAAAGAATTCTGTGCTTGTTCTTCAATATTAGTTTCATTAGGTATACCCTTGTGCTACTAAGAAGTCAAATTCCAGGGCAGCTCATGAGAAAAAAAAAAAAAAAAAAAATTCCAGCACTCATTTATATGGAAAAAATTTTGCAATTTAATTGTGGTAGCAAATGCCTGAAGGGACAACTCTTGACACAGGAACAGTGCAGTCCATTCCCAACAAAACTTCAGTCATGTTAAAAATCTTTCTCTGCTGTTCAACAAGTCAGTGACGTGTAACACATCAGGCAGATTTTTACCAGCATTTGAACACATCATGCAGTTCTCTTGCATTTGTGCAGCAGCTCTCTTTGTGAGCTGCCTGTTCCCAAGCTGGCAGTGAAAGGCAGGTGGTCTTCTGGCCTTAACATGGAAATATCCATGGGGGAAGAGTTAAAGGCCTCTACAAGGTAATGGACATTTTCTTCTTCCTAACACACAATAAAATATTCCTGTCTTGATATTACCTTGCTAATGAACAACTCACGCTGTTCTAGAGTTCTGGTTGTTCTGCCAGACATTTACTGTATCGTGTGTGTATGCAGGCACAAGCTGCAAATTTTTCTCCTTAAAACTTCACCAGCTAAAACACCATCATCTAGATTTGCTAATATCCAATATTTGCTTCTGTCTTCCTGATGTCCCAAGTGCCAAAGTATTTCTGTGAAAATCCTCCTAACTTCATAGTGTCCCCAAATTTTTAATTGGTGCAGGAATGAAAAGGAATGGTTCAAATGTCTGGTAACTTGCATTGCTTCTTTTGAAACCATAACCAACCACCTGCTTTGGTCATCTTTAAAGCAAAACCACTGCTCTCAAAAAGCTGCAGTTGAAAAAGTCATTAGCTCACTTATATTCAGTTACCTGCTCTCCACGATTTATACTTCATTGGAGTTTGGAATGGATTTGGATGACCTAGGATAACAGTTTGACAGTCAGACTACTTTGTCTCACTTGCTTGTATTAAGTACATCATTCCAACAAGTTAGAGAATTGAAGAGCTACCTTCACAGCCCAATAAAGGCTTAGTAATAGCAGTATTCCATCTTGGTACACTTTCCTTTTGTTAACTTTACTGCTCCAAGAAACTCTTCATTTCCTCTCCCCCTCTAATGCAATATACCAAACACATGAATGCCACAGCATGAAGTACTCCATTTTAATTTTATTTTTAACTAGGCAGTATGAAAAGCACTTATTTTAATTAATTTAATGGTCTAAATTATTTTGATTACTTTAACTATCCAGTATTGTGCATGACGGTCAACCTGTGTTACCAATATCCAACAGAAAAATTCTGGTCTAAAAGGTCATTTAGCTCTTTCAGCAAAGTCCTAGAACTTCAGCATCTTCTCACATCTTTCTTTAAGCTGCTCTTCTCTGAACTGCTGGAGAGCAGACAAAACACCACTCCAGATACACAGTTCTATCATTACCACAAAAATAACCTCTTGATAGCTTTGCCATATGGAAATTCACAATGGCATCCAGATGTCTTTCTTCCAAAAAGTCATACTCCTCCAAAAACAATCATCTGGAAACAGATGCATTTCCTGACTTGACTGGCTGAGCAAGCCAACAAGATTGCACAGTTGAAAAGCTTATTCACACTCATCACTTCTGGGTTATGAATGTTATTTCTGATGAGTTCAGAGAAGATACTGTATAGGGCATGTCCTGTCTGAAAGCACTAAGAATTTAAATCATTTGTCTTGTTTAAATTTGGTCTATCGCTGACAGCAGCATTGGTGGTGCACTCTCTGCTGACAAAGGAGCAAAGACAAAATTGTAACTGTTGGTGTAAAACATTTAAAATATGTCAAACCTCAGCCTCTGAAGTGCCTGTTCTTCACTCAGGGAACAGCTTTGATACTTGTCAGGTTTCGTCCCAAGTGACTTTCAAGAAAACTCACCCTTTCACTTTGACAACATCCATGGGTTTGAGTTCCTGGCTCTTTGAACATCCTGCACATTTCACTCCCACTTAAAACAACACTGCAGATCCAGCAGTAAAACCTTAAGCAAGTCATACCTTGAGCTAATACTAAAACTCACACTTTACACAGTGCATCTAATTTTACAATACCCATATTTCCCATGCTCATTCAAGAAACTTTACTAAACTCCACAAATGCAGTCAAAATTTCCTTTGTGCTTACTATACACATCTGCAAACTGCAGAAACAAATCATAAACTATTTAAAATGAAAAAACAAAGGACAAACAAATTCAGAATTTATTGGTGCATCTCAGTGACAGAGGACAATGACTTTCCTAGATCAGCTGGATCTCGAGGGAGAATTATTTGTATAATTGCCAATATGTCCACATGGGAGGTTCAAGAAGTTCTGCACATGTATTTAATACATAATTGTGCACTCAGTAGAGGACTGACATCACCTCCCTTCTTCATGCAGATGTGCATTTTCAGGAACCCTTGATCAGCTTCGTTCAAAAGGGCTGACAGGTTCAGAAGATACTGGGGAACAGGTGACAAAGCCAGAAAGTAAGCCTTGTTTCTTAGGGAAAGAGGCTAAGAAGATAAAGTAGAATTGAAAGGCTTGTTTCCTGTCATGACTGACTACATTACTATTTTACTTTTCCATTTTCTCATAGGTTTTTATCAGTATTCCTGTATCTGCCAATATTCTCCATATCCTGTACTTTGAAAACCTTGTACGTCATCATAGGAGCCTTTACAAGATTTCCTCTGCCACTGGTGTTATTTATGTGCCATTTCTCTTATTTTCATTGACATACAACAGTCTAGATTTGCACTCAGTTTCAGGGAGAAAGATACTCAAAGAAGTGATTGTAACTTAAAGAGATCTTTGCTACTCCAAATCCACTACAACAAAGGAGGCAGATCATTCCTGTGATGCAACTAGGCAGCTCCAGCACTGGCAGAGCTGCATGTGCAACAGTGTTGTGCTAGCGTGCTGATTTAGCCTCTTGGCATACTGTCTGAAGCTTAGCAGTGAGTGCATAAGGCAGAGGGACAAGTGGGAGATAGTTTAGCCTGGACAGGATATTGACTTTCCACATCACTCTAACAGATACCCAAATATTTAGATGTAGAAAAGCATCATTAAGTTTTCATGCTGTAAAATATTTTATTGCTCATCAGTTCATCAAACAGAAATCTTGGAAGAATATTAATCATAAAGAGAAACAGTCATAGACGCATAGATCTGGCAAATCCAAATACCTGAACTAATGAAAAAAAAGCAGGAAACATTAAAATCCCTAAGCAATACCTATCCTGGGAGACTGGAAAGAAAGTGTTGTACTTACAGTACATGGCCTTGTGTTTCAGGGCTGCTTGTCTCTTTAGTTAAGAAGATTCAAGTCATCCCAAAATGAAAGAAAAGAAATACAAATTAGTGTGCTGCACCATTTGAACAAAAAGTAGCAGTAGTAGATCCTGACAAGCCTCAGCAGATGAGTTACATCTCAAAGTTTCCATTATCAGATAGAGAAACAAGAAAAAATAGATAAAAGCAGAACAAACTTCATCTATGCTCCAAATACAACTCAGAAGAGGCGACGCTCCTCTGCTGGGGCCCTACTTGCAAAGGGCTGTTCAAAACGTACGGAAGAGGAGTTTCACTCCAAGATTTCCTGTCTAATGAATTCCAAGTATGCGCACAGCAGCTGTATTTTACCTGGGGACTACTCCCTCAAAAGGGACAGGTTTTCCAGCAGCTCTCCAAAAACCCCAAACCAACCCACCTTTGCTACATTTTAATCTCTCATTTCTCTTACAGACTTGCTTCAATAAGAGCATTAGTTACTATGATAAACCTTGTTTTGTGGCACCATAGTGGCTAGCAATAGCACATAACTGTTTTTCAAACCAATTCTAATTGTCAAGAACTACACGCACATGTACAATACTTTGTCAAAGTGGTTTTCCAATCCAGCTCTTCAGCAACCAAAGGCACAAAACCCTTCGGTATACAGCTGCACAAACGTAGTCATAAGGCTCTCGGTATCACAGAACCTCAGCACGGCAGGGCTGGAAGGGATCTCAAAAGATCTAGTGCAGCTCCCCTGCAGAGCAGGGTCACCTATACCAGATCACACAGCAATGCATCCAGGCAGGTTTTGAGTATCTCAGTACACAAGACATATACACCCCTGTACTGTGGGCATCCCAAGCCCACACTCTTTTGTCCATCACTACTCTTGACAGGACTTTGGCCTCGTGAATTATCAGCACTAGAAAAAAAAAAGATGTGTAGTCTCCTTATTACTCAAGTCCCAGTTATAGGATACAGAAAGCATCAGTCACAAATACTTAAGTCAGCAACAAATAAAAACTCTCAGCACAAGAATCAAGTCTGAGAGACAGAAAGTAAGTGAACTCTAAAGAGGTACACAACATAGAATTAGAATATTCCCCAGTATTTTATACATTAAGCATTCCAATACTCGACAATATCTATACTTGAGTTTCATAGATTATAGAATGCCAGTGGCAACAATTTTACCCTATTAGATATTTGACTAAAGCAACCATTCTAAAACTTGTTCAGAAAAAAACTGTTCACAGGATTTTCAAAGTGCAAATGGGAAAGGCTTCAAATTAACAAAATCTAATCTAGTAACAAGCTAGGAAATCACAGCACTAATGATTTGCTTGAAACATTACTACTTCTGTTTCATGATGCAGTATGTTATCCAGTCTATCCCTGAAATCAATCACACATCAATCCTTAAGGCTACAAAGCCTTAAGCCTAAATATATACAGTTCAGAAGAAACAACTTTTAAGTTGTGACATTCCTACCTCATCTTTTTCCTAGTATTTTTTAATGCGAGTTAACTACAGACCTACCAGTAAGTGAGACAAGCACTTGAAAACAGTCACGAACTCTACAAGAGTAAATCTGCACAAACACTTAATATGGGAAAAGGTTACCTTTCTGTGCTTTGCACCACGATAGTGTGACTGAAGACTTATGGAGCTCAGACACATAATGTTACAAACCTAGAAAAAGAAATTGAAGGCACATCTTCAGTTAGGCTACAGATATTCTGTAGTTGCTGAGTTACAAGAGCAGGAAATACATCCATGTCTAAGGCATCCTTATCCAAGTCTTCTTTGGCTAAGCCAATACACTTTGTGTGATGTCTCAAAAAGCAGCATAGCACTCAAATGACCAGAAACTGTGTGCAAGCCTGATCAAATGATACTTAAATAAATGCCACTCATAAGTGAGGCTTCCCCAAAAAATCACTGCAAGAGGGTTCACCTTTTATACTGTTTAATAAACGATTTTTTTGTGGTTGTAAATGCAGAAACTTCTGACTTGACCCTCCACCTGGATTTCCCCAGTGCCTGCCCATGGCTCAGGAGGAGACCAAGAGGAGAGCCTTTATTTATTTGGTCTGGTAACACACCCCCTTGCAAGGCTGGACGTCTGACTTGTTGGCCTTGGCAGTCTATCTCCAGGTAAGGAGAGCTCAGGAAGTTCCCATGGCTCTTCTTAATCACATTTTGTCTAAGCTACATCTTTTAATAACAATTGTGTATATTTCACTAACGCTCAGGTACTAGTAATCAATCACAAGCAACAACCAACTATTCTTAGCACAAACAATGGCAGACAATACAGATCTACAATTATTTCTTGGTATGTCTAGTTTAAAAGAAAAAAGCAATGACTAATACAGGCTAATGGTGTCTGATCTCTGAACACACTGCTTAAGAATTTTAATGTGTCGGAGAAAAAAAAAACAAAAATCAAAGTCACTGCTAGAGCAACATATGGCTGACAAATTTAACAGATTACAGACTTGAAGCCTTTAGGAGAAACACTGAACAGAGGTCTGAACGACCACGTTTAGCACATTACATTGCACCTGTGACTGCTCTGCAACAAACTGAATTCCCTGGGTCCTAAGACAAGTAACTCTCCCAAGGCCTGACCACAGCGTTCTTCGCACTGAGGGCTTCTCTCCCCAGTGTGCACACTACACCTAGGGTCGAGCACGGTCTTTAGCACCGTCAGCCTGAGCTTTATAGTCTGCAAAAACACCAAGAAACAAACTCACTTTACAATAAAATATCTTCTTTTTAAATCTGGGATTGCCATTCCCTGGCTGAAGTCCTTCAGTCACGGCGCTCATCCTGCAGCCGCGGCTCGCTGTGTGCAATGAGAAAACAGCCGGTAAGGAAGGCAGCTCCTGTGCACGCGGTACTTCGGCCACCGGGGGCGGCGGGGAACCACCACCCCAGCCAGCCCCGGGTCTCCCTCCAACGCTACGCTAGGCCAAACCACACCTTTTACCCCCAACACGCACCTGTGCTAGCTCAAGCCTTCCGGTAAGGGTACCCTCCCCGCTCGTCTTTCTGGAGAGGTCTCTCAGAGCAGCCGGCCCTCAGGGAGCGCGGCTCTCCCCCGGCGGCCGCTGAACACACGACGCTACCTCAGAGCCGCTCTCCCGCGCCGCCAGCTTCGGCGGGGTGCCCAGGCCCGGCGCCGCGCCCAGGCCGGCCGGTAACGACGACGGTGACGACAGTAACAACGCCGGTAAACAGCGCCGGTAACAGCGCCGGTAACGCCGCAGAGCGAGGCCCCAACGGCCGCCGTCAGCGCCAGCCAGCCCCCGCCCGCCGCTCGTCACTTCCGCCGCCAGGGGCGGCCCCGCTGCCCCGCCCCAGAGGGCAGCGAGCCTTCCGCCTTAGCCAATCAGAACACGGCTCCGCCGCTCCTGCCGGGCGCGGCAGCTCTGCCTTGCGCCGGCCACCTGCGTGAGGCGGCGTAGTGCAGTGTAGGGGCCCGCTTGGGGCGGCTCCGCTTGGGGCGGCTCCGCTTGGGGCTGGCCCCGCTTGGGGCTGGCTCCGCTTGGGGCTGGCCCCGCTTGGGGCTGGCCCCGCTTGGGGCTGGCCCCGCCGGGCCTTGCAGGAGGGGCAAGAAACACCCTGGGCAACGCTTTTAATTTAAATGCAAATATTTATTTTAAAGTGTCTCAACTTTACACTTCTGACCGGTAATAAATGTAAAATATAATTTAAGAAATATACTTGAAAGTTCCTTCTAAAAGCAGGCTGAGAAAACAGCACACAAAGTAACAGAAAAGTGCACTGGTTTTAATCAAAATTCCGGAGCAGCAAGTCCAGGGTTTGCTGCCCGCCAGGGCTGCGCTTGGGCATCGCCTACGCTCGCGTGGGAAGCTGCAAGGTCTGCATAGCTTAGGCGACCCTTTGGCTGCTCCTTTGCCCCCGACGGGAGTTGCTGCCTCACCTTCCCTAGGCCCCCAGAGCCTTCTGCTGTGCAAAGAGCCCACCCCTGCGCCCACCCCTGTGCCCGAACCGCATGCCCACAGGCAGGAGTTAGGCTTACGAACCCAGGAGCGCTCCAATACCGCTGTCTGGTTGGGGTGTGCCCTGCAGGGAAGTGCCCTAGTTCTGCAGATCAGGCGCTAACAGGTAGCCCAACACATCGTTCTTCTTCCAATGGTGTCACCCAGGGTTGTTTCTTCAAGAGGTGGGGGAATGGCACCATTAATACAGACTATGAGGGAGCTGGCAGCAGACGATCCCCCTCTTCAAGGGGAATGGGAGTGTTTGTACTGCTGTCTTCCATGGGCCTTTCTGTAAGCAGTCAGAGGCCTTTACAGGGAGTGGCGTTAAAAGGCCTGGTACTTACTTGTGTCCCTAACCTCAACATCTCAACTGGAATAATGGCAAACACTGCACTCTACGTGTTGTGAAACACTTCATGCCCTTCCTTTAAAAAAACCTACGAATTAAAAATGCAATTGCACCGTGAAAGAATAAACACGTGTAGAGAAAAAAACTGAGAAGCATAAATGGGGAAAATCAGTTACTGTTTTTTTGAAAGAGACAGCAGATCTAGGCAGAAAGGGGTTTGGTGGCATATACACTTGGAGAACAAAACTGTTGTTGGTAGCTCCTGGCACTACTGCCTCCCGAAGAGAGGATGTCTGACCAGCAAAGCCTGGGAGTACAGCTGTAATTAGTGACTACCTCTGTCTTACAGAGGGCAGGGGAGAAGTGGGGGATTGCACTTCTGCCTATTGTTCTTCTTTTGGCACAATCTTCTAAGCAGGCCTAAAGCAGAAATAAAGCTACAGACACAGTAAACAGAAAGGGTGGAGGCCACCATGTACCATCCTATAAAATCAAGCAGGTAGGAAGGCTAGAGGAATAAAAAGGAGTTTTTTGATGGACACGACTGCTTTTAAGGATGACAGCATTCTTTGGTTTTATTAAGAAGCCCTGTAGAGGGGAAGGGTTGTGAGGAAGGACATTTTCAGAAGAGCAAAGTTTACTGACCATGTGGAGGAAGAGTCTGTTTTTGCTATGATATGAGCAGAAAGAAAACCGAATACTGATATTGAAAATTGAGATTTTTTTTTTTCCCTTTCAAAAGTTCTTTCTAAGAAAGAAAAAGCTTAAAAAAATCAACAGTCGATGTTTGCCTTTTCATATCCCATTCTAAGTGAACAAAGGGATGACATAGGGTCAAAACATTTAAAAAAGAAAAGAAAAAAGCCTTCAGAAGGAAGAGTAGTGGGATAAAGAAGGGAAAGACCAAGGTGTGACCTAAGAAGAGGCACAACAGTGGTGCAACTCCTAAAACACCTTCTTGTGCAAAATGGGGAGCTGCAGTCCAGAACTTCAGATGATTTTTTTTTTTAATGTAGCCTTTAAATTAGTCTAATAAAATGGCTAAGAATTGCTAAGCCACTGATGTTCTTTCCATTACCTTCTACTACATTTTTATGTTAGTCATTGGGTTACCATAATTCTACGGATACAAATGTGAAATGGGAAGCTTTGGCTGTTGCACAGCTGGAGCCCTGCTATATCGAGGAAATCCTGGGAAACCTCAGACTGCAGAGTTGGAGCACCAGCTGCACAACTGAGCTACAACTGCCAGCAGCCAGAGCTAATGCAGGTACTGAATTAGAGTGTCAAAGACTAACCCCAGGGAAGGCTCCGGGGAGGGGAGCACTTCATGCCTCCTTAAAATGATGCTTTCAGTCTGATTGAGAAATGCAACTTAGCGCTGAATTACATCAAATCCCTGGTTTGGAGAAATTATTTTCAGCCTGAAAAGTTACACATTAATTTCTACAGAAAGGACATGATTTCAGAGCACAGAGTAGTGGGTGGAGAATTAATGCTGCAGTCACAGAATAATTACACGTTGACAACAGTGTATCAATCAAGGTGATCTTTTTTCTCCCTGGAATTTGTCTTCATCTTTTTTTAACTTTCTCTCCAAACTCCCAACCAGCGAAGGTCTTTGCTTAAGCACAGGTGAGTGCTTGGATCCCATACGTGGGGTTTTTTGAGAAACTGCTTTGTGGTTTAGTATCTTTTTCAGCCTGTTGCTGACGATCTTGTTCAGAAGCATTTCTGGTAGCACGACAGGGAAATGTATTTATAATGGCAAGAGCAGATGCCATGTGTATTCAAACATGACGAAGATGTATTTGTCAGGGTGGTAGTGTCTATGAACATAAGCTATCAGCATGCCCCTTCAGCTCGGTAAATACCCTGTGAGAACAGTTATCAGCTGCACTCTTTGCTCACCAGACGTGTTAGAGACGTTTGCCTCCGTTGCCTCCATATTTCACATGGGACTTTGCAAGATTTAAAAGACAGAAACAAAATCCAGGGCCGGGGAGGGGGAAACTCCTTTTCTAGCAAAATATTTTCTACAATCTGGCTGAGGTTTAGGGCGTTTGTCTCAATATAATAAGAAAAGTCTTTCCATTTTCAGTATTTCCACTAAGTAGAGAGAAAGAAAAGAAGGGAGCAGAAAGAAAAGACATGAAAAACAGGACAATGGTTCTATGCCGCCATCATTCTGAGGTTGGGTTTTTCAGTTTCAAAACACCCTGAAGAAAGAGAATGAGTATATTAAGGATTTTTTCCACTACCTAAGGCAATGTATGTATTCATAGGAGGAGAAATGGTGTCTTGTAGCTACTTCATTTAAAACATCAGACATGGTTAAGACAAATTAATGGCTTTTCTGACATAACTACAGTGGGTGAGGCTGTCCCACTTAAGTTCAGTATGGCTTCACAACACAAACAGTTAAGAAAGGCTTCTAGGCAGCAGAGGCTGCCTTATCCCACAGAATATTCCTTATGTCAGGCTTGTTGCCTGCAACTCAAGTATTTTAAGCACTAGGTATTTCCAGAAGAATTGCACATGCCCTGTTGATCACAAAGGACCAGCACCTGAAAGTCTTGCTGACCTGGCTGATGCTCAAATGTCAGATTTCCCTATACTGGAGACTCAATTCTAAGGATTTTAAGAATATAGCATCGTGTTCTAGTTAAAGACAAACCATAGGATGTACTTTACCATATTACAAAGACTAAGCAGTGAGCCTTCCCTACAGAGAATTTGGGTACAGATCCTTGATCTTTCTGTTTGAATCTCCAAACTGAGGACCAACCAAAAGCACCTAACCTGTTGCACACTGGTGCCTCACTCACATTTTCAAAACAAAAACTCTGCTGTAGTATCCAAAGAGTTTAAAATTAATATAAGTTACTGGTAGTGTTGTCTGTAGCAGAGGTCTGACCCAGTGTCAGCTGCTGGTGTAGCTGCATGCCAGCAATCCTTGGAAGCAGCAGGGAGATCCACTCTTTATACTGCACAAGCCTACCCCTAGCTCAAATTAAGTTGGTTTTCAGGTAAAAATAGTGACTTACAATGGTGTACTTCAGCTGGGCTAACACTTGTATGAGACTCAGCTGCTGTCCGCTGATAGCCAAAATCAGGACACATTCTCAATGAGGACCTTAATTGAAAGCTTTAGCATTGATAATAGTCTGTGCTTTCTGTGGACCAAGTGACAGCTCAGCAGGAGACACATTCTCAGAGCTTTTAGAGCTGCTCATCTTCCATACAAAACCCCCTCCCCAAACACCAGAATTCATGAGTTCCAGAAAAACAAGAAGGTCATTACATCTCTTACATCAGATTGAATCCTCTTACATGAAGAAGCTTCATCTAACTTAATAATATCAATTAAGTAAAATGCAACCGGTTTTGTTTGGAACATGAGAAAAATCATCCCAGATGAAATAAACCAAGAAAGCCTTAAAGTAGATGTAATTTATCAACAAAATAGCCTTTATTCAGTAATGGAGAGATCTGTAGTGAACTTCTGTTGCTAGTAAATGTTGCTTTCACTCTGACAAGAGAAATCTGCCTAATACAGTTCTCCCACTGTAGTCATGCCAGGAAATACTTCTAAGCACAGACAGGGCATTCAGTGGCCCCCAGCCCTCTACAGAGCTGTCCCTGATATCACCACTTATGTCTGTGTAAAATGGCATTAGTATGTCCAGCTGAGGATAAATCTGCTTTACAATCATAACATAAATGTAACTCATCAGAGAAAGTACAAGATAGTGCAAAATCAGGCCCAGATACCCTCAGTTCAGAGGAGCATGACATGGAGTCTAAGCATGGAGTTAAGCAAGCAACTTCTCATCATTCATGCTGTCTACTTGCCCCCAGCCATCTTTTCCCACAACACCCTGTCTCCAGACTATCCAATTTCTGCCAGGCAGCTGCACAAGAAGCTGGACTGGAGCATATTACACAGTTCATAGCACAGCCCTACCAGCAGCTGTGTGGCCACAGCAGACTCTCTGGCACCATGACATAAGCAGTGCACTGGACTATGACAGCAACTCTGCTAGAGTCTAAAAGAATTTCTGCTCTTGTTTTTTGTAGCTAGTGACTTAACAAGCTGGTGGTTGTGCAGCACTACTGGTTTATGGGAATCTCACTCTACATGAAATCCCAGTTTGCTTGCCCAGCAGTATTTACTTGGATTTAGGTGATGTGAACAGTGGTGTACCAGAGAACAGTATAAATTCCACCATTGTGGTCTTACCTCAGAACAGGGTCTGAAGCTGCATTGCACCCACTGGCCAGGAGTATTAAGGCATGGATATCAAGTCTTTCTCAAGAGGAAGCGTGCAGGGAGCTGATCTACCTCAGTCACAAAATCCCATTATCTTCTCATGGGTACGGTCAGCTGGACTATGCAGATTGAAGCAGAGCTACCAGTAAGAAATTACTGCCCCTCCTTACTGTCCACTCACCTTTGTGCTGGAAATACTGCCTTCTGCAGGGCACTCATCAAAAGGTAAAGTGCAGCACTTCGGATCAAATCACCTTTCACAAGCACTTAAGTGACTGCCAGCTGTAATGTCCAGGCAGTAACTTCTAGCAGAGAAGACAGTCTTGGAGAAGGGCAGCCTCCCAGGTGAAGAATCATTCCTCTTCTTGAAAAAACTACACTTATCTCAGGTATTTATACCATCCAGGAGAAGTTTCTGCCACTTTTCCGTGGCATTAGTAAGCAGCAGATACAGAAATGAAGAAGTTAGTTATAACATTTTGAAAAAAGAGGACATTCATTATAGGGCTTCTTTCCAAAAGCACATACACATCAAAGCTTTTTTTAAACAATGTGGGCTTTATATAGAGGAAGTTGATATAAAGTTGAAATAGTGCAATTTTAGAACAAAAGTTAGTGCAGGAGTCAAGCTACAATAAAAACCAAAACAGAAGTTGTTGATTTTTGATGGTTTGTTTGCTTAATACATTACTGCCTGGGTTCAGGGAAAAGCATAAAGATCTGTTCTCAAAAGCACCAGAGTGCAGCAAAGTGCTTTTGAAACGTATACAACTTTCAGAGAGTTCTCAGTGAGACTAAGATTTTCTTTTGGGAATGAAACCAGGATGTTTTGAAAACAGTATAACTAATCTTAGTGTGAGATTCGGTTTTGATGTCAGTTGGTTATGTCTAATAAACTGCTGTCAGTCAAAGAGATATTATCCCAAAAAAGTGCATTTCCTTTGTTAATTTTGTAAGCAACATATTATTTAACAGCACTTTGTAACTCATTTGTAGAAAGGGATCTCCCCCCATTGTTCAGCACTCCAAACAGCAGTATGAAAGGCTGATGGCTTCGAAATGGATAAATACAGATACTAAACCAGTAGTATTATCAAGGAAACTTGGGAAGAACTTCAGTTTGGAGTGCAATAATTTCTAATGCATTTTATGAAGGAAATTTGTTGTGATTAATGCTATCCTTTTAAAATAAGAAGTTGTGTCGGGAAGCCCTTACCTGTTGACATCAATTTAATGCTGAGATGAAAAAAAACCCCAAAACACCACCAAACCCCAAAAGGCAACAATTCTTAAAGTAAACTGACCACACTACAGACCATAACCATTTTCTCTTTGCGCAGCAGCGTCACACCAGCTTGAGAAAAACAAACAGGCCAAAGGCAGGAAAGAGAAATAGGTAGACCTTGGTAATGAACTGTAGACAAGCGAGGAAAGATGCCAGAGATGAATTAGCAGGTATACATCTGCAGTCACTAATGGTTATTTTCTGTGCCTGAGGTTTTAGCTTGCTTTCCAAAGGTGACCAAGAGAAGGGCAGTGGAGAGAGGTGGGGGTGTTGGGGGTGTAAAGTGCACATGTGCATCTGTCTGTTTTTTCTCACACACAGATACACAGATACACACACAAATCCCCAAAATCTTTCCACTGGCTTTTAACTTCTGTAACTCATTTAACCCAACTGGAAGAGAATCCACAACTTCTTCCTTTAAAAACTATAAATATTTCAAACGTTATAAAACCTATTGTAAAAATGTACATTCAGTGGTTTTCTGAGGCACAGGACCTGCTAATATATTTTCAGGGAAGCTCAGGTGTGCTCTGTTCTGTCCACCGTTGGACAGTGGTGGAGAATCCAGGGGCTCACGCTTGATGGCTTGAACCAAGCAGGGGGGTTTAAATTCACAGGGCATTTTAAAGCCCTCGTTATCCTGCTCTTTCTCCTCCCCTGGGCTGGGGCTGTAGAAGTGCCCGTAGCACATCGTGTGTTGCAGGTCAGCCATGCTTTCCGAGCATCCTGAGAAGTTCTGAGGGCCAAAGGGGGCCACCTCCTTGCTACGTGACCCCTTCCAAGCTCTGCTCAGGTTTAGGTTGTTGGGATGATTTGCTACAATGCACTGCCAGTTACGTGGCGTGTAAAGGCAGTGCCTTGGCTTCTGGCAAGGTGAGGCTGGCTCACAGAGGTCTGGTTCTGTTTTGAGGTGCACTCTTCCAGGGTAGCTGAACATCTGCCTTCTCACTGAGCTGTTCTCATCCAGCCAGGGTCGATTTTGTGGTGTCAGGTAGTTATCAGCAATGTTTTCCGAATCAGAATCGTATTCCATTTTGATAGGTATCTCCAAGGGAAAGGCTGTGTCATAGAGAGACTCTGAGGATATTAATGGTCTCTGCAGCTTCAGATGGTCCATTGCATAGTTCTCTGCACAGCGTTGTTGTACACCCAAGTAGGACTGGCAGTTGTCTGCACTTCCCCAGTGGGAAGGGCAAGTGGATGCCAAATTTAAGAAACTTTGGTCTCTGTTGTAGAATGATCCAGCTCTCTTGTTTGAGCATGTGTTCATTCGCTGGCTCATGGAACAAGAGCCTGAGTTTCTTAAAGTCCAGCTACTGTTGGTGGTGCAGTTGTTCTGAACACCTAAAACTGGTATGTTAGAACTCAGAAGTTCCTCTTGCATGAAACACTCACCATTTGTATGAGGCTCAAACTTCACTTTGACATTATCTTGTTCGTTTTTCACTGGTGTCCAATTAAGATGCTTCCTCTGGCCCAGAGTTTCAATGGCAGCATTATAGGAAAGTCCCTCCAGGTTTCCTTTCAAACCAGCAAACCCACTTGGGATCTTCAGCTCTTCATCTTCTTCCCTTTCAATAACAGTAGAAAAAAAAACATTAGTCAAACAGAAGTTTCTAAGGGGCTGTTTTCTGGGGTACAAAATCAGAGTGGCTCAACATATGTTACAAGCAATATTTTGCCCCTAATTTAATATGGGACCATCACAATCTTGTCCATATAACCTCTGTATTTGTTTGAGAGAAAAAAATGAGTGTGCATGCATCTGGGCACCAGTGGGTGTTCTCTGTGACACTGTGCCATTTAAGGGCACTTCCTCTTCCATCTCAGGCAGAGAGTTCACAAAGATCTTAAATATCATAGTAAAGCATGGTAACTACCCTACACCTTTGTTCATCCAGTAAAATGTATCCCAGTAAGACTGTGTATCGAAAAATCCAGATCTAAAATAAGAAGAGTATCTTAAACAGGATGCATTTTATTAGTAAGGAATTACTTGGACACATAAGAAATTTCTGATCAAAGTAATTTGAGGAAGAACTGTGGGTGGGGGTCTTATATCTTGATGATGCAGTTAGCTGAGAGGAAATTAAATGCCTAAACTAAGTGTCCAGAACAGCCACAGATATTCATATTGTTTTCACATGTCTTACGATTTATGTTGCCCTTCATTTCCCAGGATGGCCAGCAAATTAATTTTCCATGACCTTCATCTGAAATACTCAGCATTAGTACAGAGCTCTGTCAGAGAAAGTTGCCTAATCATTTCCATGCCCAGTGCAGCAGTTTTCTGAAGCTGGGGTCCCAATCTTCAGGTTCAGGATTTGTCCTGAATTCACTGCCCTGCTGATTCCCAACCAGGTGAGGTAAATTTTTAGCACTAGGAAATTCCTCCCTTTCCAAGTAATAAGTCACCATCTCAATGAGAAAGGGAACATGAAAAACTGGAGAGCTATCAAGGATTTTAGAAGGCTTTTTCTTAGCTCACCATTAAGAACATGTTCCTTGGGTATGCACTTGATATGCAAGTATGGGATTTTCCAGTAGGGGGTGTCCACGTTGTTACAAAGTGAGAATGTCCCACTAAGAAACACGCACCAAGAAAGGAGAACCTTTTCTTTTCTTGTCTTTTTTTTTTTTTTTCAATGATAAATTGGATATTTTTAGTCCTCTGTTAAATATTGTCATCATTAGTATCGATAGTCTTGAGATGCAAATAGTACAACACAAGTTTGCCGTGGAACTGTCTTTGCAGGAAATGGTCTACTTGGGAAGCAAGGGACTGAGAAAATGCAGTAGTCATGAAAGTTTACACCTTGACATGAAGAATTTTACTCTGAAATAGTGAAAATTCCCCAAAAGAATGTATGTTTCCAGGAAGACAGTATGCATTTTGACATGAAAAAGTAGTAGTAGGTATGAAGTCTTTTGCAGACTATCAGGAAAACATAACTGAATATAATCTCCCAGGCCAGCTCTTGTAACATTTTGGTCTGCAGCAACTGTCAAGCACAAAGGAAGGATTTTAACCACTGAGTGTAAAAATGTAACCAAATAAACTTTAACAAAAATTCTTAATTACATGGAAAACAAGTTAGAAGTAGAGACTTGAATACAAGAAACAGACCCTTTTAATCTGCTTCTTAAAAGAAATTCATCCCCTCACTTTGAGATGTTTGTGTCATCCCTGTAAGGGTAAAGAGTTACACCTGGACACTGGAAGATATGGTGCCTGCAAGGGATATTGACTCTAGAAGTTCAAAGACTTTGTCTTTTTTTTTTTCTTCCACTTGCAAGACATCCTAAAGAAAAAAAAAACCCAGCACTAATAGCCACATTTTTCCCACTAGACCAGATGGTGTCTGTGTACACCTCCTGGCTTCTGCTCAGTCCACTCTCTTTTATCTTCTGTCAAACCAGCCTGAAGAGATACCCCAACACGGCCCACAGGAACTGGAACAGACAATCTCATGGAGGAAGGAAGAAAAGTCAGTTTGGAAGGAAAGCAGAGAGGTCTTCTTCAAATGTGACTCTGTGACAGTAGATTCTACTTCAAGGCTAAGCCTACAGCCAGCCAGATGTATGTGTCTACAAACATACAATGAATATGAGCATTCCTGTTTAGGTTATGTTGAACATCCACAACTGAAAACAAGAGATCAACTGTTATTCATAAAGAAAATGAAAAAATTAACATAATCGATTGTATAAAAATAGGAAAAAAACAGGACACTAGGTCAGCAAAGAGCTTCAGCTGCAAAGTGAAACAAAACCCCAAAAGACAGTTGTGCTAGAAAGCTAAAACATGCCAATGATCAAGCTTTGTGATTTTGAAATATTCTGCTGTAGTATGTATGGACACTCAACTTGGTAAGGAAAAAAGTACTGGAAATTTTTTTTTTTTAACTGTAAAAGCCATTTCATATGATAGAAGACAAGAAATGGATTTCCATTTCCTAAGTAATAAATTAAACCCTTCTCATTCAGCTCTTCTCTTAGGTCACCACAGTCCTTTGTAAGATTTCACACATAAAAATATTTTTTTCTGGAATATGGATTTATTTTTATACTGTAAAATATACTTACTTTAATGTTTGTTGCTGGACATATTCTGAACAACCACTTCGATACAGAAGCTGAGCATTAGCTTGAACCCAGACCCAGTGATCTTCATTTGTTTGCACTTTGACTAGAGAAATGCCATTTTCTCCATTATTCTTTGCTATATAATTTAAAAGAAAATCCATTTTAATGTAAGCATTATTTAGCATGCTTTCTTACCTAAACTACCGGTGAACATTCACAAAATTGATTGCTGCCCTGAAATCATCAGCACGGGGAAGTACAAGCTAAAACATGCCACAAAACTAGGCAAATTACATTAAAAAAACCAACAAAAAAAAGCTTAATAATGCACTTAAGCTCTAACCAATGATTGCTTATCTCATTATATGCACTGAGACATTCATGAAAAATGAGGCTATGACAGAGGAATAGTTTTTGTAAGTTACTGTTTTTCAGTAAGTACGGCAGAAAGCTGAGTAGAAGTGTGCTTAAGAAGAGCTTGCCCATCAGGGTGAACTCACCATCGACATTTTATCCAGGGGAAAACCTGAAATACAGCTTTGACTCATAACATTGCCATGGACATACTGGAAAAGCATGAGTTAAAGCTACAAGCCAACTATGAGTTTGAAAGACAATGTATCCAAACTTTCCTCCTTTTTCTGCTCTTTGGGGGAAAATCAGCATATGTAACATCTGGTTTTCCTCAAAAAGGCATAGATACTGTTATCAATTGTTAAGATTTTCATGTCATCTTATTCAGCTCAGTGCCATCATTGTTAGGAAACCATACACTGAGTATTCTTACTTACTATGACTTTTTATATCTATTTAAACTTGGCATTGCATTATTTCTGCCCACTCCAAACCATCAGACTGATTTGGCACTGTTTTTAGGTGGACAACTTCTTTTGCATTTTTTTAAAAGAAGGAGTTTCAGAGAGAAGAAAAATAAGATCCTTGAGACCAGAACCTGAAAAAGCAAACATGAGAAAAGACAAGACTCTGTCCATAAACTGTAGCCAATCCAGAAGTGCTTAGCAGACACACCTTTGATTTGGTTTTCAGCAATCTGTAACACATTAGTGAAAGCAGCACCTTCAGGGTGACTGTTTCTTCCATACAGCTCTGCTGCTTCGTACAGCCCTGAATTACCTTTGGAACTGGAGCTGTGGAGAACAGAAAATGTGGGAAATTTCTTGTGAGTGAATGGCAGCACAGTAGAAGTGCAGCCTCTGACAGATGTGATCTTCAAGCCGTTGTCCATTAGCAGAGACTTATGGTTTAAATACATAGTAATAATTGCATTTCTTGCTTCACTTGCTCAAAGTAGTGCATGACTGGAATTTTCTTCTTGTGATTATGTGGAATAATATAGTTCAGCCAGAACTGAGAAAAATGCTGTAAATAGGCTGCCCTGTATATTCAAGGTGCATTCAAGGCACACACATCACACTAACCAGAAAAGCAATAATCATCACATGATTTGAATTGATTTCTTCCAGTCACTAGTTCAAAATGCATATTAAGGCTTGAAAAGAGTGCAAAGTCCATAACAACCAAATAGCTTTACAAACTTTTCCCTTTATTAAGATTACCTCTCTAGCATGCTTCAATCGCACCTGAACCAAAGGAAAAACAGAAGTTAAATGCCCACTTCCACTTCCTTCTTGTCACATCCTTGGCTACTGTCCAGTCATTTAGTAAAACTTAAATAAAGCATCTACATCTATCTTTTAGAAGCTGAATGCTGACCATTCATTTCACCTGGGCCACTGAAAGACTAGTAAACAGAAATTACTTTCCACCTGTGTTCCAGAAGCCTGCATAGTCCATTATAGCAGCCTCCCAGGGATTTAATTCTTGTCTAAAGGATGTATGTGCTAGAACTGTGTTACATCTGGATAGTAAGTCCACACATACATAATCATATTCTAATTACAAGCCAAATTAAGATGCTGACAGTCACATTGTTGAGCATTTTACTTCACAGCAATGGACTTCATTGCTGTAAAGTTTTATTTAACCAAATAACAGAAAGCATAATCCTAGCCCCCCAAACACCAACTGAAATTCAACCACAGAAGGATATAAAAAATAAATGTTAGGACGGCAGAGAGTCTGAACAAAATCTGTCCTGATTGAATCTTCTGTGATTGCTACTGAGTGATCAGCCTTAGGCCACTTAGTGCCACAGACTCACATGTGCATAAGCCTTCTGTTGTATCATACATCCATACACCAAATCCACCTCGTTTGACTCTGTGTGAACACCCACATCTATGCACATTCTGCTTACCAGAATTTCCCTTTTCCTTTGTTTGCTACCAAAATGCTCACATTCAAATAACAGTACTTCTAGAAGATACTGAAATCTGAAAATTCAGTAGACACTTTTTCTTTTCTACTTTTACAACTAGTAGAATGCCTTACTGTGCTGGTGAATTCTGAGGGCTAGGAACACGTCCTAACTTTTCTGGTTTTATGTAAAATTATACACATAGAAGTATAATAATAATATATAGATGTTATTACATTATAATGTATTTATTATGTATTCTAGTTAAATCCAGATAAATTATTCACTTTCATAAGAAAAAAAGGTTGAAACCATTATTTCACCTAATTTGTGCTTTTTACATGCTCAATATTCATAAAGCTTAATATATACTAAATGCCAAAAGAATAATTTGAAATACTTTGCATTCACTGCTGCAGCATCATCAGATTTGTGTTTTGTTTTTACAAGCAGACTTTTCATCTTCATCTCTGTCATGGAAGGTAGTAGAAGTGGTACCACTATGCAGAATAAGGACAACTGAGGTGGCAGAGCTGTTCCTGATGAAGTCTTCTTCCTTTGTCCAAAAAGAAACTTCAGTTTGCCTTGGAACTGCATTGTCTGTCACACACACATGCAGAAAAGAAAAAAAAAAAATCATCTTAGTGTCTAAAATCTTTTAGTGTCTAAACATTTAAAATTCTAATATATCCAATAGATTGTGTTGCTTAACACCAAAATCTATTTTTCAACAGTGAGAAAACCTAGGAATTTCATTCTCTTCATACAATGTAAACCACAGAATTTCCAGGGCATGGTGAATGGAGGGACTATCGGCAATAAAAAATGAGGTTGTTTTTTGTGTTGTATTCTCTCCTATACATTTAAGTAGAAGTTGTGTATTAGGTGTTTCTTATTGATTTGGGCAGCATATATGGTGGTGCAAACAGCTATTTCTTCTCTGCCTCACTCTGGAGCTGAACTACTGCTTTCCAATGCTCTGTTTCTCTCCAGTGAGAACATTCCTCTTGCCCTGTGCTTTCTCTGAGAAGTACATGGACTGGCACAACCCTTAGGCTGTGCAGGCAAGCACCAAGAGAAAAACATGTGCCCAAGATAGCCAGATATGATGCATGTAGTTTGGAAGGAACCATCCATTCCTGCCTCAGATCTCCATATAATCAGAAGGTAGAGATCAAATAAATAGCAAGCTGCTGCCCCTCAGCGAAAAAATTACCTACCACAAAATGACCAGAGAAAAATAAGTGCATCTTGGGCATTTTCCAGAGCTACAAGATGAAAACAGGGATGCAGAAAAGACTAACCGGTACAGCTGTTGAAGCCCATACTCTTCCAGCAAATGAACACCTGAGACAGAAGTTACATTTCCCTGTGTCATGCTGATCCTCTCATTTTCTTTGGATGTGCCGTACTTTGTCAGAAGAAACAGCATTGGTCTTTACTGAGCAAATAGGAAAGGGATTTCTAGAATGAGCCTCTCCTAGTAAGAATATTTGAGGAGCATATGAGAGACTTTCTAATTCTAGTTTTCATTACTGAAGGACCATTTACCAGAAGGGAAAATGAATTATTATTATTATTGCTGTTCCAGAAAGCAAAGGCTTTGTGCTTAAATGTTAATTGCTGAAATTCATGTTTGCCACCCTTATGCTAGGACCAGTAGACATTTAGGATAATTATTGTCCAAAAGAATTTAAAACATTTTTTTTAAGATCTATTCAATTTCAAATATTTACAACATTTTTGTCTTTAATAACTTTTTATAGATTTTAATAAATAAACACCTTTAGGTGGGGGGTGTTTGTTGTTAGTGCATGGCAAAGTATATTCTAACCAAGGCTCTCCACGCTATTTACATTCAATATTTATGTTGCCACATTTTTCATATAAAGTAATTAAAATCCAGTGCATCATTACTACAGTTCCCTAGGTGAAATTATACTCACAAGGAATCCAGAAGTACTGTCCAGCAAGCAGCGAACTCGACAGATGAAACAGCGAGTTAAGAAGGAAGAATAATCTGTTGTGCTCTCATTCTCTTGTGCTTTAAACAATTTGCTGAGAATATATTCTTCTCCTAGGAACAACAACAGAGGTTTTATATATATACATCAGATCACACTAACGTAGAATAAAAACATTCTATAGCTCATTGAAGAAGCCATTATGGAAATTGTAAAATATTACTTTATGGAAGGGCAAACATTAAGTTTTCTAATGTATAGCCATATCTGCATGGGCTCTACCAAAAAGAAAAAACAGAGCTCTACACTGGGGTTCAGGTGAGTTTCCTCACAAACTTTGACTATTTTTATTTCTTGAGTCTTTGTCATTTTTTCTAACGGAACGCAGACTAACAGATGTTGCTGGTCTTGAGACCAGAGATCACATCAGAAAAAGGAACAAAATAAGGGAAAATGCTAATGAATGAAAAAAAACCACAAATGAATGAATAGATTAATTCACCTGTTGCTACTTTTAATGAAGCATTTTCCACTTTTGGACTATGAGTGCATTGTTGTTTATGCAAGTATTTGTACAGAAGTATGAACCCGAGAACTGAAATTCTCCACTATATATATTAGGACAGAAATTCCCAATATTTGTAACTTCTGAAATATTAATGCACATAGTTTGTTTTCTGCATGCATCCTGCAAAATCTTGCAAAGTTCCTCAGATATCAGTTAAGATTCTTGCAAAGTACAGAAACTGCAAGAAATCCTACCAAAGTTCCATGACTGTATTCCTGAGGACTCCATAAAGGCTGCTGAAGGATTTCTTGCAATTTTCTTCCCACCTATCTGAAGACTGTGCTTACTCAATTTCTTTCCTCATTTATTTCCTCAGCATCAGGTGGAATGCATACATTTTGCTGGGGTCCATATTTCTTCATAAAGTTAGCAAGTTCAGAGCCGTTGTATTTCCTGTAGTCAGTGTGGCATGTCATGTAAGAGAAACCTGGAGCACGTGTATCCACCTGCTGCCTCAGAGGAAAAGGGGCATTGCTAGACCTAAGTGTTCTGCTGAGGACTCCTGGTCACGGAACTTTAAAGCAGAGGAAACCAAATGGCAGAAAATGCTGCTGCCACTGTGGTACTGCACAGAAATCTTTTGCTTGGGGATGCGTTTGCATTACTGATTGGAATGCCAACGGTCACTATTGTGTGAACAAAAGGCTGGTAACAAGAACATTGCTGCTATTTGTTCTGCATGGGTAAGAATATCCATTGGTACATTAGTCACAGAAAAATTAAGGAACCATCAACTTTGTAGTTTCAGTGGAACACAATACCTTATAAAAGTCAAGGATCAGGAAGAACCATCTATGGGACAGTAACATGGCCACCATGTCACTTCCCAGTGAAGAATCTGACTTGACACAGAACAGACATGGGCACAGGTGGAGTGCAATTCTACCTCTCTACAGCAGTGCCTGTATTTCCAGTCCCCACCTGCTTCTGTCTGTTGTTGCTGTCCAGACAACATCTGGGGAGGATTCATGGCCCAGTGCAGCTGTCTACAGAAATCCTGGCGATCATCCACGTGAATGTAATCATATATGTTTTGGTGCATTACATCAGTCTGAAACAATTACAACAAGGAATGTTTAATTTGTAAGTGTAGTGGGGCAGACACTTACCTTTAGGTTGACACTTTCCTTAAAATGATAATTGGTGTAGGATACCTTCAAAGCAGTAATTGATTGAGGATTCAGAGGCCTCTTTCTCAGTACCTGCTTTTTGACTTCATGTCCTATAATGATTCTTTTTGTTCTTAACTCTATTGTGCATATCCAATCATGGGTCATAAAAATGTCCAACTAGCAGCCACTCCCAGAGACTGATACTGAGAGCAGCCCTGTTTAATTTCTTGACCAGTGAATGACAGGCTACAGTGTGCTCTTAGCATGTTTGTTAGGGAAGAGCAGGACAGCTACTCAGACCTCGATGGGCTCCAAAATGGGCTGATGGGAACCTCAGGAAGCTCAACAATGGCAAAGCTATCTTTAATTTTGGGTACCCCAGAAAAGGAAAGATATTACCATACCAAAATGAATCCATGAGAGTGCTACCAAGACATTAAGAGGACTGATGCATATGATACTTCAAGGACAGAAAAGAAGAGCAGGATTTGGTCAAACTTCAGAGAAAATTTCTGAAAGAATTTACTGCAGTCCACATCAACTGAATGAGTGAGAAGACAGCCCAAATCTTCTCAGAAGATCAAAGTGGGAGGTCAAGAAGCAACAGACACAAGTTGCAACATGGGAAACTAAGACTTAAGTGAAAAAAATGTACCATCAGGATGACTAAAAACAGGAATACCTCTTTCAGAGGGGAAGAAACTCAAAAGTTTCCTGGATGAGTCCTGGATCAGCATGCTGTAACTGGATCTGCTTTGAGCAGGATGTTGGACTAGATGGTTTCCAGAGGGCCTTTCCAACTACATGGTTCTGTTACTATGTGACTTCACAGTATTTATCTTATACATAGGCAACTAGTCTAGAATAGCTGCATCTTATGCTGAAATTGAAAAGAGATTTTTAGCTAAATCTTTTTTCTATGATGGATCACGTTTCTGTTAACTAAAGGAATAACATTACAAGGAATTCATCTTCACCCATCAGACCGTGCATACACAAAAATGAAAGTCTGAAATTGGGTAGTAGTTACCTTTCAGTCGTGGATGTCTAATCAGCAGTAGAAGGGTTAAGATGAAACAAAATGAAGTGCTGCATTTTAGAAAGCCAATTAACAGGAATGACTACACAAAAGTCATTACAATGGTAGTGTCTAAGTATTGTAAATATTCATTAATATATTTACCTGATGAAATCCTAGATAGTCCACAATCGTTGATGATGCATAAAATATCATTCCATCTGCACTCACCACCAGTGCAAAACCATTCAGTGACTAAAGAGGGGAAAACAAAATAGTGTAAAAGATAATCAGAAAGTAAACAGCAAAATGGGCACAAAACTAAATGATAATGATATTAGATATATAAAGGATATATCATCCATAATGATATTAGATATATAAAACTGTCACACAGAATCACAGAATACATCTGGTTGGAAGAGACCTCAAAGATCATCCAGTCCAACCCTCAAGACAGCGCTGAAGGGTCAACACTAGATCGTGTCCCTAAGTGCCAGGTCCACACACTGCCTGAACACCTCCAGGGACAGTGACTGCACCACTGTCCTGGGCAGACCACTCCAATGTTTGTTAACCCTTTCAGTGAAGAAGTATTTCCTAATATCCAGCCTAAACCTTCCCTACTGCAGCTCGTAACCATTTCCCCTAGACCTGTCACTTCTCATCGAGGATAAGAGGCTGTCCCCTGCTCACTCCGACCTCCCTTCAGGTAGCTGCAAAGAGCAATGAGGTCTCTCCTCAGCCTCCTCTTCTCCAGACTGAACAACATGAAAATGAATAGCATGAAAAATGAATAACAATATGCAGCAGTTAGGACAGCTAATTACAGTGTAACTACCATATTACATTACTGGTTTATTATCTGCTTTAAATTTTATTTTGTCATTAATTGGTATAATTGGAAGTTTAATAACTAGTACCAACTAGTTTTTTTTTTCCTTTTAATTTAAGTCATCACATTCCATAATAATCGCTTTGAATTTATATGTGCTGATACATCCAGATAATACAATAATTTCCAACAAGGAAATTAAATGCATGTGATGTTGTAACTATGACTTTTTAACTGGATGTGTATTTTAAAGTATGGCTATTTTCTTAAGCTTCTATAAAAACACACACATAGCACAATTACATAAATGTAATGAATATAAGAAGTAGGCAATAAATTATTCACTGTTAGACACCAACGTTTAGTCTAGAAAAAAAGCTACATTAATTCTTTTAGACTCCATGATGCAAGGAAAGCCACCAGAGAAATCCAACAATAAAAGTAAGGATTAAATGAATTGCATGATGTCAGCATTAAGATCTATCAGGCTGCATGCAGACTGACTTAATTTTGCCTCTCTTCCCATAATGAAGAGTCAGTAACATATCTTCACTCCAGCAGGCTTGCATTCCAAGGCACCCTAGATGATCCTTTCATGGGATGGTTTTGCAGTCTCTTGAGATTACAGTTAAAACAGCTGCTTATGAAATACTGCTGTATTATTCCTATCCTTGCATCACTTTTCCCTCAGTTTACTGTTGGTGAGATGTGCCTATCAATTCAGAGTTAAACCTGAAGCACAACAAGGGCAGACTTTCAATTGCTCAGTAACCAGATACACTGACAGATTTTTGTGAGCTTGGTTCTCTTTTTGGTTCCTAAATAAGGACCAGATTTCCATGACTGCTCAAAGCCTGTTCCCACTGTGACAATGGTGGGCAGAATTTCAAGAGTTCAGTGCACAATAGGCTGACCTCCTCAGAAGGTTTGGCCTCAATCATAAATGCAGAGCACCTTTGAGAGAGTGGCCCAGTGGGACCAGACGTGGCCAGGGGCTCTGCACCTCCAAGAACCTGTAAAATGGTGACTGGACAAACATAGTGGAGAGACTGCAATGTCTCACCTACATTTGGAAAATGCTGTAGCAGCAACCAATTCAAGCAAGTCAACACTAACCATGAGCCACTACTAAGAACAGTCAATGGCAAATCATGTTCAGCTCCAGGTAAGCTTCCTAGACACAGGCCCTGTCCAGAACAAGTGTTAGCTCTGCCTAGTTGGCTTTGTCTTGCACATAGGTTATCCCTGTTGACAATTCAAACAGAAGGGATTGCTGGACTTGTGATTTTTTTCCTCTTTCACTAAGTCCAAATTTAGCCCAGCACGTCACCAACCAGAAGGTCAGGTGTGAAGATTTCTACATCTTCACATGTGTGCCTTTCACCACACGGAGAGGATTCTACATCTTCACATGTGTGCCTTTCACCGCATGGAGAGGATTCTACATCTTCACATGTGTGCCTTTCACCGCATGGAGAGGATTCTACATCTTCACATGTGTGCCTTTCACCACACGGAGAGGATTCTACATCTTCACATGTGTGCCTTTCACCACATGGAGAGGATTCTACATCTTCACATGTGTGCCTTTCACCACACGGAGAGGATTCTACATCTTCACATGTGTGCCTTTCACCACATGGAGAGGATTCTACATCTTCACATGTGTGCCTTTCACCACATGGAGAGGATTCTACATCTTCACATGTGTGCCTTTCACCGCATGGAGAGGATTCTACATCTTCACATGTGTGCCTTTCACCACATGGAGAGGATTCTACATCTTCACATGTGTGCCTTTCACCGCATGGAGAGGAGCCTCCATAGAATGTATCTGTCATATCCATTCCCAGTGTCAAGTGGAGATGAGAGAGCATTTTTGGCATCTTCTCTCTTTGGGCTCATCTTCACAGCAACAAAACCATCAGTGATGCGATGTTAGGACTTTCATTAAATTTTGAACATCTGCTAGGCCTTTTAATTTGGTCTAAAAATTTCCACAAAGATAACCAAAGGACATTTAAAAGACCTCCTTCATGTCTCTGGCTGTTACTACGTATGCTCCAAAAGTCCTCTGCCCCTTGCAGCCAGGGCAGATAGAAATTAAGAACAGTAAAGAAATGTTCTTAATTAAAGCAATGCTCTTAGCTGATGCAAATTAATGTACCAGGCCCTATCTGGGAAGGCTTCAAAAATCACCACAAGATCTGAATATAATCAAAGAACCTCACACAGTATCACTCTGAACATCCTTAAAATGTGTCTTTCATCGTCCTGCAGGAGTTTTTTAGTCCCTCTAGGAACTAGCTGGAGAGCCCCTGCCTTTGCCAAAGATTGCTCTGACAAATCAATAGATAAATACTCCAATTCAGAAATTTCTTTTCTTATCTAACATAGTGGTACTAGGGGCACAGTCCCTAAGAGATGGCTCTCTACCTGTGAAACATAAAACTTGCTTCCTTGAGTGGGAGGCAGGCAGCACTTCCCTTTGACAGTCAGGCTGGAGCAAGTGCAGCAGTTTGTAGAACTGGAAGAAGTGGAACCATGTGCATTTCCACGTGCCAGTGGACTGGCAACTGCATCTGTGAGGGTGGACGAGGTATTAAGGCAAGGTGAGAGGCAGCAAGAGGAAAGAAGCAGAGGAAAAGTTTAAGAAGCCACGTGCTTGCATGAAGCCAGGAATGAGTAGGGCTTTGAGGGAGGTATGCAAAGGAAGTGAATGGCAAGCTCTCTCCACTTTGTTTTTGTTTTGCTCTATAAACTCTGATGTCCCCCCCTGAGTAAAGATCTCTCCACTAGGAATTGCCTGTTTTCCTGACCCGAGCACAGCCATCAGATTCTCTGCCCTGCAGGAGGAAAAGCAAAACCCTCTTTGGTGCAACAACAACCTTTACGGAGCCACATGAGGGTTTAGGTTGGACATTAGGAAAAATTTCTTCATTGAAAGGCTTGTCAAGCACTGGAACAGGCTTCCCAGCAAAGTGGTTAAGTAACTATTCCCAGATGTATTTACAAGATGTGTAGATGTGGTGCTGAGGGATATGGTTTAATGGAGACTTGGCAGTGTTGGGTTAACAGTTGTACTCAATAATCTTAAAGGTCTTTTCCAACCTAAATGATCCTGTGATCCTATAAGAACAAACTAAACCTATTCCCATCTTTTTTTTTGTTCTAAGTTACTGTGTCTCACATTAAACAGCACAACAAAGTATATGGCTTCACTTAGGATTTCTCAGTTTCTGAAATAAAATTCTCAGGCATAGCTTTTTCCCATTCCCAGTAAACAGACAGCTGCATTGGTGTGCTGTGTCAGAACCACAGCAGTCATCTGCCTGGGTAATCAATAGCCTGGGAGGAGGGAAAAATAAAGAGGTTCACAGGAATCACAAGGATAACAGGATGTCAGAGGTTGGAAGGGACCCAAAGAGATCATCGAGTCCAACCCTCATGCCAGAGCAGGGCCAGACAATCTAGCTCAGGGCACACAGCAACACATCCAGACACACCTGGAAAGGCTCCAGAGAAGGAGACTCCACAACCTCTCTGGGCAGCCTGTGCCAGTGCTCTGGGACCCTTCCAGGCAAGAAGTTGCCTCTTGTGTTGATGTGGAACCTCCTGTGCTGCAGCTTCCATCCATTGCTCCTTGTCCTAATGGATGAGGACCACCTCAGCGCTGTGCAGCTCACGCTCCCTAATGTAAGCACTCATCTACCCAAAACATGGAGGGGACAGCACAGAGGTGTAAAGGCAGCTGTCCTCATTTCACAGAATCAGAGAATCATTGAGGTTGGAAAAGACCTCTGAGATCATCATGTCCAGCCTATGTCCTAATACCAGAACATCAGCTAACCCATGCCACCAAGTGCCACACCCAATCTTTGGTCAAAGACCTCTGGGGATGGTGACTCCACCACCTCCTTGGGCACTTTATGCCTTACAGTAGGAATAATAGAAAGCTTAAAATAAGGCTCTTGGGTTTAGAGAAGGGAATAACTGCACAGCTCGCTGCAAATAGTATCTGCTTTGTGTATATCTGGTGTGTTTTCATCAATAAAGTCCACTTACATCCTGTGACAATGTTTAGCAATTCTTCATATATTTACAGATGTAGAGAGGGATGGACACACAAATATATTAGTGTGGACATTAAAACTTTCGCAACAAAAAGTGACTCATTTTCAATCTGAAAAAAAAAAAAACAACAAACAACAAAACATGGTTCTAAACTTCCATTTGTTAAACCATATGGATTCAATGACAGGAGGAATTTCTAATCCAGGGTAATAGCTGAAACATCTGAGACAGACTTAAGTATGTATTGTGAGCGTTTGTTTGCTTGTATTCAGCTCTTTTAATTTAAAAAATAACAAACCCCCCAAAACCCAACATTTACATGAGTTTTCTACATTGTACTGACAGAAATGAAATCATGGGGATTTTTTTCCCAAGCGGAAAAAAAAAATATTAAAAAGAGCTTGGCACCAGACAGGGGCCTGTGTTCTTTTGAAAAGAAACATGAACATCCAATTATGTACTCACGAAAAGCTGCACCTGCTACTGAAACAAAAAAAACAATTAATCTGTCAGTTCAAAGAAAGTACAAAATTATTCTAGTGCCCACGGTAGCTGTGAGATGAAAGTTATCAGTTCCTTCCATTAAGAAGTTTTTGAAACATTATTAGTTGAGAGGCTCTCTCTGGGATGAAGGCAAATATTTTGAGGAAGATAGGACTTCCTTTGGCAAGATCCTTATATATCCTGATGTTTTTTTTTTTTTTGGTCTCGCAGCAGAAAATCAGCCAGCAAATACTTCAAAGATATAAAGATATTTTGGTCAAGGTCACGGCATAGTAAAAATAAGAAAAGGAAAAAAAAAAAAAGAGAGAGAGCACAAGTTCCAATGCACATTTCTCTTATTACTCTTCCTTGAAATAAAGGCAAATTCACTAGCATGAGGTCTCCAGAGGCCCTGTTACTATGGTTACTAAAGTACAACAGTCAAGGCCTGCAGCCATGCCTTGCTTTGAACAGATTTTCGAGTCACGCAACTTGGGTACTAAATTTCCAGGGTCACTTGGCTCACAGCTTATCAGGAGCAGTTTCATTTAATAGTGGATCACTGGATTTTTGCATCCTATGTGGGACGGGCCCATTTACTGGTGATCTAAATAGGTAGCTATTTAAAAACTCTGGAAATGATCCCCTCATTCTTGTCTCACGAATATTAGGGGGAAAATGCAGATGGTTAATGTGTCTTCTGTCTTTAGCTGTATTGTTTAGTGAATCACTATTTTTTTCCACTGGTGTTTTTAGGACTCATAATTGCCTTTCTCAAAATTCCCTCTGGAATCCCTACGGTTCTTAAAAAAACACCCAAACAACAACCCGAAAGTTCTTACAGAACCCTGAAACAAAACCTCACATAAAAGATTATTCAGAAATACTGCATCTGGTGACATCAGAAGATGGCTCCAAAAGCAGAGTATCTGCTAGCCCTCCAGACTCTTCTGTATCTCTCTGGTATCTACAGAGCAACTTCAAAAGGCATATTTCTGTGAGTAAGCACTATTTCATGCAAAGGGGAGGGACAGAATTGCTTTTAGCATTCCCTTTTGATCAAAGGCTTGCGTGTACCACTGAGTTTTCAGGCAAAAGAAACAGAACAGAAGATGAATTTCCATCGCTTGAGCCAGGGCAAGAAGCAAATCCTACAGGCTGAAGCCTACAGCTGTGGGGTCATATGGGAAGCCTTTCAGAGCGAGAGAGCTCCATCTGATTCATTTGCTTTCACTGACGTCAGAAAAGTTCTTTGAATACAAAGAAATAAGTATATCTTTTATTATGATGGCACACTCACTCTTCTCATCTTCCCAGATAAAGCTGACATCTCTGCCTATCTTCTTGAGCCTGGATATCATTTTGGGCTCCTTAAAGACAGTCTGGAAATTCAGCATATAGTGCTGCAGTACCCAGAGCAGGGCACAGCAACATTTTGGAACATCATTCACACTGCCAGAAGACTTTGAGCCCTGACCCTCCCATTTGCTGTTGGAGGGAACAGCTGTGCCACCTGAAAGACAACTGTGAACCATTTTAATGGTGAATTTTTTCATTATTCCATTTTTCAGTATCCCATCACTTCTACCAAGGAACTAGGACAACTTTGGAGGTGCTTGTTTATATGTGTGTGTCTTTGGTCTAACAAGGAAGCTGGAACACTGTGGCTCATCAAGAGGCAGCAGACAGAACTGGCCTCCTGGAAATCAGCTAGGAAAATGCAAGTAACTGGGCTCTGGTATATTTGTGAACTATAAACTTTGATGAAAGCATAGTAGATCTCTAGAGTGTACAGTTGTAATGTGTGCACATATGGAAATGCATTTTAAGCCATGGTGATGTTGAGTTTTATATGCTTGATATGTAATAAATATCAGACATAACCAAGAACAACTTTGCCTTTAAAGTTGTTTGGATCGCATGATGCAAAATTGTAGACATATTTTTATTTCCTTTCTAACTCTCCTTCCAAGCTAAGCTTTTGAATTAAAGCTTGCATAGTCTGTGTCAGTTCCTGGGGTAGGGCCTCTCTTCTTTACTATGTGCACGAACTGCTGCCCTGCCATAAGTCTGGTGCCTCAAAACCAGCCGGTTGGCTGAGAAAAAAGGGCAGAAGCATTGTTTGACTTTCTGTGTGCTGAAAGCTGACATGGTGCATGCTAGAGAGGCAGACACATCCCAGCTGATTTCTGTGGTTTTCAGAAGTGCTAAACATTGGAAATAAGGATAGAGACCATGCCTCCAAAATCACAGAATCACAGAAACATTTGGGTTGTGAAAGCCCCTCAGAATCACTAAGTCCAATGTTATCCCTACTCCACAAGCTTTACCCTAAACCATATCCCTGAGCACCACATCCAAATGTCTTGATTTAGGCAGCTTCTCGTTTCCCTTTCTCAGAATCAGATGTTACATTCACAGATGGAAGCAAAGCTGGGGCAATATTGTATCCTCAGTGCAAGTTCAGCCCTTCATTCTTTCTGAGTTCTGCAGCTGCTCTGAGCTTTTCAGTCTTCTTTTTAACAGTTTCACTATCTAAAATGCAAGGCTGATTAATTCCGTTTGAGAAGACTCAAAATGAAGCATCAATTGCTCAGTACTCTGCCTTTGTAATACCAAATTTACTTAGGTAGCCTTTGCAATAAGAAATGCAGTAAGATTACTCATTATTTTTCATAGAAATAACTTCCTGAAAAGCCTCTCAAGTAGTATTTGTCCAACGTGCTGGACAATCAGACATATGGAAATACCATGGCTGGATTTTTTTCCCCAATGTTATTTACATGTAACTGCATCAAGTTGTGAAGAGAAGCCATCATAATACCCTGTCCATAGCTGACTTTTATTTGTACTTCCAAACTGTTGAGGAGCACAAACAGCAGACAGCTCTTTCTGTAAGGAATCAATAGCTAAAGGAGACAAAGTTGCAGCCTATGTACTATAAAGAGAAAGTGATGTCCTAATTTCACAAGGCTGTTTTTCTGTGTACTTGGCACTATGGATCACGTTACGGACTAGATGAGCCCTTGGAGAAGGCCCTTCTGCAAGACCCTGCTTTAATTTGAGGACACATTTATTTTCTTGTTTCTAAAACAAACCAAAGCCTAATTTCAGTTACTGGAGGATTCTGGGAGCATTGCAGTATCAGGAGCATGCAGGAAGGAGTAGAAGGTACTGAGGAGAGTGCCAGCTGTTGGCCACTGTCAGCTTCTGCAGCTACAGTTGTTGGAAGAACTGCACTGACAGTGGGATACAAAAACGATCTCATTTTTCTTTTTTTTCTACTCATAACATGTCAGGGACAGTTAAATCAGAACGATGGGGATTTCTCTGGAAGTTCTTGGAACAGGAACAGAACTATGTGAAGGGTGCTTGCCTGTCCTCCTGTCTCCAAATCAAAGCTGCATCTTTGCTAATTGGAAACAGTACTCTCAGTGATGAGCATCATACTTTTTAATAGCAGTTTTCTTTTCAGTTCAGACCTGTCAAATAGTATATTCAAGTTTTATTAACTGAGACAGCAAGTAAAATTGAATTGTACTCAGTATTTCTAGTAAAAGATGTATGTTTTTCTTTTGAAACTTTTATAACCACAAAACAAAATCACTGCAAGCTTGCAAAGATTCTTACAACAACAAACAGTCTTTTCCGGACCTGCTTTCTCACTCATCACTTTGTCTTACTACGAAGATAGCGAGGCTGCAGCTCCTGAATTCAGAAAGAGGAATATACTGGAAGCAAGAGTCAGTTACAAATCTAGATTAGGCTACTAATTTATAATTTCATTTTAACCAGTGGGAGTGCAGCTAAACAATATGAGTGCAATTATCTATGATAATAGAGAGGCATTACTTAAAGTGATTTCTATCTCTTTTGGTTCTTTTTTACAATATATGACTTTGCCATCTTCAAATCCAAGACAATCCTTCAAAAGCAGAGATTTGTACAGAAGGCAGCACACTGTGTTCTGACTGCCTGCATTATTTGAAGGCAAGAAGTCCTGTTCTGGTAGCAGAGCCTATCCTGGTGCACCTACACACCACAGTGCCCGCATACAGATACCAAACCTATTGATTGGCGAGAGTGGCTGCCAAGGATTAGCTCTGAAGTCAGTGAGAGGAAAAAGCCCTAACCAAGCTGAAACAGGAGAATATGTTTTGTTGGGGAGGAAGTCACATGGTCACTGGACCATCTCCAGAGGCACAGAAATAGCCCAAGCAGAAACAGAGGAAGCGGCTGTGAAAAGTGAGCTCGGGTGGAGTTGGCTGTGATGAAGTCTTGAAACAGCAACAGTGGCCTGAAATTTGGATACACATCTGGTCTGTGCCCAAGACATACTGATTCTTCCCTAATGCTGCTGATGGACAGTTTCACTATTCACTGGTACATCTAAAATTTCTCAGCTAGACCTCCTCATATGACAAGAGGTTGCCTCTGCCCTGACAAATGGAAGCCAGCTTTCCTGATGCCAGCACAAACCAGAGAGGATGCTGCCTCTCCTTGCTGCACACCAGCTCTGGCTGCCTGCCCTCTCTGCTCTATCACGTTAAACATAAGCTGCTTGTCCTAATTTACCAATCTGCTCGCAGCTTGCTCCACTCTCAATTATAATCTGGTATTTCATGTTGTAGAAGCTAAGTACTACCTCTCATCAGTCCAACATGTTACATTTAGCCACATGCAAGATTTCAAGACAAGCACTTGATGGTGTTTCCCATTTTGCTAAAAGGCTTCCCAGAAGCCTCTTCAGTGGGACCTGATTTTTCTTCTAATCCCTCTTTAAAATCCTTGCAAAAGTCCTGGCAAAGGTGAAGCTAGTTGCATCTTTCATCACTTGTCTCATCTTTAGGCTGCAAATCTGAAAGGAGGGGATCACATCTTTCTGGTTTGCTCTGCCCCTCTGTTAAGCTGGAGTGTGCCTCTGCCTGTATTTCAGAATCCTCAGCACTGTGGCAGCATCTTGATTATTACAGTGGTAACAGTAGCTGTAAGGACCAGAGGAGCGAGCAAATGGTATTTAGGGGTCACAGGGTTTTCTGACCAGATTTGTTTGAGAAAAAAGAAAAAAAAAAATTAATAAGGGAGAACATTAGTTATTTGTTTAAAGGGCAACAGAAAGGATATTTTTTGCACAAAGTTGTGGCCATGCCAAATCTCAAGTCTGGATTTCAGAAATATGTCTATTTGCAAAGAGGAAGGAAAAAAAAAATAAAATGAAGGCACCAGGGCCTCTGAAATGTTCCTTTGTGTTTTTCCTGCGCCTGGCAAGAAGAAAGTGAATGTAGGCATGTGATAAAATGGTGTTACTCCTGACCCCATTTATGGCTTTTTTTTTCATGGATAAATTCTCTGTAAGTCATCCCAAGTGACTAATGTCAGCTTAAATCATGTCATCTGCATTACTGGGAGAAGGTTCATGTTTGAAAACAAAGGGAAACAGAAGGGTTGTTTGAGTAACTTTAAAAAGTTGTCTTAACTGGAGAAGCAAATGCACTGACACTATGAGCTTTTTA
Organism: Psilopogon haemacephalus; assembly: GCA_013396835.1. Taxonomy (NCBI): domain Eukaryota; kingdom Metazoa; phylum Chordata; class Aves; order Piciformes; family Megalaimidae; genus Psilopogon; species Psilopogon haemacephalus. The sequence goes on from VWZI01019341.1 coordinate 423,216, forward strand.
TGAGCACTGCCTGTTGTGATGGACCTATTTTAAGGCAGCAGATTAAAAGGTGAAGCACTGTTCCACCAACCAGCGGAATTGACTAAAAGTGTCAGCACTGTTGGAAGCTGAAAAGGAATTTGAGACCAGAATAAATCAAAAAGTCTTTTCTCTACCAGTTTTTGATTTCTGAAGTCTCTGCCTTGGTCATGGTCCCATACAACAACCATGTATTTATATCTGACTCCTCATTTTCCTTTTTAAGTTTAAATTAAAAAATAACAGGAAGACTAAAATCTCTTGCTCTCAGACTAAAATTCCAAGTAGAGTACCTTTTTCAGGAGCACAGTTTTATCAAGTACTGATTACATAAATCAGTTTGGAAGGAGGAAGTGGAATTACTAACAAGTTTTTTAAAATTGCAGGAAACCAAGTGGGAAAAGAGTTTCCTCTGTTATTTCCTTATGCACAGTGAAGAACAGCACCAATAGGATGTTTTCTAATGTATCATTTTCCAACTCCCTTGGTATGACACTTGAACTCCATAGTTCAAGGCATCAGCAGAGGCCACCTGGCAATACCTTTCAGTACCAAGTGTACACATACACCTCTGTTCAAAGCAACTCCCAGAAAGCTTTTTGTTTGCAGCCTCTTGTAAACAATATTCTTCAAGTCTGTATTGGATCAAACCCTGAAGCCTGTGCTTTGATTAAAAGTCTGACGTCCATTGGTTAGGATTAAGAAGACTTGGCCTCTGTTTGGTATTAAAGCTCACAAAAAAATCCCTCGCTGACTTCAGTGGCACCTACCAAGCAAGAAACAAAATTTGCTGTGCACAACAGTGCCCACACTTGTCATAGAGAATTAAGAGATAAAATATAAAGTAGTTGTCTGTGAGATCAAGTGCCTACATCTGATTGTGCTATTGCCTTGCACCAAGTCAATCCCCAGTGCAAATGCTGTAGGCTCAGGAGCTAGGTACCAGAATTGCCTTACTGACAGATCAAATCAGCTAAATGCTAGAACAAAAGCATACCTACAAAACATGGAAGCTCAATTTGAAAAACCCAATTTTACATGATTAAGCAGTTAATGTAATGAAGCAAAGATCATTAATACCAGGGGAGAATTACAAGGGCCACACCATCAAAACTAGCTTTCACTGGTTTTCTCCACTTCTGAAGACAAATGTGATTTTAAAGAAGTTCTTTCTTTTCCTTTTCCTTTTCTTTTTCCTTTTCCTTTTCCTCTTTTCCTTCTTATTTTTCTTCATATTTTTATTATTTTTCGTTTTATTTTCCTTTTCCTATTTTCCTTTTCCTTCTTATTTTTCTTCTTATATTTATTATTTTTATTTTTCCTTTGTCTTCTTCTTTTTCCTTTTTCTTCCAAAGAAAAGCCCATATGTCTGTGATTTTAAGATAGCGTTTAAGACGCCAGGCATCTGACAGTCTCTGGCTAAAAATTTAAAGAAGCCTTTCCAGAAGCCTCTGTAGAGCCTTTCTCCCCAAAAGCAGATCAATTTTCTCTCCCAACTTTGTATTGTCTGCAAAGGGTGCACTCCATCCCATCATCCAGATCATTGCTAAAGATATTAAACAGAATGTACAATGTGACTGAATAACAGGATAGCGTTGTGACTGGCATTTTCAGTGCAGCCATAAAGCAAAGCACGAGAGAAAACCACAGAAATGTGCTTCTTGTGCCTTGAATCCCTAAGAGTAGAAGACTTACGTGGAAATTTGACTGTGAAATGGGCAAAAGAGTGGCTCGGAATGTCTTGAAGACATGGACCTTCCCTGAAAGAGTATGAGCTGTCAGAGAGCATGGAAATGACAGAACAGGTCAGATCTGGCCTTTATGGGTATTCATCAGTGAGATGGAGCATGACAAACCAGGCACTCTTACTCCACTAGCATCTGTTTGGGAGCTGCCTCGATCATCCGTTTTCTTCTTCATTTTTATGACATTTTGGATATAAAACACTATTTTCACACCTGAAAAGAATTATGTTCTGGAGACAGAGATACCATAAATTTATGCTGCAGCCTACAACACCATAACAAAAGACCAACAGAGATAACAGGGGAAAGAAAGAAAGTCCATCAAGACATTTCTTTCAGCAGCAAGGGTTGACACAGAAATTTGAACATGAGTGGTTCTTCCATAGCAAGCAGGAAAAACTGCAGGAGCAACTGTGAGATGGTCAATAAAGTCCAAGTGAAAATTTTAGCAAAGTGTTATTTAGCAGCTGATGACACAAGAAGCAGTGTCAGCAGTGACGATGGGGCCACTGCCTGACTCCATGTCATTGAGAAAACAAGTCCTGAGAAGGCCTCCCTCTCAACACTGGACGTTGAATGCTTCCTTCCATTAGGATGGTATCACACACAAAAATTCCATGTCTATTTGGGATGAGGAATTGCCTGCACACCACAGCATAGAGCTGGAGTCTGGACATGAGACTGTGAGAGCAGCATAGCTGAGAGGAAGAGTAGAAGGTGGCTATCAGCCATGAGATGATGACTGCAATCAAGGCTATTGCCTAGATACCCATCAGTGATTCATTCGTATTTTTCCAAGGCACCATTTTATTGTGTTTCTCCACCCCATCACCTCATAAATTCTATCTGGATTTGTTTATTGCCAATAGAATTTATTTTCTTGCTTTGCTGGTTATGGGTTTGGCCCAGCGTTCCTTAAGTATTCAGAAACAGGCTTCATAAAATGAGTTGAACCTTTTTCTGCCAGCAGACATGTGGCACAAGGGTTGCACTATCACCTGTCTTTGAAAATATTTGAAAGTGCAGAGTTAAAAATTGTTACTGCAGTCAAACAGTTGGAATCTGGAATCTCCAAGGACAGCAAAGATTGCAAGAATGGGGTATACTCAAAAAGACAATTAATAAAATTAGACTTTGTTCTTAGAGCTTTTTCTGTCTTCTCTCCACAGAGAAACAAAGACAGCCAAAAAGAGAGACTCTCTTCTCCAGAAGCAGTAATCTTGAAACATTGGAAGAAATTATTTATTTAGATACCTACTGTGCTCCACTAAAAAGTCTTTGATAAACTGGTATCATTGTTTATTCTGTTATTGCTGATGAAAGCTATTTGATTATAGCTGTAAAAAATTTCTATAAAATCTTAAATAAAACCCACATGTTGTGGCAGAGTCCTTCACAAATAAAAAGGCATTTCTAACATACTTTGAAGACAGCCTAATTTCTTTGTATTCTTTCAAGCTGAAAGGGGAAGTGCTGCATTGTTCCAAGACTCGAGATATTTTATTGAGCAGTAATTAGGCTTATTGTTATTCCATATTTCTATCTACACATACAGCCCAGTGACCATACCCACAAAGGAAAAGAAAAGGCAGCCTTCCCTGGGCTTCTGTTAACACTGCACTCAGGAACACTATTGTTCACACATATTTTCAGGATTCAGATTATTCTGGTTTGTATCATGTCAAGCATTTAGGAGAGGTTGTACAGTGCAAGGTGGTGTCATGAGAAGGAAAGTGGCTTTTGACAGCTGAAAAATATCTTTTGAGAGACAATAAAGTAACCAGATTCATAAGTCAATATAAAAAGCACAGCAACCACCAGCAAGGTTGTTTGCTTCTCTTTGGAAAGAACCACAAATGTGACTATTTAGTTAAAATCTCACAGTCCCTAATAACCAACATGGTGAGCAACAACAACAATATAAAAATAAACTCTTCTTCACATGCCATGGCCACTGAACAATCATCTGAGCCAAACTCGGGCTACAGGGAACATTTCCAGCAAGCCCCAAGAAAAAAGTCACCCTCTTGTTCTGCCAGATGTGCCCATAAATGAAGCCTGGTGAATACATTCATATTAGCATGCACTCAGTAATCCAAATCTACAACAACTGAGATCCATGATAAAATATACTGAAAAGGAATGTGAGTCCTATGTACCCTGGGGGAAGCAGACTATTAGCATGTTCAGTAATATTAGTCTCTTGTAACCAACCTGAAATTAGGCATCAGTGGTCTGTCCTTGTGCTCAAGCAGAAGGGCTACTCTCTGAAGATCCTTAATGATTGTAACTTGTGGGCAGGTACTACACTATAGACTAAAGCAGGAAAGCCTTATTAAAAACTATACACTCACCATATTTATCATTTATTGTCTGCCCTGTACTCCCTGTTAATTGAGAATGGAAATTAGTTAAAAGAATACGACAGCCAAGTGTCTCAATTCGGCACTAGCACTAACTAATCAGCTGCCTCTGTGTTACTTGCTTTGAAATACAAAATTTAAATCTTTTAAAGTATTAAGAGGAAGTAAGGCAGTGTGCCACTGTCCATTCCACAGACTTGAATGGATACTGTGACAAAATGTCTTTTTTCTTTGATAGCATACAGCATTTGTTTTCTGGAGGCTACTATTTAATTTGTATTTACATGTGTCTCAGAGCTGTCATGAAAACACATTTTTTTAATACCATAAATATTAACCTATCTAAATCAACTATATCTAGGTAATCTTAATGACATAGGAATCTCCAAGGACCTCAGTGTACAAAAGGCACTTATTACATCATGTGTTTGAAATGCAGATGTATCTGGGATGGACTGCTGTGCTCTAGCTGTTCACAGCAGTAGTAATTCTTCCTCCAGGATTGGATTCTCAGTAACAGTATGGCCTCTATATGCTGCTCTGCCAATATAAAGTCCCAAAGAGGATAAAACTATATAGAAGGACTAATCTGCACAGATGGCTTCCCTCAGAGCACAGGATAAAATTAAGTCAAAATATCCCAGATACTCAGATCAGATCAGCAATCTCAACTCAAGTTAGCAACCAGCAAGCTCCTGGTGACAACCTCAAGATAAGGGACAAGTAAACCTCTGCAACCATTCTAAATGAAAGAGAACTGTGAGCTGGCCCACTGAAGTTTGCTGGTAATTTCAAGGATGTAAGGATGTTAAGGAATTGTCCAAATGGAGGCTGACAGAGGATATCATGACTGCCACTTTTGCTCTTGCAAGAAGCACTCATAAATATGTTTCTTGAGAGGCTTTCAACAGGACCTGCCATTTCAAAGTTGTCACAAATATACTTCCAAAATGAATAAATTCAGAAGCAGAAAAGGCAGCATTTTTTCACTCACTTCTAGAAGAAGTCCACCTTCTTGTACAGCAGTCTTGTTAGATACGTTGTCTTCTTTTATCATTTGGCCAGCCTGCCTCTTAAAGTGCTTTTCTTGAATGGCTGTTGGAGAAGAAAAAAAAAAAAATCTTTTCAATTTAGAAATCATAAAGATTAAGGCTGCTAGAGTAAAATTCTTATTTGGGCACTTAACATGCCCTGCACTGATTTAATTGGTAGTTACTGTCTTTGTGGTCTGGATCTCAGTTACTGACAACTTTCTTTTGCTGGGAGGGAGATAGATACATATTTGGCAGTCCAGATGTTTTTTATATGAAATATCTATCACATTTTTTATGGAACATATTTTTTCCATTACTGTACTCTACACAAAGCAACAACCAAAACCCACAGGAAAGAAACAAAAGAAAGTTAGCAAGTTGCTTTGTTTATAAAAATATGTATTATGACAACATAAAGAAATGTCTATACAGTTCAGAAGATAAGGGGCTGAAATATGTTTCTTATTTTCAATGCTGACCTTCTTGGCATCAGACTATTTTCAGTCTCACTTTACCCTATTCAGTCCTGTGAGTATGAGCCTGACTCCAAGATTCAAGAGAATGATCTTAAACTGATTAGTTTTCAACAAGAGGTTTAAAATTCGGGGTTTACTACACAAAAATAATGAAAAGCTCTCACTATAATTTAAAATTGCATTATTTTTCCTAATATTAATCAAAACCCTCATGGAGTCAAAACTGGTGAGTGCTCTTCCCACACATAGGGTATCATTGTCTCACCTGAAATGTCTTTGACTTCTCAGATTAAAGTTTTCATATTGATGTATCCCACTGAAGAATCCCTGAAATACAATTCCATTTCATGGGGGAAATTAGAGGATTTCTGCATCATCTAGGAGTATGACAGGAATCTGTCTGTAACATTTGTTGGGTAAAAATTCACCCCTACTGCTCCACCCCAAAGGTAGGTCATATGGATATCCTGGCAGCACAGAAAGATGCAGTTTTCTCTTTATTCTCCTTTCCACAGAGAGAATAAGAGAGGAGAGCAGACTAGTCAGATTAGCTGGGACATTTGATACACATTGTCCTTTCCAGGTAAAGGAGACCTGGAGCAGCCACAAGCAGAAATGGTTAATAATCCAAAACCAGAAGGATTGAGATGGATGAGAATATTTTATACCAAACCAGGAGAGAGCCAGCAAGCTTCTAAAGCTCCTGAGCTTGTTGCTAAAAGTCAGAACAATGGGATTTACCTTTTTAGCAAGACATCAAATTAAAAAAAAAGGTCTACATTTTAATATGTAGAAGGCTTGAGCAGTATCTGCTGCAAATGACCGAGGATGCAACCTGAATGGAGTTACTTCCTTCCCAAGGGACTGTGCCAAAGTCTCTTAACAAAACAGTCTCTTATCAAAAAAGTCTCTTATCAAAACAGTCTAGCAAGGGACTGTTGCAAAGTATTTTACAGCAGATGATGGCAATGCAAGAACCACACTGGCCAAGCATTCGTGATGTTTTTTAGCTTACACTGTAAATACTTGCTGCCAGTGATAATGTCGGTCATTACCCCAAAGCAATCATCTCAAATGTAAAATTAGATGCAGTGAAGCCCTCCTCTTTGTCTGGGAAAATCCCAAGCTGCCTAAAACATATCCCTACCCACAGTTTCCAGCCAAAACAACTTTGTGACTTCAGACCTGCAAGCTAGGCTGCCACAGAAGGGATTTATAGATGTTTTAATTTTCATTTTGATGTACCTTTTGAACTAATTGGAAATGATTGCACTTTTTCCCCTGATCATCCAAGCTTTCTGCTATGCCTGTACATAAGAGCTGACACAGACACTCAAGACAATAATTTTTAAAATATCAGCTCCATTCCAGTGACCTCTTCTAGAGTTTCCCCCTCACGTTTTTGTAATTACTGACACGGTGGTTTGCAGCCCTTGTGCAGGTTAAAGGACAGACAAGGAGGGGTGAGATGGAACGAAAGCTTCTTTTCTCCATGCTCTCTTCTGGTGCAGTGAAAATTCCACCAGTTTGAACTTCATTGTTAGTGGAAACTATTATTTTACCCCACTGAGCAGGCCAGAGCTCCCTGCCTGATTGTTAGCCTTCAGGCTCACACAAACAGAGCAGCAGAAGCACAAGACATGTTTGTTCCACACTCGTCTGGCTACTATAAATTCCATCTCCAAATGGAAAGTATTTTAATGTTATTTTGTCGGCTAGAGTTACCCCTATGTTAGGCCACACACATTTGTTTCATAACATCCCCTACTCACTGGTCTGGACTGCAAGAAGACCCGTTGCACCATCAAAGGCCAATGACACCCTTCAAGCCAAGAAGCAAGAACTCCTCAGAGGAGCGTTTGTTCCCCATACCTAAGGCAACAGAGCCATTGCTTGCTCTTCACTCTTGTTCTGCCTCCCAGCACTGGAAATATTTCATCAGTCTACCCAGGTCTTGGCTAAATCTGCAGTGGCAAGCTCAGAAGAGATACTACTGGTGGTGATAGTCTGTCACCTGGAAAAAGCAGAGCAAGATGAGCAGAAAACCAGGTAGATCCCCAAAATTAACAAGGAAGAGGAAAATCCAGACATGGCAGACAGAGGAGGGAAAATTGCAAGATATTATCTAACTAGGCAGAAAAATAGGGGAAAGAAAACAGAACAGCCTAACAATACCCCTGTCACCACCAGCAATCAAGAGGGAGAACTGAAGGAAAGCAAATATTGCTTGACAAGTGGCTTGATAGCAAAGGTTCTAGTGCCAAGGCAGCTATGATCAAACTTAGGCTCCATATGAAATGGTGGCCCTCTGGAGCAAGGATGAAACCTACAACAGTGAAAATAAATGAAAGACTGGGGAAAGTTTGGGAGCACTGTTTCTAGCAGGCAGGGAGGAACAAACTGTGGAAAGATAAAAGAGTATCAAACTGCAAAGGATTACTCAGTGACCTGAGGGGAACTTGGCTGCTGGATTTCCCATATATCAAGAATGAGGCAAGAAAAAAATCTGATATTGCAGACAGCTTCATGAATGCTGCTGATTGATATAAAAAAAAAAAAAAAAAAAAAGTTTTAGCTTTGTGTAGCCTTGGACTGCTTTCTATGGGAGGCAGAACTCTTTATATTGTCAGCAGTTCAGTGTAGAGCATTCACCTACTAGTTACAAAACTGGCAGACTGAGGAGATGGGAAGCAGGAGCAGCAGAGGTCTTTTCCAGAGCACAGCTTATCTAGCCTGAGCTAGAATATGAAATAAAACAGAAGATGGAGCTGTTCTGCCAAAGAAGATGAATGAGTGTATTGATAACATAGGGTGATAAATACGAGATATACATGTACCAGGGCTGACAATTTTGAAAGGTTGTGTGATCTAGTGAGCATGGGCTGAACCCAGCCAACATTGAAAGCCCACAAGTTTGGAAGTGCTGGATCCTACAGAAGGACAACACTGTGAAAATATATGGGGCAGGGGGGAAAGGGACTAGGAGGAAAACAGAGAAAAATAAAGAAAAATGGTCAATGCAATTTCCTGAAGGAAAGGTCAAAGATCCAACGGCATTACTCCAATTTCTGATTTAAAAGTGGTAAAAGGAGTGGAATTTAAAAAAAAAAATTAAAAAAAATGATATATATAGAATGTAGCATTTGAATTGACAGTAACATAAAAATAAATAAGTAAATAAATAAATCACAAAAGGGATGATAAATTTGACTACAGTACGGGACTGTCTCAGATAGCTTTTCACAGCTGCACTGTCTCTACCCAGAACACTGTGGAAAGCTGAGATATATTTTGAGCCTCGAGTTCTGACGCAAATATTGTTACCTGCATTTGCAAACCCCTTGGTTGGAAAACCTAATCTGGAATACTGTAAGGAGGAGAAAAGCTGCCTGGCGCTTTAAAGTCTATAGGAACATTATGAAACCAGCCGTTCCCTTTCCCCTAGAAACAACAGAACGTTTATTTGTTCAGAATGCTCTGCAGTTCAGAGGCATGGAAATTTCAGGACTCTCATAAACCCGTACTTTTTAAATCCGTGGGATTACAGTCTCCAGAGCGTTTTTGTGCCTCTTCCTGCACAAGCACAACCTTCTTTCTTCAGAAAATAATTATCAAAATAACCTGCCAAGCTAAGCTCTGTAATGAACTAATGTGGTCAGGCTGCACCGCAGACAACCCCAGGGCCCTTGTACCACTCAGGCTACCTGTGTCAAGCAATGGCACAAGAAACGGGCAGCGAAGGGATGCTCTTTCTCACCTAACACGGTGCCTGGGTTCATTGAGGTGGAAGAAGGGGACACTACTGTCTTCTACAGACTCTGTATGGTGCAGGTGTCTCAGTTTCAAGCCTTTCTACAAGGACTACCTGTATTTCCCTCCAGTGATGGCCAGGGGATAAATTCTTTCTTAAAATGGGCAGATGAAAATACTTGAATCTAGCCTGCAGGTTCAGAGATATATGCAGACAAGCCTTACTTTTGGTAACTGTTAGTTGAAAGGAAGTGAAAAACGAGGTCTTTCTTCCTGGATCTTCTAGCTACAGGAAGAATCAGCTGTGCATGTTACCCTGAATGCGAAGAAAACAGAACAGCTAGGAAACAGCGTGAGCAATTCTGCTTAACAAACCTACAGCCGCGAACTGAAATAATTTCCTCTTGCTGTGCTACAGAGAACACGGAGTGGCAGTAAGGACAGGGCACGTTAGATGCACACTGAAACAATGCACAACATCCAGAGTTACTGTTGCCGAACGACATGCAAGGGAGCTTTGCAATCAGAAATGCTACGATGTACAGGTCGCACAAACGTTTCACTAGAGGACCCGGCACCAAAACGCACCCTCTGAATAAAAGCTGTGTGTTCAGTCCTGTTGTGGAGGCTACCAGAGCACCAGATGAAATTATGCTAGTAATAATGCAAAGTTTTTCTTCTAAACTTAGCGGTTTTCTCAGTCTGCTTCTTTTTAAGAGATGCTTTGAAATCTGACTGCCCCTTTGAAGTTTCTCGAGTACAGCATGACATTTATTTAAGGTAAAAACCAAGCGGTTTGCTTTCCAGATTCCGTCCCCTTCAGAACCACTCTTACCCTAATTCCAGGGAGCCTCACAGCATTTTTCCCTAGGCAAGAATGGCACCAAAGGGATGCCCCTGCCGGGCAGCCCTGCTCTCCCCGCGGCTCGCCCTTGCGCGGAGCTGGAGGGGCCACCTGGCCCCCGGAGCGCGCAGGCTGTGCGCCCGCCGCCGCCCGCGGAGCGCCGCGGAAGGGCAGGCGCGGGGAGCAGGCTGCCGAGTGACCCCCGCGGAGCGCCGCGGAAGGGCAGGCGCGGGGAGCAGGCTGCCGAGTGACCCCCGCGGAAGGGCAGGCGCGGGGAGCAGGCTGCCGCGTAACTCCCGCGCCGCTCGCACGCAATCGCCGCCGCCTGTCAATCTGGCGGCAGCCCTGACGGGCCCTGGCGCCCGTTCAAGCCCTTGCGTGCGAGCAGACGAGCCGCACTACCCTATGAAGTATTTCATAATAACAACAGCTGTTAAATATTGATGACTTCTGGCAAGCGCTGAATGCTTTTCGAGAAGGTTAAGCCTTCATGTAATGGAACCTAATTCCTCATTATATACTGTATCAGATATCTGGAAGTTGCCTAAAAAAAGCAGAGGGGCTTAAAGGAAAGGATCAGAAAATAACTCTTGTGCGGCAGGGGATGGGGAGCAAACCCGCAGCGTGAGAGGTGAGCGGCGTTTGCCCTTTGCAAACAGCCAGAAGTGCCGCCAAAGCCACCGCCAGAATGGTTGGGGTTGCTGCACTTCACTGGGCTCTTCTGTGCTTGCAGATGAAACTTGCTCTAACTGCAATCTGGCTGCCGCTGCTGTCCGTTTCTAGAGAAAACCAGAAGAGGAGACAGCTTGCATTCCTGCATTTTCAATACACCAGCACAGAGGTCTAGCTCATTACATGTGGTGGTGATGGGACAAGACGGTAGGATAAGCTCTCAGAAAGATCTCAGCAGGCAAGAAAGGGAGAAGGGCAAGCTTCTTGCCACGGGTAAGTCCTGGCTGTCCTCCAGTCCTCAGAAGAAATCCCCCCTCTTCCTCCTGCTGCCCTCTGAAATACGTCAGTCCTGTCTTCTCCTTCTTGGCCTAACTGTTGAGCAAAGTTCTGTCATGAAGGGAGTCAGTTCAGAGTAGGAGGTCATGATGGACAGACCAAGTCTTTGGAACAGATCTGGTGTGACACCAGTGCAGACAGTCCTGAGAGATACAGAAAAAAGAGTCAAAGTGCAAGTGAAAGAGATGAAACACAGAGCAAGAAGTTCCTGGGGTGGCAACAAAATCAGTGCTCTGGTTTTTTTTCTTGCCTGTGAGAAAGCAGTCTGTGTGCCTTTAGGGAATACAATTTACATGAGGCAAGTTGTGCTGAGGCACAAGGAGTTGTGTGAAGCTTTAGGAAAGTATGCTACCTGTAGGAAAGCCAGACTTATTTACTGGGTCAGCATAGGGAGTCCTGGAAACTCTAGTAGCAGGCTGGAAGGATTCTTTGAAACTTACCTGTTCTACCTCTGCCTGATGGACACAGAGTTAACTGCAGTCACACAAGTTGCTCTGTGGTTTTGCTGAGTGTGCTCAGTAATGGACATTTCCTATTCCCTTCAGGAAAACAAACAAACCAAAAAACCCAAGAACTTTCATTGCTTAACTACAATTAATTTTGTAAGGTAGGAACTGCATTTAGGTGAATGTACATTAAGATAACTTCTGGGTGGATGCACACTTGTATGTCATGTGGCTGCAACATCTCCTTCATCCCATAGCTTTTGAGGCATCATAGATCCAAAGAAAATCTGTGCCTCCATGTGAATCCAAACTGTGTGCTAACTCTACAAACAAGATTCAAAAGAACCTGTCTAGAAAGCACATTTCCTTTCTGCAACTTACTGTTGCAACCTTTCTCTCTTGATATGACTCAAGAGATGATCTCTGTAACAGGCAACCCGACACTGTGCATTGCAAGGAAGGTATTTTAGAGATCTGTTTGCATCACTGTGAGTAACTATTTGAGTTATCAGTTGGACTGGTAGACTGTATTTGCTGTAAGATTGTCAAAGTCACATAGTCCTAAAATATCCCAAGATAGAAGACTTATTTCAAGTAATTGCCTTCCATTTCATCTTCATAACACCATTTGATTACCTACTGCTTTAAATATGATAATTTGGTGACGAGAAACAACTTAGAAGTCCTGGTGCCTTAACTTTATCTATCATTCCATTCTTAGTTTAATTAAACTGCAATACGTTGGCTTGTCTTAGTGCATGCATTTGCTTCCACACTCTTTAGGATAAATCCATAAAAGGCAAATACAGTTGGGTTATTCTGTCAAGCTACAAAATGGATCACAAGCCTGAATTATTGGCAACCTCGAGTAAGAAATCTGTAAACCACTTGGTCCGCTTTCAAATCAATATCCACATCTCTCATAAAAATTAAGATGGTTCTAACAAATTCTTTGCCCCTTATGTCATGAGCTTGTAAATTACACATCCATTAATCAGAATCAAGATCTATGGCGTAAGTTTAATGTATGAAAGCAAAATAAATTTAAGAGAGCGATTTTGTGTGTAAAAAATTTGCTTAATATCTGTCAGTTCCAGAGCTGAAGACCTCAGAATGTACAATCAATGCAGTTTTCCATTTGTTTTACTCTAGTTTCTGTTTTCCTCTGTACTACACCCTGAAACACTATTAAATCTATGTAAGGGGATTCAGACATCAGCAAACTAATCCACATTATCCTTAAATGTGCTGCAGTGTGTTCTGACCTCCCCAACCCTGGTCGCTTCAGTGAGATCTCAGCAAATGCCACTGATCATAATATACATAGATATTCAGAGGAATAGCACATCAGGACACGATGACTGTAGGATCTGTGGAGCAGATGGCCTATCAAAACTACTTACAATTTCACTGTTCTTTTAAGTGTCCTTCGTGATGGCTTGATGGCTGAATAGCTGTTCATCTTTGCCCTTGCCCAGGTATTTTTTTAATCTGCACAAGGAAGAATAAAAATTTGGCCCTCCATGTGTGAATTTCCATCACTTTCTCTTTCTGTGGTCCAAGAACATAGTCCTCTTTTGATGTGGCCTATTTCATTGCCCTAAGGCCATTTTTTTCACTGGTTTGATTCTCCCAGTGAAAACAATACAACAGTGGATATTGGAGTCCACAGCAGAGACAGCTGCCCTTTGAGAAGAGGCTAAAACCCCTGTGACCATTTACCGAGGAGAAAAGAATGAGAAGAGATGTAGCAGAGGTTTACAAAATGGCAAAGGCAACAGACAAACTGAATGCAGGACTGCTGCTCACCCAGCCACACAGTAGGAGAACTGTGAAGTGCTCAGTGACACTGGTACGGGAATGCTGTAAAGCAGATAAAAGACAATAGTTCTGGAGATGAGTAGATGCCAGAGTAGATGGACCACTGGTGTGACACAGTAGTGTATTTCTTAGGTCGTTGTACTCTCACTGCAATGCCATGACTTTGTCCACAAAATCTGTTGCAGGCAGAAAATAAGCAACAGATGAGCAAAAGCAACATCTGTGATGTGAAACAAAGTATAGCACAGAAGTGACAATAAGAAAAACCAGAACCTCATGAGAAAGCCTCTGTGTGACTAAATTTAAGCATATGAGGACAGAGCAGTTTGTGACTAATCATTACATACAAATAAAATAAGGATATATTACAAACAGCCTATTAAAATAAAATTGACTCTGAAATACATTTCAGAAGCATAATTATGAGACTAAAATCTATTTTTACTGAAAAGAGGCAGCTATGAGAAAAGCCAATGTGTGTTCATAAGTAAGCAACTACAGTTTACTGGTATCTTCCCCACTTTAAAAAAAGAACTTTAGCAAAGAAGTGAAGTCCCAATAAGAGCTTTATCTTTTGAATATCAGAATGTTTTTAGTCCTTTCTGGCTGCAGAGGATGCACCTTATTTTACTCTACTCAATTTATATCCATGGTTCAGAACATTTAGTAAATGAACACCTGGAGAATGAAATGAAATCAAATCAAAGAACAAGTGAGAAAATAACCACAACTAGGCAAGTGCAGGAGAAACCACTTCTTCCTGATGAAATCGACTTGACAATGACTGAATTATGTGAGATTTACATGATCTCTGCTTGCCTTTTTGCATTTGATAACCTCTTTTCCAGGCCTGTGTTTCAAACACACTATCTCCTGAGCTTCTACTCCTCAAATTCTACTGCTTTTATAATATTCACATCTCTTTATAATGTCATTTGCACCATCCTGCATGGAAAGGCACAGGCTAAATTCATACCTGCTAGCTCCAAGAGGGAATTTAAGTCAATGCCTCTTAAAAGAGTTGGAGGAGCATGTGTCAGTAGGCCAGTACATCACCCAAGAGAGTGTTTAAAAATAGCCAAGGCAGACGATCTGGAGAGGATAAAGGAAATCTTTAGATGAAATAAACATTGCATCTAAAATATTCACGCTGAGACCGTAGTGCACAGGAAGTGCATATGTCACCCAGAAAACCAAAGTTGAGTGAGAGCAATTCCTTAATATCTGCTTTAGATAGCAGCCATACTGTATCTGGAATTAAAGCAAGGACACAGACACATTTGCTTTCCAGTGTACTCCAAATAAGCAAATATGCTTGACAGGGTAAGCGTAAGAATCTCCACCTCTGAGTCAGCACACAGCACAGTGCTGCACCAGCATGGACCAATACACAGAACACAGCACTCTGTGACACTGGTACAGTGCTGCTTTGCTTCAGTCTTCTCTGCTGTCTGTGGGGCTCTTACGATGAGATTGATTGTATGAAGAACTGCTCTGAGAGGTTGAATGAACCTAATGAGCTGTGGGAAAAATGTGCCTGAGACGATGTTCCTGAGCCTCGGCTTTTCTACTCCAGGAAGTAAAAGAATGTTTTGAGGCAAGACACAAGCAAACAAAAGATGAGGAACAGCATCTCCAAGTGTTTTAGCAAAATAATTCAGAATCACTTTTCAGGATAATTCTAAACCACTGAACTATATTCCAGAACTTTTTAGAAGGCTGAAGGAAATGAGTAACACAAAAGTCTTACCCTAAAGTTCAAATGAAGTACAGGCCAACAAGCAGAGGTCAAAAATTGAACTACCAGAACCCTAAACTGATAATGTTGCATTTAAAGACCAGTGTTGAAAAGCTATCCATATAGATGCACCTTGCTCCCCCTTGTATGTCACAGGGCCTGCAGAGAAGACATTATTTGTCCAAAACTGAATTGCTTTGCAGAACAGGAATCTTCTATAGAATTAGAGAATGTATGTACATGATGCATTTAATTATTATAAAACCCTTCACTTTTCACTTCTTCACAACCATTGTGCTTTGCTTTTTTCACAGACTGATTCTGTGCTCAGAGAACGATCTGAAGCAGATCCTAAAGACCCTAAACAGGCCTGTAGGGGGGATTACATGATCTCTCTCCCTTAGCAGTAGAGAAACTGAATTTTAAAAAAATACCACAGTTCATAAGACAATGACCAGATTTAGGACCTTCAAAACTTCTAAGCATAATGAAAAATATTCTCCTTAAAATAAGGCAGGAAGGGTAATACTTGAAAGCTCTGAGAATGCAAATTGTGTCCCTGCTTTGATTTGCTTTTCAACTACTTAGATATAGTGATAAAATTAAAGGGCAACCACAGAGTTCTTATCAGACTTGTCCCATGCGAAGACCAGGAACAAGCAAACAATGCTCTGCATTTCAGAGCAAAATTCTAGCTAATAACATATAACCTTTTCTCTAGTTTTAACTCTCCTCATATGTGTCACTGACTTGAACAGGCAAGCCTGACTCCAGTGAAGGTGCCTGCTACTTTGACTCATACAAGCTACAAAAGAAATTGGTATTCCTTATGGGTTAGGGACAGGAAACTTGTCTCCCACGCATGAAACAGGTGGGATTGCAGCCTCAGCTTTCAAGGTAATGAGAGCTTTCACCAATTGATCAATACTAGGTGAATAATATGTATAAATTGAGTTATGATGCATAAATTACAGATAGGGCTTCTTCTTCTGTTAAGTTCTTCTGGATGGAAACTGGTGACTTCCTACTAAAAGACCCTTTGGATCTGTTTTATGTTCATTATGTGTTCTAAGCATCAGTCTATATTGTTTCTTCAATACAATCTTCATTGAATCTACACTGCAACCTGCTGCCAGAGTCACTCCAGTGATCACTGGAACAGAATTCGTTAGTGCTGTGCTGAGGAAAACATGAATAGGTTTAAGGCAGAAAATGAGCAGTGCAAATTGCAAAAAGCACATATGCTTAAAAACTGTGAAAATGTACACTCTAGATCCCACTTTGTTTGAAGCTGCACACTTTTCAGAGGAATCATTAAAGACTTAGCCTATGAATGCTGCATCCAAAAGAGGAAGGTTTTTTCTCCTGCCGGGGCAGATTTGCAGGGAGGAGGCTCATTTCTGCCTTGCTGGTCTGGCAGGCAGCAGAACTCTATTCCTCTGATCAAGAGATCACTTTCATAACCACTTTTCTGAGGTCACAAATGAGTCTGCTGCAGTCACGCAACCCCTCGCCTACCAGCGCTTAGTATAACAATACAGGTTGATGGAAACCTTTAAAGAGGCAGCCCATCCTTTCGACCCAGGCAGCTGAAAGGCACATGCATGTTATCACACGGGCTTGGAGCAGGGAAGAAATGCATTGCTTGGAGTTTTATCTGGAGTCATGTTGCCTGAGCAGAATTCAATAAAGAGTTAAGACAAAGAGCTCTGCTGTCCTTTAAAACCCTACTGCCACCTTCTTCAAATATTTCTTCAGCCCATTCCTTTTTATTATCTTAAAGGTCCCTGTCTGCCAACTATGTGCTACTGCAAATGACACTAATGAAGATATTTAAAAGCCAAGGTAAAGAGTCAAACAAACTTAAATTCAATAAACAACAGATACGATTACCCTAAGTTAAACACTGCCCTGCTGCAGTGTTAGAAGCACCAACAATATAGGCATGGAAGAGCAGGAAATGGGCTCTCTAGCAAAAATGTATTCTGAAGAAATATTATGAAAATACAATACAACTAGACAGAGCTTGGACAGAAAAGGCTTATTTTATATTTTATCTGACAAGGTCCCACAAAAGATCAATGTACTAATCTGTTGCATGGACATGTCTTGTAGATGGTAGCTGGAATGGCCCTCGGGTGATGAGGGTCAGGTGGGAATTTAAAGAAAAAAAACTGAAGTCTTTTTCTTCTTACATTAAGTCAACTCTACCAGACAAAGGGGAGAGTTGGCCTATTTTCACAAGCAGTTAGTGCTGTGAATGTAACTGTCATTGTTCCGTCATGAATTATTTGCACTAATTACCTGAAATAGCAGTTAAATTACTTTGGAGACTGCAGTTTTAAAAATTAAGTTGGATGTATTGCTCATTGACATTTTATGAAGATTAGTATACAGATACATTTCATTTAAAGGCAGCGCAAATAGGCTTGCCCAAACCAGCTTTGTAATCCATCTTAAATCAGTAACAATAGCAATGAGTGCACAGTGCTAGGCCCATTGAGAACTCACAGTGTGAGCTAAGATGACTAATTTGCAAGATGACTGTCCCTCAATTCACTGCTATTATTAGCCATGCTGGCCAGGTGAAAGCTTGTTCACATGTGCCCACAAATGCTACAGACAGCTTCAGGGACTCTGGAGATTCGCCCCCAGGTCGTGAAATGCCCTTGGCTTCATCCAAAGTGATATTGTCTTGATCTTGACGTGTCTCTTCACTCCATTAAAGCAGCTAGGAATGTTCTCTATCAGCACTGCAGTTTGCTATTTACACAAAAGATGACCTCTTGGTTTACCTTTGATGTGAAGCCAATGACAGTCCAAAATCAGCCTTGTCTCTGCTCCAGGTCTACATTTATGGAGGAGATTTAGGTTGGAAACTGGATAGAGAATTGTGAGGATGGACTTCACCATCAGAGCCTGGCACACTCACTTTGTGGATGGGAAGTCAGGGCAGTGATGGAGGAGGCTCAACCACAGATTCTGAGCATCTCCAGAATTTCTCATCTCAGCCTAAGTGCTGGTGGAGGTGATGAGACAGAGACACTGACCTCTAAAGGGAGAGCATCCAGTGACCTGAAGGGTTAAGAGTTCCAATTCAAACAAGGCTGTATGCATTGTCAAAGATAGGCCACAGTTCCAAACATTTCTGAGACTTTTGAAGATGTTGTGCTAAATCTTGTATTACTGATTTGTGCCACTAAGGCAACTTCCCAATGGAATGAAAAATACCCATGGTCATCTCCTGCCTAAATAAAGATATATGACTTTGTCTCTCTTTGTGAAATTCAGCTAAGCCACAAGAAGTTAATCTAAAATGAAAGAATACTGGATGCTAATGCAAGTATTTAATTGACATGAGAATCTTTCCTTACTAGTTATGGAAAGAGAATAGTGTTGTGCTATTTTACCTTTACAAACAAATTATATTACTTTTCTGGAGGCAGCTGATGAAAAAAATCATTGGTAACAGCAAGAATGAGTATTTTAAGGTAAATACTTGCCACTCATCTCTGTTCTACATGGCCACGGAGATGGTACCTGTCTAGCTTTACTGAAAGTCCTTCTTGTATTCCTTGCTATATGAAAATAAAACATTTGCAATTTTTTTGGCAAGAATATGACCTCTTCTGCTCAAAGGCCTTGGGGTCAGCTGCTTCATTGTCTAAGGAGATGCAAGAAAGCATCTAGCACCTGCCTAAGAGCCACTGGATCTGCAATTCTACAGAACTGGTCAATAACTTAGTACACTGAAATCAAGACAAACAATTTACAAATAATTACTGCAAGCTTTCCTCATTCCCTCCACAGCTCTAAAACCTTTATCTTATTCCAGGTATATATATGCAAAAACATGTTGACAGCAATTTGGATTATGTGCAAATCTTCCTTTTTCTTACTTGTTTACTCTTTTTGTAAAGTTTATTTAATTTGAAAATTAGTCAGAGAAATCTAATCAGGCTGACTTATACTGCAACTAATAATCAAAAATCAAACTATTTCAGATTAGTGCAATGTAAATTATTATTTAATAATATAAATATAACCAATACAGTTAATTATTTAATAAAAAGATAACTTTAAATTGCTACTAAGAAGTATTATTTTATTAGAAATAAGTTTAAGTACTGTGAGAAATTACAGTAATTACAATCAAGCTTTAAGTATTTCTGCATAACTTAGTTACTCAGATATTACAGCAAGCATGCTCTGAAAAAGCTTCCACCCTCACCCTCTTTCTGCTGCCCTAACATACTTGATGCAGGGTTTCCAAGCACTAGCCAAGCAGAAGGCAGATTAAATAGAACCACAAATAGTGTAGCTGCAGAAATAAGTTTAAAGTAAGTTGTTGTGATTGAGCCTTCTGCATATTGCGGTCCATACAACTTGTAGCATGGCATAGCCTTTGCCTGACGTACAGAAGAAGAAAAGGAACTGGTGTGCCTAACCATAGTGCTCTAGCCAAGGCAACGGCAGCCGGGAGTTGATGGAGTCGAGCGGGATGGAGCAGGCTGGGAACAGGGCAGCTGGAACATTCTTACGCCTAATGTATTTTCCACTGCCCAGATGTTCTGCAGTTGACATGAGCTGTGAGACATTGGATGCGCCAGTCCCGGAGGGCGTTCTGACCCCTGGGAAGCACTAAAGAGGTCCAGGCCTGCCCAGCGTGGAGGCACAAAGGTATTTTGAAGCTCTGATCATCTCTCCTCCCACTCGATCCCTGTGCCAAGTTCAGCTGTGGCGCAAGATCCATTTTGAACATTAACCCAATGAGCTAAAATACCATCTGAGACCAACATGCAGTTAATTGCTGTGAGAACAAAACTTTGAATTTCCAGATCTATTCAAAATTTGAATTTCCCATTAACTCCACACTCCCATACTAACAGATGGTATACAGGGTGTAGTTTCCAAACTCCTGCATCAGAGTGCATGCAAAGAGAAGATGAGAGGCTGAACTGCGCAGCCCTGGAAACCTGCTCTTTAGATGCAGAAGGGAAAACTTCTACATACATTGATTTGTGTGCCCGAGTGGACCCTTGCCTTCTGCGCAGATAGTCTTGGCTGAAACTCTTATGCCCAAGCTACCCCTGCCATGGGGAGCTGGAAAAGCACTGGTTAGCAGAGCTGACTCATCAGCTGACTAGCCCACAACATCAGCACAAAGGACCGAGAATGCTGGTGGTGGCATGAAGCGTGTGGGTGGGAGCAAGGAAAAAGCAATCATCTGGCAGCCTAATGCAGTAGGAAGGGCTGACAACAATTCATTATTTATTTCCCCCTCCCGCCCTAAGGCTTCATCCCTCTGCTGCAGGGATTCTCATCATTTTGACGCTGTGGTAGGGCTCTGTGCAGGGGAGGGCATGAAAGGTACATCCCCTCCCTGTGGCCCATGCAATGAAAGCACCAGTGGGCTATCTGAGCTCACCACACCCAGACCACATAGGGTAAGAGGCCCTTATGAAGGAGAATGCAAAAGAGGTTTGCCTAGTCCTTCTTTCACCCAACAGGAGACAAGAACAATGTCTTACTAGCAAAAAAACCAAGAGTGCATCGTTTTCCCACCAAAGTCAGTCTGTTAGTAGAGAGAAGACAGAGATCCAGTTCTGGAATAGCAAAGAGAGCACTTAGCACTTGTAAGCGAAGCACTTGGAGACAAAGCAAGGAATACAAGGAACATGACGAATGTCACAGCAAAGATGGGGAAGGGAAGGGGGAAGCTACATAAAAAAAAAACACCACCAAGAAAATCTACCAAGGATGAAGATGCAAAAAAAAGAAGAACATTTAAAAACAGATGAGGTATCTCTAGAAAGGTCACTAGAGAAAAAGAGATGAAAAATATCTCTCAAAGACTGCAGAAGAAAACAGCTTAACGAACTACAGTCATTGAAAGGGGGAAGGAAAGTCACCAAGGTAAACAGCAGAAGTGCATACAGGAAAAATAAAATGAACAGATTTATTTGAAAGCTTGACATGAAAGTCCACCGAGAAAATCCCCCCATTTTTTCAAATGTATCCTGTTATGTCCAAGTAGATCCGAGTTCTCTTTGCAGTGCTCTTTCCATCAGGCTGTTAGCACTCCAAATCTGGCTGCAATATGGCTAGCTGCTCCCTAATTTACCTAGCACGAAATTTTCCCCAGACAAATTACCAAAGTGGGGAAGATGTCAGCTCACCCCTCCCAGGCTTCAGCCTTTTCAATAGTGTTTTTGATTTGATGTCTAAAAGTACATTTTAACTTTGGGCAATGCATTTTTCAAAACACTGGGCCAGACGACTTCTGTTACTCCGCTGATGCCAATGTTAAACAAAACACAACAAGGAATTAAGGACCTGACCAGTTGTTTTGTCACCAACCAAAGTGCTGGTTTCTGAGAAGAGGCTTTTTGTCCAAATTTTGCCTACAGTAGGTCTTTCCTGGCAAATTGCCTCAGTGGAAAGAGATTAGGTTTCTTCTTCCTTGGAGACTTTCCGTTACGTTTCCCAGTCTCCACTGCAGACACGTCAGGACATGTGAATATACAGCTTAAAAGTCTTCCCCAACCCGTTTATCACATGTTGCCATATGTACCATTTGGCAAGGGAGTGATGGACACTCCCCAAATTGTAGTTTGCCATTGCAGCTTTTCTCTAGCCGGAGGAATCATCCCACTTGTTTTCCTGAACTAAAACTAAGTTAGTTGAACATTACCTTCAGAAGATGGAAGACTGTGACCTAACTCGTCTAGATAGAGACAAGAAACAATAAAGAAACTTCTCTTTTCCAAATGACCTCTTGGAACTTCAGTGTCACTACAGTGTTGCTGAAAGGAGCACATCCTCTGTCCAGAATGTGACCTCTCCTTCCACCTTGTTCTACCAGCAGTGACTCAATCACACTACTGGTTTTAAAGATACTATCAATTACCACCCTGATACTTACAAGGTGTGATCACAAAGCAAACATTCAAACCAACATTATCTCTACTTTCCCAGCCGTAAGTACGCAGCAATGAATGCCAGGTGGATCACTGGCCACAAATAATATAGCACCTACTGCCACATTTATTAAATATTTCTCAAGTGATTGCTACCATCACTAGGAATGAAGACTGAACACAGCACTCCGCAATACCTGCAAACTCTCGGACTTGTCATCAAGAGTATGTTTGGCCCAAAAGAGAGAACTCAACCACCCCCTCCCCTGAAGCAGCAGGTAAACAGAGCTGTAGTGCTAGGATTTACTTATCTGATGGCTCTAAAGGACTGCTGAAAACAATCGATTCCTGCTGAACACAGTCATTTGAGAGCACTCAGCACCCTGCAGAACTGAGCCCACATTGAAGTAACACTGAAGTAAATCCTGTAATTTTAAACATTTCTAATTTCCTCAGAGAACTATTACTTGTTTTGAGAAGTACAGTCTTTTTTTCTGTATGTGACAATGGAAATTAGGACATAAAGTAGGGAAAGAGGAAATGCAGTAACATTTTACTCCACTTACTGTCTTAACCCTCATAATAATATATTGGAATATTTTTCACATAAATCCTTACATTCATCAGTCCAAGATGTATTACCTAGGTTATATTATTTCTCCACTCAACAACTGTCTTCATAAATGATTACTTATCGGGCCATTTTCCCATATGAAGTTTATAGGGATCACTTGATGACACAATATAATTTTAAAAAATTATTTGGAGCAAAATGTAAGGATTTTGTGACAAGTTTTCAGTGCTGTTGTAGAACATACTAGTAGCATGTAGTTAAGTGGTTATGAGTTTGATAATGGACTAGAAAAACAAAAACATAAAAAATGTCGGGTTTTGATTAAGACTTGAGCTTTCTTCTTTTCATTTCTCTCAACTTTTGTCAGCTGTTTCCAATATGTAAGTAGCCAATCCATGTTACAGGTTCAGTGGTAATGGAAATAGCAGACACTATTTATTATAACAGAAAGCTACAGAGATTGATTTACTTCCTCTCTATATATATACCTTCAACTTGATATATTCCATGGTTATATAAAAAGGCAATGCACTGAGAGGATTTTAATGGAATTTTAGGGATGTAGTAAATTCATGGGATACATGTTTGTGTTTTGGGCAGACTGTTATACAGCACTGACCTTTCGCAAAAGAAATGATTAACTTCTCTGAAGGAAGATTTTAAGTCTCTTTATAACTTCTCTTAGCAAGCATTTAATTTAGTTCACTGATATGCATTCTGCTTCCACTTCTTCTCATCGAGTTGCCAAGATTTTAGAAAATTTGTCAGTTGCATTATCTGCATGATTGCACCAAAAATTACAATCGAATTAAAACGGGATTTAGGAAGGGAAATCTGCTTTGTCTCATCTGAAAAAAAAAATAGTTCATTGATGGTGGGGAATGTTCTGACTAATGTGTTACTGCTACATTAGGCAGAGAAGAAAAGCAACTGATTTAGTCACTTGGGATTTTCCTTTTGATAACATAAAAAACCACTAGATTAAATACAATTAAATGAAAACAAGTCATTTAGAGTAATCCACTGAGCTGAACCTCAGGATGAATCACAGAATCACAGAATGTCTGATACTCAGGGCTGAGGCTGTCTCTCATGCCCCCAAGCCAGCCTGCTCCTGGCTGTGGTGGTGGGATGAGCCCTGTTTGGGAGGCCCTGATGGGCACCATGAGGACCCTCCACCCCTGACAGGTGCTTCTGCAGCAGTTGCTAGAGCAGCAGTGACATTGCCAACCAGACAGGGGATTAGGAGATAAAAAAATGAAGCACCACTCTTGTTCCTGGGCAGCATTCAAAGGTATGCTGGTTTGGAAATTACATGACAGGGAAGACTAAAAGGCATAAGGAGGCTCCAGTCTTCTCCAAGACCATGATGACTCTTCAGAACATGGAAAAACAATGATTAAAAAAAATCTGAAGAAACAATCTCACATGATAAAGTCCCTTCTAGCAGATCAGCACTGCAAATGCCTCAAGCTGCTACTCAGAGAAGATGTCACTATTGGTTGTTGCATGACATAAAATAGGAGTTTCTGGTCAACCACGGTTGCCTACCTGAAGTCTAGTAAGATATTTTGTTTATTGCTAGCATTTAATTTAGATTTCATTTGCTCATTTCAGATACTTTTACATCTCTAAGCAAGGTATGCAAAAAAACCACATATCCTAAGTAGTTGTTTTTTTTTAATGTCAATAAAATACTAACAGTAAACTAAATTTCAATTTAATTCATCAGAGACCAAATGAAAAGACAGAATGAATTTAAAAAACCCTCCCTCTTAGCCTTGCCACCTTCCATATCTTGCTCCTCGTTCCTGCTGGAAGTATTTGAGGGACTTCCCCTAGAATTGGACCACTATAGCAGCTGTATCTTGTGAGAACACCTATACAAGCAGCCATTGTATGTGTCTGTGCCCATGCTGGCTGGTTCTGAGCATGCTCCTACTACCACTAGAAACAGTGGGGCTCTTGCAGTGCCAAATGCCCTCAGGATAAGTCTAACAAAGATTTGTCTCACATCGCTTGTCATTTCCAGCTCCCTGGTTTTCTAATCAATCTTCATCTCAGTAGAAATGCTGAGGCCTAGAGGGATGATCATTTGAATGACATCAAGCAACAGAAAGTGGTATAAGACACAGATCCAGAATTGCAAGAGGAAATTCTGCAAGAATGGTCATGATGGTGTATTTCCCAAAGACATCACAGAATCCAGCTCTTATGGATTATGCTTTGTGCAGGTGACAGAGGCAGCCTAAAAGCTCTGAGCTTGTGAGACCTGAGAATACAAACCAGCTGCAGCACCTAACACAAGTATCCAAGCAGTATCACAAAAGCTCTGATATTTATTTAGAACTACCATTATTTATTTGCCATTGCTCAAAAAATAGGCATGGAATTTAAAGCCAGTCTCACAAGGTGGCATTACTGTTGCACTAACAGTAACCTGGTCTTCAAAGCTGACAGGAATTCAAGCTATGTGGGAGTCCTCTTGTTCTTCCTGAATGTAGGCTTGCTCTGCAGTAAACCCACCTTGCTTGCAGGAAACTGAAGAGAAAGCTATCTAGCACGAGGCAATCCATACTCATACAACAGGGCACAAAGAGGAAATACAGTCCTCCTCCAAGGTCAGCAAAGGTCTCCCAAAGGTCAAAGACACCTTCAGGTTATCTGGGACAGCTATTTCTTTCATGGAATGAATGGTGGGCCCAGGAAACAAGGGGAAGATAAAAAAGTATAAGAACTATTTTGCAATAAAATGATCTGACAACTACAAATATTTTAAAATCAAGTAAAAATATTCCACTGTTTGAAAATAAGTGATGTAGGGGAGAGTCAATGTGCAGCTGCTTCTCCAGAAACAGGTCCTGCCAGGTCTCAGGAATGAACTCAGGCAGCCAGCCTGCTTAAAGGTTTGACACTTCTACTAAAATGTCACTGAGGTAGTATTTTAGCACTTGATTAGATAATGACTTGCAGATAATTGGTCTTCCTTCAAAGATTTACTTGGGTACCACTTATGCTGCAGAACACTTATTCCTTTTTTCAATTATTATATTGTTATGAAGATGGTAAAATTATAGAGCAGTAGAGAATGGAAAAGGCTTCTTTCACGCACAGTCCCTGTTTGGTTGATACAGTCTGAATGCTCCCACTTCTTGAATAATCAAAACAGTGATCCATAGTGAGGTCTCTGCATTTGCCATCTAAAATATCAACAACATCAGTTATCATTTATCACAAATGCTTATGGCTAAGGAGTAACAACATTAGTGAATGATATGTTGAAGGAAAGTTTGAGCTATCTACTGGTACAAAGTTAGTTACTCTAAGAACTGAAATATAAGAGCTTTAAACCCTAATTGTAACTGTATTGGTAAACCTGAAATGCCAGGAGTATTTTCCTTACAGATAATGGGAATATTAAGTTAGTTGTCCCTCAGAAAGGATCTGAGATGTTAAATTAATACCTATACTTTAATTAAGGATCAATTTAAACAATCCACAAAAGGGAGTCTGAGTTCCACCAGTGGAAAAACTGAGGAATAAGAGGTACCAAAGGATGTATTTTCAAGAGTGGTAAAGGAAGACAGACTACAATTAACCGGGATGGAATTCGGCCAAGACAGAGGCCCAGCAAGCTTAAGTGTTCACAGATACTAAGTTCCACTCCACTCTTGCAGAAGCCACACTCAAGACAATTTTTTTTCAGGTCCAAATGACCAGGGCAGCTTCCTGTAGCAGTTGATGTCTGTCAGCCTAAGCATTGTTTGAGATCCATGCTGCACTATACAAGAAATCTGGTGAAATGAGAGGTTATTGCTGCGAGCCATTTCTAAGTGCATATTAGGAAAATGCAGAATGACTAAATGCATACAGCCTGAGGGGAGTGGGCTAATAATAGTCACTGCCAACTGATAATAGAGAAATGAAGATTAAACTAAACAGACAGAAGAATTGTTCTGAAGCTGAAGGAAAATGTTTTTAAGACTGAGGGGCTAAGTCCACCATAAGTGACTTAAACTGAACACTAAAAATATCTGTCTACATTTCAGAAAAGAACCAGACCTTTGCTTAAACAACTTAACTAAGATGAACTGCCATATGCTCCAAGGCACTAAGCTGTAATGGCCACCAAGGAGGGAATAAATGATTGGTGAATATTTTCCACCCCCTAATAATTAATTCTCTGTAAAATTATTCTCATACTTGAAATCGATAGGGTGATGTCACACCATGCCCTCTAACTGGCTACTGATCTTCGTAAATACAACATTTCTGCTACACACCGAGTATGGCAGAGTAGCTACTGAAAGGACACCTAGTGGTAAGGAAATCAGCTTGTCTAGAAACCAGTGGAACTGTTGTAGGTGTGTGAATTTAATTGCCACAGGAATTGATGAACTATTATGGGTTGAGTCTGCCATGTCATATATGAACTTCTGTGTCAAATAGCACTATTCACGGGTTTTAAAACACGGCATTAGAACAGCATTCGTGCAGACACTTTTGTAAACCATGAATTTTAAGCTGAACTCACAAAACAGGCTTTGAAATGCAAGATGCACATGCCTGTGATTTATAGATTATACATTTGAATGTCCTGAATCTCCACTGCCTCAGTTTTGGGAACTAGACCTTAGCACAGGTATGTTTTGCAAATTTCAGTTTGCTTCTCATCATTCTTGGGGTTCTCATAGAATCATAGAATGGTTTAGGTTGGAAGGGGCCTTAAAGATCATCCAGTTCCAGCTCCTTGCCATAGGCTCTGTTGTGTGACTTTAAAATTTCCTATGCAACTCCTTCCTTTCTCTTCTTTCTCTCCTATGAAGACAAACAACCAGAGCAAATAAACCGTACAACTGCACACATTTCAACTAATTTTAATTTTTTTTCCTGTCCATTGAGCTTAACAGTCATTTCTTGCCTGTGTATAGTCCAAACCTCTTAGTGTGTACTAATGCCCTTGTGACCAGGAGATGCCCACAACAGAAAGCTGTGTTGCAGATGGAATCATGTTGGTCTCACACAGAGAGGGATTACAACCTCCTGTGTAGTGACATGCTGCCTCTGGGCAAACAGAACAAAATCCACACTTGGTTTTCTTGTTTATGTCAACATATCATATTACAAGCATAGAACAATTTGCTGACCACTGTCCCTCTTTGATTATTGTTTTTATGTTCTCTTTTCCAGGTTTCTCCTTTCTATTGAACATCACTTTGTTTGGACTAATTTTCCCCAAGTGAATTAGTACAGTTTTGCTAGGTCTTTTTTTCCAGATGCATTTTATTTTATATCCAGTTTTATAATATCTCTGTATGCCGCCAGTCTGTTTCCTATCCTCTCAGTGTTCACAACATCTCCCAGCTTAGTGCCATCCTTTGATTTGAAAAGCCACAAACAAGCCATTTCTACTCTTCTGTCCTCTGTCACCACAACTCTTGGATGGACACTTTGTTTGGGAATTTTTTTTTGTTTAAAAAAATGAGGTTTTGCCTTATTTCCCATTTCCCTACAAGAAAGTAGATGATGATGGCCATGGAGGAGGCTGTCGCTCTTCTTCATACCCAAACATCAGCACCCATTTCTCACACAACTCTAGTTTCCATGGCTCACCTCTCCTCCACTCCACCCTTCTGAAGCTCCAGACTGCTCTCCTGTCTTAAAATTGCATGTGATTTCCTTCCTTTACTATAAACAATGTTTTCTGTAACCTTAGTTTCATGATGTAAACATTTAAAAATAAAAAAGAAAGGAACGCAAACTGTGTGTTCAATTAGGTAATTTAGAGATTAAATTAAATGAAATGTCTCAAAACATGGAACATTTCAGAGTAATGAAGTCTGGCTTTACTTGTTTTCCTTCTTTAAAAAAAAAGACAATGGATCTTAGGAGCTGTGGAGAAGAGTAGGAAAGGCAGATGAAGACAGCTGATTGCTCTTAGGCCCAAGAGAAACTAAAGTAAAGCTCAGAAGGAGCTGTAACCCTCAGGTATGTGTTCAAAGGAAAAGAGAAGCACTCTGAGCTGCAGGATGCTGGAGGCTGGGCAACCAGCTTCCACAGTTGACTTGGGACACTCCTGCAATCAGCAATCTGTAATCTGATGTCAGCTTACATAATGCCCTGCAGTCTGCCAAAGCCTCTTCACCCCTCTTATCCTAAAGTGTATTTTAAAAGCAAGAAACCAATCAATACATACTATTCCCCTCACAAAACCTAAAAAAAACCAGGGTTGCCTCGCATACATTGTGCATACTAAGCAATACTAACGGGAAGAAATAGTAAAGCAAAACTAACATCCATTAAAAAATACCTCTGTTTATCTCTGCTGTCCACCTATAAGCTTTGGTCAGTTATATTCCTTCAAATAGGTTGCTGCTGCTTCTTTTTAAACAACTCTAGTGAGCATTTAATTGTTAAATCCCTAATCTGGATTTTGCTCTTGTGATCTTTTCAGCAGCAGAAGCAACTAAAATTGTCAGCAAATTTGAAAGAACTTCTATTATTATTTTATTATTTATTGGGGATTTTACTTCACTATTTGGAGCAAATGACAAAAGAACAACATAGGAGGAGGTTCACAGAATTTCCAGCACAACATCCTGTGCACGATGTCAATTCAATCAGAGATATTTTAAAAATTTCCTTTATCAGTGTATGTGCTACTGGTTCATTTCACTCAGGTGTCATAGAAAGCAGCAGTACATTAGAGGGAGGCTTTCAGCAGGGTACTGATATATCCAAGACCTACCTTGAAAGAAACTTTTGACTCGCAGGTAGCTGACACTAAGGCGCAGGACAGAAAGTTTGTCCAGCTTCGATATGATGTCAGGCGGGAAAGGCAGGAGGCTGGCCAGATGGTCCAGTTCTGCGTTCAGACGGTCCCTGTGTCTCTTCGAAGGATTTGATTTTTCATTCCCAACTGCAGGCCTTCTGTGGTGGGGAACACATTTTCAATTACTTGTTTTAACCTCCTGATATTACGATCAAAGACTGAGATGTTGTCTGCAATTAGTTGATAACAGGCATATTTAACCTAGCTTCTATGAAAATCTCTGAAGTTTCCACTCCCTGCCAAAACCAGGCTTACCATTTTGCATTGGCCATAGTGCAAAGACATGGACATTGGACTCTCTTTTCACAGCATCACAGAATCACCGAGGCTGGAAAAGACCTCCAAGATCATCAAGTCCAGCAAATAACCTAACATCAGCTAAAGACATTTGCCCATTAGCATCTCTTACTCAGACTCTCTCACTTTAGCAAATGTGTACTATCTTCATGTTGTAGTCAATGCCACGAAAAACAATTTCTCATCTATCTTGTACAAATGAGTTGCTGAGGAAAATTACCATATGTACTGGGCTGTAATTTTTTTCAGTAAGCACCAAAGCTCCACCATCTTCAGTCCAATATCAAAAGGATGCCTGACGTGCAGAGCACAGCATCTTTCTGGGAATATAGTCTATAGCTGAGCAGAAGCTAAAGAACATAAGCTTTTACTAATTGCTCTTTATATCTGACAAATAAGCTGAAGCAAGGAAGCAATTTAGGACAGAAAAAAAACAAATTAATTCCAATATAGAAAATCAGACTGATGAGTTCAAGGAATAAAAACTGTCAAGATTAACATGGAATAGAATTTGTTCAAGCCTATTTACCACACAAAATAGTGACTGCTTTATGCCAGAGAGGTATAGTTTGAGGCAATTACGTGCACTGCATTGTGTGTCCTGAGCCTAGGGAACAGTATTCTGGAGATTGCAGGGAATGGTGTAAAAGACTAGAGGAGAAAGCTGAGCACAGAATCTTCCTGCAAAATGAAGGAAATGATTCAGTAAGGGAGTGAATCCAAACAAACAGGGGGTTGATGTAAATGGTAATTAGGTGCCAAGTGGATGCAATTTAAAACAATGCAAGTTCCATGGAAAGCGTAGCTTTGCTCTCCAGAAACAGAAAAGGGCAGGTCGGAACATTTTTCAATGAGCTGTTTTGAGGCAAATGGAAATGTTAGCCCTTCTTTTGAGCTGAAAGTAGAAGCTGCTTCTTCTGTTTGTGTAAATCAGGCCTACACAGAGCCCTAGCACTCACTCTATGACACCTCTTTTACTCTGCTTTCCATAGGGCTCTGAACAGTAAAGTAGCACATGTAATTGAAACAATAAGGTTGGCACTTCCTCTCTTGGGCTCTTAAACTCTCCCAGTTTTGCTCTGCAGGAACAAGCACTTGTACCTGCTACCAGAGCTGTGCCACCAGCCCTCGTTCGGTAGGAACGGAGCATAGGGACTGGTGAAGAGAGGATTTTCTGTTTGCCTGGTACCTAAGGCTTTGAGCCACTTGTGATTGAATGATTCAATGTGCCCATGACGGCCACCAGCGTAAACCAGTTTGGTGAGCTTACAAAGGAATTTCCTGCAGCTACAACTCTGGCTGCTATTCTCTACCCTCTGAGGGAGCCCTACCCTATTAATGAAAAATTCACTCAGACCAAGTTTTTTATGTATGCTGAAGTGTTAAACCAGCAGATGATCTAAACTGAGAAAAATCTATTCATTCACTGTCCCTTCAACAGTAAGGGAAAGGAGAGAGACCAGGAAATAAACAGATAGGCTAAGAGCAAAGTAGCAGCATACTGACCAGCGCCACAGCCACTGAGCTGGCCTTGGCCATGCACAGGTGTCCTGTCACAGCTGTGCATGTGCAAACCTTCACCAGCTCTTAAAAGCAAGAAGAGCCAACTGACAGCTGTGTGAAGGAAAGAGGGCCCTCTGATACCTTCTACCCCTTCTAGGTCTTCCTAGTAAGGAAAGGCAAAGGCAGAACTAATGGCCAAGAAGACATTACACTGTTGGAGCAGATAAGAGTAGGACAGTGTGATATCAAGTAGGAGGAAGGACTATGCCACAAAGGGCCTTAGAATGAGAAGTAGGAAGCAGCAGAGAGTTGCACCTCCTGAGATCTCTGTTTACCCTGGCACTGGTACAGTTCTGGCTGAAGTGGGCAGTCTGGAGCAGTTATAGATACTCTCAGAGATTGGGCAGCTGAAGCTTGCCATTTAAAGAGCTGTAAAACATTACAAGAAATGTTTTGTGGAGGGATGGAGTTTTACAAGATGCCAGGGTTTGAGACAAAGAAGTGGCTGAAAGTCTGAAATGGTAACTGTCCTGAAGCGTTGCCTTAGAATTTCTAGTCTAAGCATTAACTTCAGCACAGCGATTTTAGCTTGAGGTTAAAAACAAGATCTGTTTAGCCGTCACATGCTTGAATTACCAGCAAAATGTTAGATTTCCACAGGAAACAAACACTTGGTAGAAAATATTTCCTTTAGTCCACTTCTCTGTCTGCAAAACATATCTGATGGAAATTTTTCAATCAGCCTGAACTTCAGGTGTTTGAACTGGTTCCATAAAAGCTGAAATTCTTTAGTGTAGACTACATTTAATGAGGCTTGTTTGAAAGCTTTCTGGGACAAAAGGAGAATACCTAGGATGGGGTTTTGTTTATTTACATTTATGTAAAGGTAGAACTTGAAAACTATGTATTGTCTGCAGAAATATTACATACATTTTGGATTTAACACTCAGGCTTTGGAGGAAGACTAATTTTCTCGTGTCATTATTTTTGTCTCTTGAAATGTTAACCTGTGATATATTTTGCACTAAAAGAAATGCATTTTTTAAGTGGGAACAAGTGGCTCACGTGCAAATACTCTGCAAAATCCAAACAAAATCAACAGATTTCAAACATTCAGAGAAACTCCTCTTTGACTTCAGACCAATATATGCAATTTCAAGCCAAGTGGGCTATTTTTAGGCGTTCTGAGCAACTGAAAATAGGGAAATCCATTTTAGTTACATTCTCATCCTTAAATCGTCTACAAAGGCCACCCCAGTGCTAGTTCATCACTTTAACAAAGTTAAAATGTGCGCTTCGCATCCACATAACCAAGAGGAACACAAAAGATGTGAAACGATTGCATTAAAAACCTTCGTTGCACAACATGGTTTATGGCATCTGGAAATCATTTTACATTTAGTGATAGCAAACTTTTTTCCCCCTCACATTTCGAGTATCTTCTACTACAACTTCCCACTGCTTATTTTTGTTTTCCCCTTTGCCTCCACACATACAATTCCTCCCTCCCATTTCATTTTATTCCTCATGAAAGTGATCCCATAGTAAAGAGTGGTTGAAAATGATGTGATCTTTATGCAAGAAGTGAGTCCCCTTCTGCTTTTTCACTTGGCTGAACCGACCCACTTTCCAGACCCGCACATGTTGGGCTGAGCGATGCCCCGAGCAAGGCTGGGGGAAGAGGGAAGGGGAGTGTCATGCCAGCTGGCTGGTGCCACTCCACACAAGGCTCCTTAAAAGGCTCCTCCAACAGGCACAACAAGCACAGGAGCACCGAGGTGGCAGACACCCCTCTAGCTCGCTGCTCAATTCCCATGGAGTCCACCAGTACCTCCTGCCCGTGAAAAATGTTGTCCCTCTCCACCTCTCATGGCTCTGACTCACACTTAAGGAGACCACAAAGTCCTCCAAGAAGAGATAGAGAGTCTCAGGGGAGGGACCTGGTCGTCCCAGGCTATTGTAACACTGTTATTGTGTTCAGTTCCCGGCTTACAAGGCAGTGCCCTCTCCTCCCTTGGCTTCTATGGTCGGGCAGAGCAGCATCCCCACTTCCCTCATGCTGCTCTGTGCTGGCAGAGTTCCCCTGCCTGCCTCTCTTCTGCAGCAGGGCAGAGCAGCATCCACACTTCCCTCCTGCTCTGTGCTGGCAGAGCCTGCTGAGGCCTCTCAGGCCTGATGCAGGGAGGGCAGTTTGGGCCTCCTCTCAGGCCTGTTGCGGGTGCAGGGGAGGGAGCATCCGGGAAGGTTTCAGTGTGACAGAGGTGGCCTGGTGTGGCAATGCACTCCTTCTACCTGGTGGCCTTCTGTACACATCTACCTGTAAACAGAATCTCCCTTGAACTTCTAGTTGGTGTGCAGCAGTTCCATTTTACTCCCCAAAAGGGCATAAATATCATTGCTGTCCTCTGGTCCCGGGTACTGGTGGCCCTGAACTGGGACACTGTGGCACACACCACAACCACCTCAGACACCTAGTGAGGGGTAAGGATAGTTTCAGCCACGCTCGGCCCCTTTCTGGAGCCAACCTGAGCCATGGCCAAGCCTCCCAATCAGGCATTTCTGCCTTCAGAGACAGAGATGGAGTCTGCCAGATCAAGCAAGCCATTGGCTCCCGAGCCATGTTTGGAGGGAGATACATTGAGACGCAGGTGATACTTAACTGTTTCTGAATGGGTTTCCTCCTTTTCCTCCCAGCATATAGGCATTCACCTGGTGGAATCATTGTTTTGATGCTGAAAAATAAAAGGAATATGTTTCTTAGAGTTTTCTGTCTCATAGTGCTGTACAAAATGAAAACACCGAGAAGGCTGATTCTGCCCTTGGCTCTGCTCTCCTCACACCACACCTGCAGCACTGTCTGCAGCTCTGCAGCCCCAGCACAAGCAGCACAGGGAACTGTTGGAGCCAGGCCAGAGGAGGCCACCAAGATGCAGCTGAGAGGGCTGCAGCAGCTCTGCTCTGAGCACAGGCTGAGTTGGGGCTCTGCAGCCTGGAGAAGACACCTTGGAGTGGCCCTGCAGGATCTGAAGGGGAGGGACTATTGACAAGGTCTTGTAATGCCAGGACGAGGAGGAATGGGTTTAGACTGGCAGAGAGGAAATTGAAACTGGATGTCAGGAGGAAGTTGTTTGCAGTGACAGTGGCGAGACACTGGCACAGGCTGCCCAGGGAGGTTGTGGAGCACAGAATCACCCAATGTGATTGAAGATTGAAGATCACATTGGGTGATTCTGTGCCCCACAACCTCCCTGGAGGTGTTCAAGGCCAGGCTGGATGAGGCCTTGAGCAACCTGTTCTAGCGGGNCTTGAGTGACCTGTTCTAGTGGGAGGTGTCCCTGCCTATGGCACAGGGGGGTTGGGACTGGCTGAGTTTTGAGGTCCCTTCCAACCTAAACCATTCTGTGATTCTATGATTCTAAGAGTGTGGCATTCAACAACACTAAAAAGCACAGTGGCATTAGTTAAGATAGAAGCTTAAGGCTGATTCCAATTTCCTACTTTAATATTGTTAGAATATTTATATTTATATTAAATTTTCATTTTTTCAAATTAAGCATACTATACATGGTATAAAAATTGGTATAAAACACATCCTGTTTACTCAATATCCAAAATTGGTGGTTTCTTTTTTTTTCGTTCAAATCAGCTAAACAAATAAGAATGAACAATGCTAATCATCATCTTCCACAGGGAGGATTTCACAGCTTTTTTAATACTCAGGACTACTCTTTAGTTACTGACACTGTGATAAGTGAGATGAAGTTGTTCAAGTCAGCATTTTTCCAGGTCCTCATATCCTCATTTAAAAAGACTGTTGGCAGTGCAAGAAGTGACACAGAGGGCACCAGGACCCTGTGCAGTGCTGATGGAGGTGACAATTTTGGGAACATTCCCTTAGCCTTATTATTGCTCTGTTTGGGTACATCAGCCTTAGAAATGTTGCAGACTCTGAGACAAGTCTTTGCATTCAGTCGAAGTCTTCTGGAGGTCAGCTGAATATCAAAGTCTCTTGATTTTTCTGTCTGAAGGCGTACTTCAGGTCTTGCTGTGTGCTGTTCACCAGCAGGTGCATGCTGCTGAGAGGTTACTATATCTGAAGGACATTGGCTGCTTTTTGTAGAATTAAAGGTAACATCTATGTCGCTGAATCAAATTTCATGCTACTGAAGACATGTGTCATGTAACACAAGTCATAAATGCACTGATTTTAAAACTCTTTAAAGGAGCTTTGATTTTCATTGAAAGACAGGTTTCTGATAACTAGAACCCTATTGCTGACCAGCTTAAATTTGTTCATGGTCACTTTATGCCCATTTGTTCTTCTGCCAACATTGTCTTTTAGTTTAAATAGCTCTTCCTCCTCCATTGTGTTTACTCATTGGTGTATTTTTAAATATCAGTCATACCTTCAGTCAGCCTTTATTTTTCTATTCTGGGAATATTCTCTTTAACTCCCCTCCCATGTTACAAATTCTTTGTAATTCCTATAATCATAGAAGCCTTTATTTTCTCATTTCAGTTCATCTGCCTGAAACACAGAATCACAGAATTGTCAGGATTGGAAGGGACCTCAGAGATCATTCAGTTCCAACTCCCCTACCATGGGCAGGGACACCTCACGCTAGATCAGGTTGCTCACAGCCCCATTCAGCCTGGCCATTATCAAATTATCAAATTCATGGCTCATTGTCTCCTGGTCATCACCTAATATTCACATTTTTCTGTCTTCATTCTTAACTTCCAATAAATAAAAGCACAACTTAAGGAGGAAATCTTACAGTGCTCAAGTGCCCAACCATCTCATTCATACATTTAATCTCCATTCTCTTTTGTATTGATGGCACACTTCTGGTTTTGCATGAAGTTTCTTAATAAAAATGTGATTGTCTCCAGACTGGTAGCTGAGGAACTTTGCATCAGCCGTTTTCCTCTCAGCACATGCTGTTGACCCAGCTCCTTTCACCAACCCCCCAGTTCTTCACTAACCCACAGCAGCACAGCATCCTTTGCTAAACTGATAGATTAGGGCTACTGTATTTCCCTCCTCTGGAAAATCAGTTACTGTACTAACAGAAAGCTCTCAGGTTAGTCTCAAAATCATCTAAATCTACATTCCATTTTTACTCCATTATACAGCTAACCACAGGTGTTAATGCTTCTTTCCTTGAGAGTTCATTCTCAAATGACACATACTATAACAGATTAGGCAAATAGGTTGGTAGTTGCCCTCTCTCATTTGTAGCTGACGATGGCAAAACCACTCATTTCCCAGTTGGGGCAGTGTCAGGTACAAAGTTCTTGTCAAAGTAAACAAAACCTTTTAACATTTTTTTTCACTGTTACTGGGTGATTTCAAGTGGCACCAGATGGACGAAGTGCCTGGCCCAAGTCTATGAAGGGTATGATACAACACTGTAACTACTGCTCCAGGTTAAGAAAGTTTGTTTACTCCACAGCTTTTGCTTAGATGAAGTTTTCATCTTCAGAGTTCCTGGTAGGTTAATTTAGTCTGCGAGCTCATACTGGAGACAGTTCAGCAAAGAGCTACAAGATGATTAAGGGATTTGAACACCTCTCCTGTGAAGAAAGACTGAGAGAACCTGGACTGTTTAGGCTGGAGAAGAGAAGGCTGAGAGGCTATCTTATTAATGTCTATAAATATCTGAGGGGTGGGTGTCAAGAGGAAGGGGACAGGCTCCTTTCAGTGGCACCTGGTTATAGGACAAGGAGTAGTGGATGTAAGCTAGGACACAGGAAGCACAACCTCAACATGAGGAGGAACTTCTTTACCATGAGGGTGACAGAGCACTGGAAAGGGCTGCCCAGAGGGGCTGTGGAGTCTCCTATCTGGACATGTCCATGTGTGGCCTGTCCTAGGTGATCCTGCTTTCCCTCTGGAGGTCACTTCCAATCTCTAACATTCTGTGATTCTGTGATTTTTTGCAACAGTCTGTGAGGTTTTAAGATTTTGTCTACCCTGGTGGATTCAGTGGGCAACTGAAATGATGTGGAAATCCCAAAAGAACTGATGCAGTTTCTAGTAAGATCTTACATTGAAAGCTATTTTCTTTCTATTTGTGGTGGATTGATCCGGACTGGATGCTAGGTGCCTACTAAAGCTGGTCTGTAACTCCCCTCACCAGCTGGATAAAGGAGAGAAAATATAGCAAAATATTCATGGGTCATAATAAGGACAGGAAGATCACTCACCAATTACTGTCACAGGCAGAACAGACTCAACTTGGAGAAAAGATAATTTCATTTACTACTTATCAAATCAGAGTAGGATAATGAGAAATGAAAAGTAAATCTTAAAACACCTTCACCCCACCCCTCTCTTCTTCCCAGGTCCTGGGTTCCCCCATCAGCAAAGCAGAGGAATGGGGGCTGCAGTCAGTTCATCACACATTGTCACTCCTTCCTCCTCAGATGAAGGGCTCCTCACTCACTTCCTCTGCTCCAGCATGGGGTTCCCTCCCACAGGAGATAGTATTCCACAAACTTCTCCAATGTGAGTCTTTCCCACGGGCTGCAGTTCTTCACAAACTGCTCAAGTGTGTGTCCCTTCCACCACGGTGCTTTGAGAACAGACTGCTCTAATGCTGGTTCCCCATGGAGTCACAAGTCCTGCAGCAAACCTGCCCCACTGTAGGCTCCCTTCTCCATAGGTCCACAGGGCCTGCCAAGAGCCTGCTCCAGCACAAACTCTCCAGCTTTGAGCATCCACCTACTCCAGTGGACATCTGCTCCACCATTACCCTCCATGGGCTATAGAGGTGCAGCCTGCCACACTAGGATCTTCACCACAGGCTAAAGAAGAATCTGCCCCTGCACCCGGAGCACCTCCTGCTCCTCCCTCTTCATCGACTCGCCATATGTAGTGTTTCTCTCACATATTCTCACTCTTCTCCATCTGCCATTGCATTTGTGCAGCAGCTCTTCCCACTTCTTAAATAAGTAACCACAGAGCTGTTACCATTGCCACCGATGGGCTCAGCCTTCTCCAGCAGTCAGTCCATTTTGAAGCCACTTGGCGTTGGTTCCATTGGACACAGGGGAAACTTCTAGTGGCTTCTCACAGATGCCATCCTTGCAGCCCACTTCACTACTAAAATCTTGCAATTCAAACCTTCACTACTGATGTCTTGCCATTCAAACCCTTTACTCCTAAAATCTTGCCATTCAAACTCTTCACTACTAAAATTTTGCAATCTGAACCCTTCACTGCTAAAATCTTGCCATTCAAACCCGATGCAATATCGTTACACTTGCATTTTCTGAGTCCTTCCCACCCCTAATACGAATCTATGACTCATAGTTCATGTTTCAAAACAGTGTCACATGCCAGACTTCCCTTCTCTTGCCTTCGTGAGTAACATTACAAGGAAGAGAAAGACTTGGACATCATAATTCAACTGAAAAGTGGAAATGAAGAGTTGATTCAATTTCCCAAAAGGACCGCTTTGTTTCAAGCCTCCTTCTGGTTCAGCTGATAAATATGCGACAGCAAATAGAAACAAATAAAAATACTTTGGTATTCAAATAACTGAGACCCAGGAAATAACAAGCAAACAACATGAGCTAGAATTTATTAAGTGTAAAATGCTGGTTAGGAAAGGTAAAGGCCGAAAGGAAAATTCACAAGTTGCAGCACTCAAGAGTACACTTTTCAGAACATTCTGAAGAAAGGAAGTCTAAGAAGTGTCCACAGTGCTTACTGCATGGAGATGGCTGTATGCTAGAACTGCATAAAGGTAAGGGCACTCAACAGGTTTATTTCTAGTGCCTGAAAAGGAGAGTCATGCACGTGAATCAAACAAGAAGAAACCACACACTCTCCAGGCTTTCTACAGGAACTTTCTATGGAATTAGGACAAGAGGTTACCACAGCAACACGGTATGAAGCACTGCCTCAGCAACTCAACACCAGTGTCCTAGATATGTGTACAGCCAAGAAATGTTTCTGCTACTACCACTAGTAACAACAGTGGTGTGCAGACGAAGGAGTCTGAGCATGAATGTACAGGAATAAAGGTGAAGTCAGAAGGCTCATGGTTAGTGGTCCTAAAAATACAGCTAAAAACACCACTTGAAGTTGTTGAGCTGCACAGAACCACAGACCAATGAAACACTGCAGAAGAGCCATGGACCATCTTCTGATTTGGGAGCTCTGCCTTCCACCACTGGGGCAGGACAGCCCATCTCCACTGCTGCAGGAGGGCTGGGCTTCTTCCCCTGCTAGCCCACCAGCCTCACCTGTGAATGAGAAACAGGAAGGAGCTGGCAGAGTAAACACAACTCTGCTCTTGGCTTTCTCTCTCTCTCTGCACTTTGAGACTACTCACATGCTCTCTCTGTGTTTCAGGGAGGACCAAGACAAACACAAAGCACAACCTTCCACCTGTCCAGCACAGGAGAGGGTCCTTACAACCCTTGAGGAGCTTCAGGATATGGAGAGCTGAGACTGAAAGGAGCAGAATTGTTGGGAAAGGGCAGATGTGGGTCATGATCATTCACTTTCTTATGTCAGATGCTTTTAATCATTGCTGACATGGCTGTAGTGAATCTCTGAACACTGGGGAAATCCAAAAGACTGGAAGACAGCTGCTATATGACAATCTTCAGAGAAGGGAAATTAAAAGATCCAGCTAACCACTAGGCTGACACCCATCCCAAGGAAAATACCAGGAAAGGCCATAAGAAAGATGAATGCCATCACTTAGTGGAACTTTCTATGGACTATCATGCTCTTTAGAGTGAAACTAGTTCCCTGAGAAGTTATCAACTGAAATTCACTTGTATTAGTAAATCATTTAACTTAGCAGCACAACATTCTGATTTTTAAAAGTCACAATGAAGCACCATGGTACAGAGTTTCCATAAGCTGAGTGGCACATCCAGTTAAAAAAAAAAAATCATAGAGAAATTGCTGCTAAATAGAAAAGTTTTAATAAAGATATTTAGTGATAACAATTTCAAAGTCATAAAACTGTAGAAGAGTGGTAAATAATGCTGAAGGCATAATGCAGTAGAGCAACCAGGAGTGCCCTGTTTCTGTTTATCCACAAAACATTTCCATACAGGCCAAATGCATCTCAGAACAGGGAATGCCAGGAGTTGCTTCTTAGTAGGGACTGCATCCTGAAATGCCAGGGATTCTTGAGAGGAATTAGGGATCAAAGCAAGAAATGAATACAATCCGTATTCTGAGGTCCCAGGGAGGAGCTGTGGCAAAGGCACCTAATGCAGTTGCTGACCTAAGTGAAGTGATTTTACCTCTGTTTACAGATATGATGAGATTGATGCTGGAACAGTGTGTAAGGCTCCCATCTAAGAGTTTTTTCCTAATAATGTTAGAAATTGGGAAGGGTGAGAATAGAAGCTAAAAAAACTCCAAAACACTTGCAGGCATTTCTATGCCTTGCATAGAAAAAAGGATTAGATGATTTGACTAAAATTAAGTACATTCATAAGGAAGGTCTGCATGTTGAATTATTTTAATCTGAAACACAGCAAGAACTTTGAAAGTGAAGCTAAAAAGTTGGCTACATCCAAATAAGAAACAGGGCATTAAGCAGTAACATTGTGAGCATTTAAACACTGGGGCATGCTACAAAGGACTCAACGCATCCTGTTCTCTTGAAATCATTCTTAGATGTTTTTCTGCGATGTACACTTTACCCTCACAGAAGTTATGCTCAGATTAAAGAGAAGCAGTTGGGCTGAATGCAGACATAGTCAGGAAAAAAAAAAAAATCCTAATTTGGTCGCTTTGGTAGCTATAGGAGGTCAAATTACATTATCCAATGATCTCTCCTTTCATTAAATGTTATGAATCATTTCCTGCCCCAATGTGATCACATACCATGCATTCAGTGCTTGAACTACATGAAAGGGTTGTGCAGAGCAGAGCTTGGAAGTGGCACAGGTCTGTAAGAGGCAGCCTGGGAATAAGGAAGTTGTGTTCTCATCCCTGCTGCACCACAGAACCGCAGTGCAGCTTCACAGGCAAAGCCAGACGGGGATGGTGCTGGACTAGAGCTCAGGGTTTCACAAGGCTATGCCCTGCAGCAGCTCTGCAAAGAGATTTACACCCTCTGGAAAGAGACTTCCACTTGTCACAGCTAAACAGAGGTCTACCTGCCTGCTGTCACTAAAATAATCATGATTAGTCCATTGCTTCCTAATGTTTTGCTTCTGATGAACGATCATGTTTTAGGATAAGACACAACAGCTCTGGATATATTGACCTTTGCAAATAGCATGCAATAGTGTGTCCTGAAGTAGGCACACTGAAAGAGATACTGGAGCAAAGAGTCACACAAATTATCAAAGGCCAAGAAAATGAGCCCCACACTCAGAGTCCAGGACTACAAACTGTTTGGATTATCACGAATAACAGCAGCAGAGAACTTCCTCACAATAAGTAACTACATTATGTAAGAAACAAACATTTCGTGACAGAGATCAAGCTAATTCTAGCAAGATCCAATTTGCAGAATTTGAGGCTAATTAAATTCAAACTACAAATAATTGAGGATAACTATTAAAATAATTTACCCAGGACTGTAGAGGACTCTCCATC
Organism: Psilopogon haemacephalus; assembly: GCA_013396835.1. Taxonomy (NCBI): domain Eukaryota; kingdom Metazoa; phylum Chordata; class Aves; order Piciformes; family Megalaimidae; genus Psilopogon; species Psilopogon haemacephalus. The sequence continues at coordinate 465,170 of VWZI01019341.1, forward strand.
ATTGAGCAATTTTTTAATCAAGACTCTTTTTCTTAGATAAAATTATCAGAACTGTGTGGTAATTTTGCTTGAGGATATTTGATGGTACATATTATACATGAGACCAAAGCAAGATCATGGGGTCTCCTTCTGGCCATAAAATTTACTTTTCTACCTCGACCTTCTCTCCAGCGAAAAAGAAAGGCAGTTACTTGTTAGAAATTTTGACTAAAGAAAAGGTATATAACACTTGACTTACAGAGGGTGCTCTGGCACTACCAGCAATCATATGCTGGGCTTACAACACAGCTAAGGTTGTCTGATGTGGCACATGGAAAATCTCTCTTTAATTTCCTTTCAGGAAAATATGTACAAATTTGGCTATGTTTGGGATTTCTGAAAAAAAGTCCAGTTTGTGTGTGCTCAGGAGCCTTGTTGTAGTCTGACAGTTATCTATAGTTTCTGCCTGAGCCGAGCACTCCTTATCCCCTTCATTCCTCCTACAGGCATCTGCAGTGTACATATGCATGCCCATGTGCTTGACAGGCCTCCCCTCAGAGCAGCAAAGGCAGAGACAGACTTGCCTTCTTGCTGCTCTCTCCCTGCTCCAGCCATTGCTGACCAGGAGCAAGAGACTCCAAATAAAAGACGTGGGAACGAGGAGCCAGCTGAGAGAAGGTCTGTGAGGCAGGGAGGATGTAAAACCAGACTGCCTGTAGTCCTGACACACAGAATCCCAAAGACCTGTAGACACTGTGCTCTGGAACATTCCAGAAAGGGATCACTGGAGAGCTCTGCTTTTGAATTAACACTACAACTCCAAAGTAACCATTGAAAATTCAGGATTTTCACCAGAAATTAGATGGCCTGAGCCTGCCTGCTGCGGCCTCTCACTCAGGTCTCCTGCAGGCTCCTTTGCCACCACACTCTGCAATATGGGAAGAAGTCCAAACATAGGGAGGCAGCCCCCACCCCTGCTCAGAATGCCTGGGGAAGGAATCAGAGCTGTGCAGGGGCTGCAGCAACGAGGACTGCATGATGAGAGGCATGCAGCTACAGCCAGTGACATCAGAGCCATCAACCCCTGTTTTCTGGGAGCCTTGGTCTGATTTTTAAGTGGTGAGTGCTCAGTGCTGCAGCTGAAGGCACCCAGAACTGTGCACACCAAAGGCTGCAGCCTCTGAAAAATCACCTCCTCAGTGCCTGGCACTGAGCAAACGGAGCTAACAGAACTATATGTCTCAGCAGTATAATAAAGATTAAGTCAGGCATGGTTTGGATGTGCTTAGCTATTAGAGAGACAGTCATCACAAAGCATTCTGTGCCAAAATCAAGAGCACCCTGTTTGCATGGGATTTGAACACTGCATAGGACAGAACTGGGACCATGAGGTGAAAGAGCATAAGACAAACAAAATATGCAATTTCTCTTTTCAGTGTGAGATTAAGTATAGTACTGCTCCATGTAGTCAAGGAATTCACATTTCGCCTTTCATTTTCAGATTTCCCAATTCTCAAGTACTCGACTTTGAAACACAGCAGCCTTTTGCTACAGGATGGGTATGCAGATACACTCCTCGGGAATCTTTAGCAGAACAATCCTCTCAGTTATGATTCTCTCCTCACAAACAAGTTCATTTGGGGACTATATTATCTCATCACTGCTCTTTTCTTTATTTGTTTATATAAGAAATCCTGAAATTAAGTTCAAGGAGACTTTTTTTGAGCTTTGAGGATGTACATAACTAACTTTTTTTTTTTTTTATTAAAAAAGGTTAGATGCAGAGGGGTTTTTTTCAAGCGATGTTTAAAAAGTTAAGCTGTTTTTAGAACTTCTAACACGTGCACTGTGTCACTTCAGGAAGGATATAGACTCTAGCACATATAAAAATGCACCTAAAAAATCAGATTTGGCATATGTCTGGTGGAATCCTTTATAGTTAGTAGAGTGGAATTTCTTTCTAAGGTTTTACTTTGGCTCTCCATTGTCTTTGTCACAGAGTGTGGAGAACACAGGGCTGCTGCAGCAGCTGGACTGTTCTTTCCACAGTAAGGTGTGAGCAGGGATAAAAAGCTTTGCTACAGGTGGGGCCTTTAACATACTGTCTGAAGCATATGGATTGTTTGATGATTAACAAGACACTCAATCTCACACTGCAATCTTCCCTTCAGTAGGGATATTGGTATAGCATGTTTCACATTTAAACTCTCAGGAACACAGTATCTTTGAGATCTCTGCCTCTGTTATGTTTGCTCGAACCTGACTAACAGGTGAAAAGTACCTGCTGGAGACTGAAAAGCAGACACTGTGAAAGCAAAAGCATCATTTCCATAGCAGATGTGACTAAAACCAGTAATGTAATATTTTTGCCATGAATGAGTAGTGTACCAGGACCTTAGCTCATCTGTCTAACCTATAGCTCATTCAGATTCTGAGAGCAGCTTTATGCTGGCATTGCAGAGCTCACTACAAGCTAACAACTCAGGTATGTTTACCAAGCATATATAGAAAATTTCAGATATGTTCTGCTCAGATTTAGCTCTGTGCTGTCATGATAAGCCTGCTAGAGCTATTTAGTTCATCAAGTTTGTCTAGTTCATTAGCTTCTCAACCCCCCTGTGCCACAGGCACGGACACCTCCCACTACAACAGGTTGCTCAAGGCCTCACCCAACCTGGCCTTGAACATCTCCAGGGAGGGAGCAGCCACAACCTCCCCGGGCAACCTGTGCCAGTGTCTCACCACCCTCACTGCAAAGAATCTCCTCCTAACATCCAGTTTCAATCTCCCCTCTGCCAGTCCAAACCTATTAGCCCTTGTCCTGTCATTGCAAGACCTCGTCAATAGTCCCTCCCCACCATCCTGGAGGCCCTTTTCAGATACTGGAAGGCTACTATAAGGTCTCCAAGAGCCCCAACTCTCGTAGCCTGTCCTCATAGCAGAGGTGCTGCAGCCCTCTGAGCATCTTGGCAGCAAAAAATATCACTTTGAATGGTTGTATCACTTTGTTCAGAATACGAGGGTGGCCTTGCACTGGCAGGTTTTTGGGTTCTCTTATCCTCATGCCAGCATAAGGTGGTACATTTTCCAGCATACATACACCACGGTGATGGGATGAACTGGACATGTCACTTGGAGTCACAGAACTAGCTGCAAGCTGCAAATGCAAGTATGAACTATGAAGCGATGCTGGTCCTCCAGGTGTTACTCACCCAACCACCTATGCTTTAACACGCTGCTTGTCCTTTCATCAGACTGATTGTCTGGGATTTGGGGTTCTCTTTGAAGTACCAGAATGATCTTTGACAAGACTATCTGTCATCCTTCGTCCACCAGGCCAAACTAGAAATGTGCTGCAACTCTGGAGCAAATGATGAGACAAGGAGTTATACAAAGGGAAGCCAGAGACAGATTAGAAGACTGAACAGATGAAGCAGAAGAAGAGAAACACTAGGAGTCATTTTTATGAATTTTCCAAGCCAAAATAGAATTAGTTTAAATGGAATTTTTATCAGGAAAGGATTTCTTATCAAATCCAAGGAGGCTCTCCACAGTAGTCAGTAAGCTGATGATCCCCTCCTGCAAGTGGGATGGGATCCAATTTGAAAATGTCTGCCACATACTATAACTGTACTTTCATTTCCCTGATTCTTTTCCACAAAAGACTTCTTAAAAGGTTTTTTGCAGTTCAGTGGAAAATAGGAATCAAAATATATGACAGATCATATATTACACATTATATATGTATCTGTAATATCTTACATATGCATTTCATGTATTTATAATATACTTTCATATTTCTGTATCTCTAGAGACAATGTAGATATAGAGAGAGACATAGCCTCTCCTCAAAGGAGCTTCTGTGACACCATGAGAACACAGCACAACATTTTCCCCAAGAAAAGAAGCAAAAGAGGGCTAGATCTAAGGCAAACAAAATGAGGACTGACATCTTTGTTATGCTAAAAGGTATTATGAAATATGTGTGTAGGAGTACGAGAGCAGGGAGAAAAATCAGTTATAAATCTAAATGTAACATCAGCTTGTTGGGAAGACACAATCCCACCCTTCTCCTGGCTTTGCTCTTATGTTGTTCAGTTGAAGGAAATGAGAAGCAGAGGATGAAATGCTGAAAGCCTTGTGACAGAGGTTCAACAGACTTTAGATGTCTGAAGATCCAGAGGGGGAAAAAAAAAAAAAAAAGCAAGGGCAAAACTATGTTTTTCTCAAAGCTTGAGCTGGGAAATGGGAATGCAGAGAAAAACTGAAATGAAACAAGAAATATTTTCTTCTAACATAACTGAGCAAGTTATGTTAGCTTGATGCTTAAATTGACATTATCATGGCAATTCAACCTTTTAAAGCATTTTTGCTCTGGGTGTTAGAAACGCTGCAGCATTTGAAAAAAAGCAGTCCAGCATTTAGAAATGCACCCTGGGATCCAGGCTGGCATCTGAGTTCTCCAGATGTTGCTCAGTTCTTGCATGCCTTCCGTTTAAAGAAGTACGCGAAAATCATAATGAAAACTCTAAAGTTGCTGTTCTTTCAGATACAGAATCTGAAGACAAAAGTAAAAAATCCAGCCTGATTTAGCTATTACTTTGGATATTATAAGGGTAGCTAAACAAGAGATAGTGGTTGAAGGGCTGGCTAGTTTTGTCTGCTGTGCTGGCAAGGCACGACTCTACCACCTCGTCCGCATTTACTGTGGGTCCTTAAGGGTGTGTGTATAAGTATACAGTTTCCTCTCCAGGAACACAGTTTTCTCCTTTGTAAGCACTACAACATACCTATTCCCATTCTGTTTCTGATTATCCATGGACATAGCTATATTTTTTTATTCATCATTTGACAATTTTTGGGTGCTTTCTCTTGTAAATGCTTTTACTGGTTCAGAGACACATTTCCAGAGGTAAAAAAAATACATGTAAATACATTTGCGAGTTGACTGCAGTACCAGTCTGTCTTCTCATATTATTTATGTATGATACTACCCCAAAATAATCAATAAATGACAATTTATTCTCACTAATTATCCCAGCAATAGTACTTTCTATGCACTCATTAAATTTTTCATCGTGCATATTTGGATTTTTAAGAATTTGTTTACGTTTAATTTTATCAATAAATAATTACTGTAAGCATTTCATGTCATGTAATTAGGGGAAGAGATGAAGAGAAATTTTACTTTTTTGCCTTCAACACACCCAGAATTCTTTTTAGTCTCTAAAATAAAAGGGCAAATATTTTGTGGGTACATCCTGCTATGTATAATGTGTCTTAAAGAATTTGCCACCATCCAAAACTACCTAACAGTAGCGAGACAGATAATTAAACATTTACTGATTCTTCGGAAAAGTAATAAACCAGAATTTTCCATAGAGAGAAAAACTTAGGGAATCTCCCAGATTAAAAAGTAGGAGAGAACTATTTATTCTGTTTCTCCTAGCGTGCCTTCCCTCCCCAGTCCCTGAACGCCCATCTATCCCAAGACAGAAACATTTTGTTAATGATTGCATCTTTGCAAATGGGGCTGAAAGGACCCTCACAGGATCATTCAGAACATCCTTCCCTGCTTCAGACAGAAGCAGCTGTACCAAAACCATTCAGAGGTTTCAGATCAGAGAAATGGTTTGTGAGCATGAAAGCCTTGTGTGGTTTTTTTTTCTAGCTAAATCAATTGATATAATAAAAAAGTGCCACATCTTTCAAGTCTATTTCATGCTTAGGCCATCATAGCTATAACAACACAGCTGTTAAACCACTCCCCAAAGCTGCTTATACTGAAAAAGTATAGTTTCTACGAGTCCCCCAGAGATTTTATTCCAGCATTTAACTGTTATTAAAACCACATTTTTCCTAAGCATCTTAACCTAAATTTTCCTGTACTGCAATGCAAGATCATAATTTCTTGCCCTAGCTGATGTGAACTTAAACAACAGTTTAAGTTCAACTAACTCTGCAGCTAACTCTGCATTTCTAAAGAATTTAAACTTTTTTCTCTTTACTCTTCCCATCTCCAGACTAAACAAATATTTCCATCTTTTCTTGTAAGTAATGCTTTCTAGGTATCTGATCATTTCTTTTGCTCTCCTCTGGACTCTTAAGTTGGTCTGCATTTTTTCTCAAGTACCCTGTTCCCACGTGACTGCAATGCTCCAGCCTAGACTGACCGGGATGAATTTTTTTTCCATATATATCTTAGAAAAAACACTCCTGTTTTTACACGCCAATTTTTATGCATTGTTTTCAGAAGCTTGCAATGCTACTAACTCACGTTTAGTTTGTGAGCCACCAAATTTCCACATCCTTTTCTCCTTAGCTCACATTATCAAGTCAGCCATTCCCAGTGCTGCATTTCAGTACATGACTATTCCTAACTGAAGAGAAACTCTTGGACAAAACCACACAGACTCACATCCTGCTTGGTTTTCTGGAGGCTCTGAATTTCAGTCTCTTCTACCAAGGTGCCTGAAACCTGCTTCAGCTTGGTGACATCTGCAGGCTGAATGCTCACATGCTCCTACCCGTCCTTTGAACCAGTCATGAAGCAGGGAACAGCTATGACAGACCCCTGTGGAGTCCCAGCCAGAGCGATAATCCCCTCTATATAGCACTCCCAAGTCTCTAGTACCTGTATTCTTCACCCACAGAACAACCTCAGCAAATTTTACTTCTCTAGAAATGGCCTAAAACAAGAAGTAAACACTGTGTTTGTGAAAGAATTCCTCATTTGAGTAAAGCAGGGGGAAGACTCAATGTGCCAAATGCACTAGAGGGTCTCAGCCATCAGGAAAATGTTTTGGAGAAAAGTGAAAGAAGATGAGGCCAAGAAGAGTCTGCTTTACAAACCGTCCTGCCCTGACTCTGCGCTGACAATGTGCTATTTGGAGTTTGAGAGGATACTCAACATCATGACTCCCAGCGATCAATATACTACCAAACATAACAAACAGCTCCTGGGAAGATGAGACAATGACCCCAAAACTGCCACATACTCAGCTTCACTCTGCCTGAACTCCAGTGTCACGAAAGGAGAATCCTAACAAATTACAAAATTTCCTGCCACGTTAGCACATGTTTTCAGCAAGCTAAACCCTCTGAAATGCCCACCTTTCAGCAGCAATACAAATAAAGGGTAGGAGTAAGGACAACGTACTTCATATATTTCATACATCCACAGATACTTATGCTGAAGAGGTGCAGCAGGCACCGCTGCAGTCACAGCACAGGTCAAATACACGACTGCAAACAACAGCTTTGTGGACTGCATTTTATAAATTACTTAGGCGTTTTCTGCAGATGCAGCCTTGATTCAAAACCACAGAAAGTATCGTCCAGCCCAAAGCAATCTCACCATCTGACAGGTACAGACCATATGCTTTGCTCCCAGGCACTCATACTGAAGACACAGATGCTAAGCACCATCGTCTCGCAGTTTTCCACCGCTATCCTGCGCTTGCCCTGCTACTGCACACGCAAAGCCAGAGGGCAAGTCTAAGATACAGAAGGAGCTTTCAAAAGCAAAGCTGACAGAGATACACTGTGTTTCTTGAATTTGTAGCCACACACCTCTGTACCTGAGGATTGTACTTGAGTAACAGATCCTGTCTACCTTGTCTACCCTGAAATGGTGGTATCATCCACTGGCACTAGGGACCTCAGAGCTTCCTAAGTTTTTGGGGTGCATTTAGTCGGCATGATGTGGCACCGTTCTGTCTATCCCACTTGTGCAATCCTGGTACGCTCATCTGTTCAAGTTCTGCAATTACCCAGGCTGGACTTTTTTACAATAGCATAACACAGCCACATCTGCTATAGAAACTTCAAAGATCATGACTCTGAAGGTAAGTTGAATTAAATCCGAGCTGACTGCCAACAACTCAGTGGGAGCTCTGGACCGACTAACATACTCCTAAACCATTTCCGTCTGAGGATGTTCAGCCAGTCCCTAACTCTTGAGTCAAACTCCTTGCAACGTACCTTGACATTTTCATTCTTCATGCATGCAGACTCAGGATCGTGCATTAGGGTGATTTTTCTCTTAAAAATTAAAAGGAGAGTATTCTTAAGGCTGTGTATTTGCTCTTGCGCACACTTTTTCTATGACCTCAAACTGTTCATAGAAATCATGGTCTGCATTTTCTAGTAGCAATTTGCATAGAGGATCATCAATGAAACTCCTACTCCCAAAGCAGCAGCTCCTGCTGCTAGCCAGGCACAGCTAGATTCCCTTACATACAGCAGTAGAGCTCTCTGACGTGTAACTGACCTACTCGGACCAGATGGTAGCTGACAGGAAATTAATTTCTGGGGCAAAGACAACTTTTGCTTTTCACACCTTGTGTCAGATGTGCCACATTCTGAGCATCAGCAAGTGCTGCACTGCTGGAAAGTCCTCCTGTCCTGCCCGCCATGGTCATGTGGTAACAGTGACCAGCACCAGTAAGCTGTCGTAAAGGGGCAGTGGAGCAGCAGTAGTGTGGACACGTTCACATTGGTAAATGTCCCATTGCTGATGATGTGGCTCGTCCCAGGGAAGCAGGCAGGTGCCACCCACCACACAGGTAACCCTGTTCAAGTGGGAGCAGCCAGAGCTGAGCAGCATTGCACTTGTGCCGTTCAGGCAGATGTGTTAACAGCTGATGAATTGTGGTTATCTGAGCTATAGCTTATTCCTCATGGGTAAGCCAACTCAAATTGAAAACATCACCGCTCTTCAGCAGCAAGTTTATGGGTGTGGACGAGTCAAATTTGAAGAAATGTCTGAGCTAGGACCCCAGTTATTCTACAGTGAAGACAAGCCCATGTAATCCAGATTCACCCCCTTCCTAGGACTCAACTTTATTGGTTATTCAAACATTACTGTAAAAAAAAACCTGGCTGACACTTTCTACTCAAACTTGGCAATTCCTTCCATTTTCCTCCAAAATCTGCTTCATCCTAGCTGTCTCTGGGCACAAAGAGACACTCCCACATCCTTTACATTCCAGTTGGGGCTAATAGAACTCACATGTCAGCATGAGTCAGCAGTAATTACCAGGAATATTAAGGAAAGATTTGGCACCAGACCTTGGTTATTCAACAGCAGAGCCCCCAGTTGTTAGTGGGGTCTCACACCGAATTGAACCCTTTAAAGCATGACAGCGAAGGCTCCACCAAGTTCTCTGGCTAGTTCAGCTACTTATGGGCAGATCCTGATATCAAAAGTGTCTTGACTGTGTTTTTAGATATCCTACAGAAAGGCAAATCTAATGGAAAAATCATTTCTGACCACTAAATCCTCCACGGCGGAGTTTAAATCTGTTTGTATGCTGAAAGCGAGAGATGGATCTCAGCCTGGCTGCCTGCTTTGCCTACGCATCCTCGCCGCAAACAGGGCCTAGCAACGTGGTTCCTCCGTAGGGTCCCCGGGCAGGAATCCCAATCGATGGGAAGTAGAGGTAACAATACACCTTCCCCTCCCATGGCTCATGTGGAATGAAAATTCCCAAAGCACAACGACTGGGATTTTCCACATACGAGTGCTCCTTCACTGCCACTGCGCTGATGGTGTCCCCCTGCTACTCTGGAGCCTTCTGCTCCCAGAGCTGAAGACTTGAGGTGTCTACGCACTAGCGCAACACAGCCCCTAGGAAGCCCGTCCTCTCCTGGACATAGAACACCTTACTGCACTTTTAGTGGTCAGCTACAGAAAAAAAACCCCAAACCATAGGTTGTCACAAACGTATATACTAATGCAGAGCCGCAGTGGACGTGGCAGTAAGGACTGTCACAGGCTGTGCTGAGGCAGGGGGGCTGGAGGAGCAATGGCCTTAAAGCTACTATCAAAACTTGAACTGGTAACTTTTTCTGGGTCTTAGCGTCTACGGTGGTAGGCGCTTTGTTTTTCAAGGAAATAAATTCTTGTTCTTGGTTGCAAATTAACCAAGTATCTCGCTGGTGAATTTGATCTTGTCGGTCATTAATTCTCTCACTTAAATGCAGCGATTTAGTCTTAGCTCTGGATAATAACCACTCTCTATGGTTCGTGAAGGAGAACTGTTTTATTTTATCTGCTGCAAACATATGTGCATCAACATTCTTCTCGGCAAACTACTTCTCAGACCTACCAGATCATTCAGTTTTATTTAAAATCCGGTCCCAGTTGTCTTTTTGAAACCTCCAACTACCAAACAACGTCAAGCATATGACTGGGTTTTTCTGGTGGTTTTTGTTTCTTTCTCTTTGGTGTCAATAGTCTATCTCCTAGAAGCTCACTAAATGACGCACAAACATTGTTTGTGGCCGTCTTCAGAAAAAAGAAAAGGGAAAAAAAAAAAGGGGGTTTACATGATATATAACTCAGTTCTATGGCGCTTGTGTTATTCTTTAATAAAGACATCAAGCTACAGCTTTGCCTGAAGACGAACAAAATTCTTGTTTACTAAAGAAAGTAACACAGTCAGAAAAAGCGCCAGAGCCCATACACACGCTCTGCACGTCCCCTCACTGACTTTGGTAAGTCAAACTGAAACACAACAAGAATTTTTAGCTCTGAAGTTATAAACCACCGAAAGCAAAGACTTTGGGGGCAGCACTGACTGGTCCCAAAGCAAACCCACTCTGCCCTGCTCCAAGTGAGAGCAGTCGGGGCTTGAAAGAGGTGACGCGAAACTTTATTCCACTTGCTTTACCCACGAAAGGTCTCTCGAGGCATCAGCAGACGGGGCTGGAGGGGTGAAGGCAGATGGGGCCAAAGTGGCGGGCAGAGCCCCGGGCCAGCGCGGTGCCCGACACGGGCCAGCGGGACAGCACCCTGGGCATCACCCGCCCGGGGCCAGCGGACACCCGGCAGCTCCCGGGGCTTTCGTGCGGGAGCTGCGATCCGTCACTGCGCTCGGCTGGAAGAAGCGGGGCGCGTCCTGCGCCGCTGCGCTCCCACCGCCGCCGAACGAGCCGGCGGGGAGCACCGACACCCCAAAGGGGTGATGGCGGTGTGGGGGACGCCATGGCCCCGGTTCCCTCACAGAATCCCGGACCACAGCCTCGCCCGCCCACCGCGATCTCTCGGGACGCAACTACTTACCTCACGGTT